>WBNH01000357.1:0-15408 GCA_013401255.1 Urocolius indicus | reverse complement strand
TGGAGAAGAGGAGGCTTGAGAGGTTTTAAAGCTTTTATTTCATCCTTTTTCTCCTAACCTGCGTTGATGCTTGAGTGAAAATGTAGTTTCAAATGCAGGCAATGATTTTGGGTTAGAGCATTGGTGGTTTTCTGTACCTTTCAGGGCCAGGAAGGTTATATTTGAGGGGAGGACAGCAGGCTTCACCCAAAATGACTCCTTGAATTTCTCCAGTGTCGTTTTCTTCCCATCCAAACTCTGATCTCCAACACAAGCAGCAAACTTCCCCCACTCCAAGGGATCATTTCCAAAGAGACTTGTTGATTAAGAAGCAATATTTATTGATCCCAGCTCTATTATTCCCTTCCCTGCATCAGCTTTTAAGCTGCTCTGGCTGTGCTAAAGAATTAAGCAGGGCTGTGATGAAGCAAGTGCCCAGGGGGAAGCAGGTAATGGCAGCTGCTTTCTCAAAGAACTTGGATAATAGAGATGGTGGGTGGCCAGGCAGGGTGAGACATCACACCAGCTTGGAACTGTACAGCAAGGTTTTGTCTGCTTTGTCCTCATCATGTTTTCATGGGATGGCTTTTGAGTTTCAGCTCGATGGTGAAGTTAAGTCTTGGCTGTTCTATTTACAAATGAAGAACCCCCTTAGAGACAGGGAAGAGGTTGAGAAGAAGCCAGTGGGTAAAGTCCAGGGTTGTGCTGTGTTTGTCCAGCTGGGCACAACCCAGTGGCCCAGGCACTGCCAGAGAGCCTGAGACTGTCTGTGCTACAAGACAGCCACTGGGTTTTGTGGGGGAGGGAAGGTTTGAGGATGTTTATAGTCGGGGACCTTTTATTTCTGTTGGTTTGTGTCAATTTTCCATGGGTGTAAAACTCTCAGACTGCCTCAAGGAGAAGCACTTTGGATGTTTATTATCCTGTGAGCGAGACCAGGGGAAAAACTCCCCCTGATTTCAACAGGCAGGAGGCAAAAAAAAAAAAGCCTGGATCTGCTTTGAAACCAGGCTGAGAGGAGAGTGGGAACCAGGAGATCCCACAGCAGAGCGAATGTACCAACCTCTGGCCTTTTTCCCATTCACTTTAAAGAAAGGTCAGGGCCCATCTCTCTGGGTTTGAAAACCATTTGACAAGCAGAGGTGCTAAAATAAAAGGTGAAAGCCCTGCAGAGAGTGGCCTTGAGCAACCCAGCTGAGCGGGGGCACTGCAAACCTAAGCAAAGCTCAGCCCATATCAGTGTGTTTGTGCAAGTCTTTGCCGCTGCCAACTTCAACTCAAGGCCTCTCAAAATGTGAGGTTTTGTTTCCCCTGTGGCTCCGGGGCTGGGATTTAGGGGTTGGCTCCTCACTAAATGAAGGTTTGCTGCACATTAGCAGCAAGAGAGAAAACTCTCAGCAAGAGGGCCAGAGATAACCAGGCTGTAACTGCTCCATCTATTGGGTAAAAAATATAGAACAGCTCCAAATGAATTCAGAGGGAATGGAAGGGAGGGGAGGGGAAATATCAGAGGGGATTCAAAGCACTTGTCGCCACTTAGAGCTTAATTGGGCACAATTATAGGAATGCTGCTCGCTACTATTGGAAATCAACGTGAAGGTAACACGAGCTGCTTTGCAGAGCTGAGGAGACACCCAACGTGTATCACAAGTCGAGTTGTTGGGGGGGGGGGGGGGAAGGGGGTTTATTTGTGCATGTTTAATGAAAGAAAAAAGGAGCAAAATGAGCCTTCTTGTCTCCTGAAGGGCTCTCTGGGGCTTCAGCACCNAATGGGGAGGAGGGGACTGAGCATCCCTCCCTCCGCCTCCCAATCGGGGTTGGGGCTGGCGCTGCAGCTGGGACTTGCACCTCGCCAAAGCTTCATCCCTCTCTCCTCCTCTTCCTCGCAGAGCTTTCCCTGGCAAAGCGGGGAGCAACAAGCACAGCAGCCGGGGCAACATGAGAGCCGGCGGGGGTCGGGGTAGTGCGGGGAGGGTAGAAGCGGGTGGTTGGGATTAAACCAGCCAACCGAGCCTGGGGTGGGGGGGATCTATCCCGCAGAGAGCTTGCGAAGAAGCGGCTGGGGCTGGAGGAACAGCCGAGATACTGAGAGAGAAGGCGGAGAAGAGCAGGGTGAGCCCGGCGGTTACCGGGGCAGCGGGAGCGGAGCCNAAGGGCTGGGGTACAAGGGGTGATGCTTTTGCTGAAAGGCTTACACTCATTTGTCATGGAAGTGGAAGAGCAAGGAGCAGCTTTGCTATGGAAAACAAACAGCAGCCGCTCTTCCCCTCGGCTTTAAACAACCTCTTTCCCTACAACACAACCGCTGCAAACGGTGCTCATTGAGGCTTCGCTTGTGTCGGCGATGTCACGTTTTTTCCCTTGAGGATGCTGAATAAACAAACTCCGGCTGGAGGAAAGAGATGGGAGGGGGAAGTTGGTTTCCCCAAAGCCTGGCCCGTTGGTCCCCAAAACCCGATGCTGGGAGCTTCTCCAANCATCATCATCAGCAGCAGCATCATGTGAAAGGGGAGGCTCGGCCGGCGGCTCTCAGCCAGGGCCGCCCCGAAGCTCTGGAGGAGGGAGCTGGGAAGGGGATGGCGTGTGTTTGAGTGTGTTTGTGTGTGTGTATGTGAGAGGCAGCAGCGACGAACACCAACGATAGCATCAGAGCCCGGTATGCCGCGTTGCCGGAGCTGCTGGCCGGTGGAGAGCTCGGTACGGCGTTTTCCCTACTCTTTTTCCCCGCATCGCTCAGAGCCGATGATATCTCCGGCTCGGAGCACGGCGGGGTTCGTTATGACACGGCGAGGGGATCACCGCTGATCACCGAGATCCAGGGAGAAGGAGAGATCGGATGGCGCCGGGTCACCGGGTTCCTGCGCTGCGTACGCGGCTGCACGGGTTGAGGTACATGTGTTCGAGGAGAACGGCGTTGCCACGGCGAGCTCTCTGGGTGTTGGCTTTCTGTACCTCCCTTGGTTTTCTCCTCTCTTGGTCCTCCAACCGTTTCTTACATTGGTTGTCCTTCCCTTCGCACACCCAAGTGCGAACCGAGTGGAGCCGTCAGCTGCCTTTCCCAGCCGTCACCCTTTGTAACAACAACCCGCTGCGTTTCCCTCGTTTATCCAAAGGGGATTTGTATTATGCTGGGCATTGGTTGGGTTTATTGTTACCAAACCGCACCGCTCGCCCTCTCCTGACCGAGCTGCTACGTGGAGACGAGGCGAGGTTCCGCTGGTTTGCCAAACTGGCTGACTTTCGCCTCTTTTTACCTCCTCGGCATTACGAGGGCATCAACGCCGACTTCATGGACCGCTTGGGTCATCAGCTAGAGGACATGCTGCTCTCCTGCAAGTACCGAGGCGAGCTCTGCGGGCCCCACAACTTCTCTGCGGTGAGTGAACCCAGCCGAGCTCCTCAACTTTTCCTCCCTCCATCCCTCTCTCTCCATCCCTCCCCNCCCCCCCCCCCCCCCTCCTCGGAGCGTGTTTTTCCCACGGTCGCATCTCAGAAGCCCTCGCTCCCAGCTCTTCTCCTTGCGTTGCTTTCATGGGAAGCTGCTCTGCTGCCCACGAAGCTCTTTCTGTGAGTGCTTAAGGGCCAAAAAACTCACGCTTTTGGGATGTTCGTGGCTCGCAACAGGAGGTGCCGAGGGGCTCGCTGCCCTGTTGCTATTGAAAACTAAACCTCTGTAGCCATCCCAAAGGGCTTGTGGCACGTTTTCCCTGTTGCTCTCAAGGGTAGTTGCCTCGTTTGACTTTGTGCAAGTTTCTTCAGGCGAGTTTAATTAGCACGTGCGGGCTTAATCAGCCGATGAGCTTAATTAGCAAGTGAACTTAATTAGCAGATGCTCCTCCCCATCGAGCCTGGGGGTTGCTTGCATGGGTGTCAGAGTTGTCATCTGCTTTGCTCGGTGTCTGTGAGTTCCTCCCGGGTGAGTGGAGCTGCCCCTCTGTGCAGCTGCGTGATGGTGTTCGCCGTGATTTGGTTTGCAAATGATGGCCTCTGCTTAATTAGATCTTGCTGCTTTTACCTTATAGAAGGTTTCTTCCCCACCCCCCACCAACTTCCACCTCCCGGGGTCTCTTTGTGATGAGTGTGGATGCTCCACGCTGGACTTTGCCCATGGGCTCAAACCTTTAAACTCAGGGACAGTGGTTTGCATAAACCATCGAGAGTTCTCTCTCTGCTTGAAACGGTTCCTTTGGGACTGTTTTTGCAAGCTAGGGTGCAGTCAGAGGAGATACTGAGTGGCAACAGCTCCAAAGGAGAGCTGAAACCACATTCTCAATGACCCTTTGGTGCTTCATTGGTGTAGCAGCTGTCTGTTTCTTGTGCTGGAATATTCTGCTCTTGTCATCTCTGCAGCTATCTAGGGGAGAGAGGTGTACACTGTGATTAAACACTCGTGCTGCTCTTAGTCTGGAGGGAGAGATAACTAGTTAGAGCTGTTGCTGCTCGGCACGCTGGAGAGGAGCTGAATTCCCTGTTGTGGATGCAGTGCCTGAGATGCATACCTAAAATCAAAAGAGATTCTGCTCTCTTTTTTGGACTTGTCACACCAGCCTTGCTGGCTGTTAGATTGGAAAAGGGAAGAGAGAGAGAACAAATCCCTGTGAGATGAAGTGAGCTGCCCCAGGACCCTTGGAGTTAACACACACGCTGCTGCAAAGAGGAGCATGGAAATGTGAATTAAAGCAGCATATTGAGCCAGGCTGAGGCTGCAAAGCAGTGCAGTGGCAAAAGGAAAGGTGAGAGCAGGCACTCTGGGCTGTGAGAAGCTCTTGCAGTCGGTTTAGAAGCGTGGTGATGTGTGCTAGTTGTCAGGAGGGCTTGAATGAACTCTTGTTCCGAGTTGTGGTGAGCAAGGCAACGTGCTTCACGTTGTCCCTAGAAACCCAAAGCCTCCAGCTCTGTTTTGGCTCGACGTGGGCTGTGGGGAATGATGGAGAAGTTGAGGGCAGCCTCTGTTTGATGTGACTGGTTGCTAAATGCTCCACAGCAGCTGTTTCATATCACTAAGGGGATGATAATGAACTCCAACCAGCTCTTACAGGTCTGAAAAGCTGCCTCTGGAGAGTGGGGGGGGGGTCTCAGCCCTGAGAGTCCTGCTGGAAGCTTTGCAGGATGCCAGGACCTGGGCTGGGATGCAGGGGGAGTGCTCTTCATCTCTCCTGTCAGACCTGCTGGAATCTCTCAGCTGAGGCAATAGGAAAACTACAGGGGGTATTTGTGTCTCCTTCTTCCCCCAGGGCCATGTGTCCTTTGTGAGGGACACACTGGGATAGAGAGAGGTGGAAGCTCTCTGTGCCAAGGGAAGTAACTGCATCTGCATCCCTGCACCAAGTAGCTGCGTGAAGTGTGTGGGGTGGGAGCTAGTGCCAGCACCCGGGTTCTCAACACATCCTTCTCTGCTCTAAAGCAGAAGAGAGTGAGTGACCTCTGTGTTGTCCTTGAGTGAGGGCTCAGGACCTTTTCCCCCTGTGAATCCTCAGAAAGGTGTTTCTGGAAGCAGCTTCTCTGGGGGGCTGGTGTGTGTCAGGAGAGCTGGCTGTGGGGGGGGACCTTTGCTCCCCAGGGCACATGCTCTGGGGTCAAGGTACCAAACCCAGGGTTTAGGAATTGCTTTGAGGGTTGAGACATGGGGCAGCCCCAGACATCCCTGTGGTCTGGATCACTTAAAGCTTCTGCTTTCCCTCCTGAAATAGCTGAGAGGAAATAACACCGAGGAGGGACAAGAAGATGATGTGGTTTGACCTGGCATGTTAGTGAGCAAACAAATCCTTCCTTAGATCTGAAGCTGAGGGGAAAGCTCTGGATGAGAGAACTGCTGTCCCTTTATTCTTTTTATCTCTCTTAGTACATCTCATCCAAGCAATTGGCCTCTCCTTTCAGCCTCACTGTGTTTATACCATTAGGGTCATGTGGCACTTGTGCTCCTGGAATGTGAAGCAGCAAAGGGCTGCTTGGAGAATAAGCCAAACCAACATGTGTCAGCAGCACTGGGATGTAACTGGGATGGGGGGGGGGAGATGCACTGACTGACAGAACTCAGCTGAGTGTGTTTAGCTCATGTAGGAGCTTTCAGTTTCGAATCAGTCTCTTGCAAGGTGGATTTTGTCAGCTCTGCAGCTGCATGAGGATGGTTGCACGGGGTGGAGTCTGGTACCCCCTCAAGCCAATTCCTGAGGCTTCACTTATTTCTGTAGGCTGGACTTAAAATGAGGCTGAGCTGTTGCATGGGGGGTGATGCTTGTGCCTTGATTGCTGCTTTGACTCCCAGGCTTTAAGGGAAGCAACTGTCCTGTCCTTCAGAAACTCCTTCCAGTTCCAAACACTGAACTGCCCAGTCCTGCCAGTTTAATGATTAAAGGTGGGATTTGATTTCCCATGCAGGAATAGCTCTGTCTGTCTTACAGCCAAGGATCAGGATTCAGTGGATGACTGTTTTTGCTGTGCATCATTTGAATTTGGGTGTTGATTTATTCCACTGAGCTCTCTTTGCTTCCAAAAGGTTTCTCTTGTATCCTCTCCTCTGCTTATTGATTGTTTTTTTTCTTTCTAAGAAAGGCTATGGATCCATCCCATGGGTTGGGACTGCTGGGCTAATTACCTCCTCCTCAGTTAATAACTTCCCAAATGAAACTTGGCACTGCCTGAGACACTGTATCCCACACCCTGCCTGTTGCAAGGGGAGGAGAGATGGGCTTTGCAGGGAGAGGGTGACAGCTTTCAGCCCCCATCCTCATTGCACCCCTATGAAACAGGGGCTGGGGAAGGCTGGAGTTCAGGGGGCTGCTTTGAAGGCTCTGTGCTCAACAGCTGTTAGTGGGTTTGGTTTGCTCACCACTCTCTTTGTTATTTATTCCCAAAACAGGGACTTTCTGGGGCAGCAGCTGAGTAGAGACCGAAATGCTGCTTTGCTGCAGCAAAGTGCATCTTTAACTGCAGGATGCACATGCTGCCCCACCAGCTGTGTCCAGGGTGAAGCTGACACTCATCAAACTAACTGCAGACATCCCAAACCCAGCAGGATGAGCTCCTATGTGCCCTACTCTAGGTGATGCTGCTCTGGCAAGGGGGAGTTGCACTGGATGTGCTTTCAAGATCCCTTCCAACCCTTCACGTTCTGTTATGAGACCTTTCCAGCAGTGGGTTTGTGGTTGGATTTTGGGGTACTGCAGGCAGTGCCACCAGTCTGGATGGGGCTGAGGCTGGGAGTAGCTGTAAGCACCGTGCTCAGCTCCACTGTAACTGATTGCACAGTCACTTCATCCTGTGCATGTGGTTTTGTTTTGTTTGGGAGACTTTGCTCACTCCACTACAACCAAAACTGTTTCACCCAATTCCTCTTCAGATCCCCTTGCTCTGTTCCATCTTGAATTCTTTATTCTCTTTGCCTTTGGTGCCAGTTGCAAACACAAGTGAGCTCTGGCTTGCTGTTGCTTTGGAAGGGCAGTAGGTTGTGTTTAATTCCACTGATGTGGAGCTGAAGCTTTAAATACACTCCTGATTTGTACAACTGCCATTGAAGGGAACTCAAGTGGAGCCAATTGGATTCAATCTCCCTCATTAAAGCAACAGTGCCAAGTCCATGCTCTCCTCACCAAACTGCATAAAGCCACGTTGCTAATTTGGTGTGTGTTGTGTTGTGCAATCCAAGGAGGAATTAGGATTGAACTGTAGTAAGTGCTACCTAAAACTATGAAAGATAGTTTTGGGGTTGTTTAATGTGTGTTTGGCTCAATTGAGCCCTGCACTCGAGTTAAGATACTCTCCTTTTTCCTGCAGAATGGCTTGTTGAGGTGATGGGGACTGCAATTAGGCTGGGGAGGAAAAAACTGTGTGCTTTCAAGACAGAGATTGGCATCAAATTGTTGGATCCTGGCTGAGTGTCAGGACCAAGGAGCATCAAGCTGCTGAAGAGAGGGGTCAGGACCAAGGAGCATCACTCAGCTGGTGCTGCACTAGCCCATCCAAAGCAGGTTTGCTCAGGAGAGTTTGAGATCTCAAATGAATCCCCAGAGGAAGGAAAGCTGGGCAGCATTCATGATCTGGGGTCATGAGCTGCTGCTCTCTCCTTATTTGATTTGGGAGCTCGATGCTTGTGGAGAGTTGTCTCCTTCAGCAGCTCTGCAGAGCTGTTTGTTATTGCATCTCTTTGATTTAGGAGCCTGAAATTGGATGTGGCTGCAATGGAGGTGCCTAAATCCTTTTCTTTTCTTTGCAGCAGCCAGCCTAATTTATCCTGTCTCATGGGATTGATGGATCACATCAGCAGAGCACCAGCAGACTAATGTCACCTTGGTGCTGCAGCTGAATTTGTAAGGGTTGTTTGCCATGACCTTTGAGTGGAAGGTTAGGAAGCAGTCAGGAGGCTGGAGCCAGGCTGTGCTCAGTGATGGGACAAGGGGAAAGGGGTACAAGCTGGAACAGAAGAGGTTCCAAGGCAACACAAGGAAGAATTTGTTCCCTGTTGAGGTGAGGGAGCACTGGCAGGGGCTGCCCAGATGGGCTGTGGAGGCTCCTTCTCTGGAGACATCCCAACCCCAGCTGGATGAGTTCCTGTGTGCCCTGCTCTAGGTGCTGCTGCTCTGGCAGGGGGGGTTGCAATGGATGAGCTTTCCAGGTCCTTTCCAACCCTTGAGACTGATTCTGAGAGAGGAGGTGGGTATGGTGCTAGGACAGTCCAGACATCAAACCATCAGTGCTGGGAGCTTGGCTTGGCAGTGACATGGTTGATGTGAAGGGGTTGCTGTCTTCATTGCTATCTGTGGTTCCTTGGAGTTGGAATTAGCTCCTCGATGTGCTCATCTTCATCAGCGTGGCCATCTGCCAAAGCACTCCACACTCCTTGGCATCTGCTGAGGAGAAAGCTGATCCTCTTTCCTAGCTCTGGCTTGCTGGAGGTGGATTAAGTCTGATTGAAGTTCAGAGATCCCATCCCTGGTGGGAACAACTTAGTTTGAAGTGTTATTTTTAATAGCTATGACATTAGAACTTTGCTTCAGTGTCATCATCTCAGCTTTTTACCTTCTCCTTAAGTATCAACCATAGAGTGTAAAGCAGAGCCCTTTAATAATTGCCCATTGGGAGCTGGAGGTGCCTTCAGCTTTTCTACTGGAACACTTTTAGCCAACTCTTACACAACCAGGTTTTAGACAGAGACATTACTGGTGTCTTTCAACACAGAGCAAACCAGCATCCTTCCAGCTAAGAGAAAGATCATGTGCAATTGCAACAAAATGGGTGTTTTACCAGCCCCCTCTGTCTTTGGAACCTCTCCTTGAAAGGAAAGACATACTGACAGGTTGAGGGGAGTGTGCAGGGTAACAGCAATAAGAGATGTGCCTGGGGATTGATTCATGAGGCAGAACCAAAGATGTGGCTCTTTGAGGAGATAATGTCTCATGAGGATGTGTTTGGGATGGACAAATATGGACCAAGAGGTTTCAAGGGTGAGGGTGGATAGGAACTTGTCTCATTGATCTTATATCAGTGACAGGCTGTAGAGAACAGGCTGTGGGGAACAATCCTTTAGTGTCTCAGGGATAATCAATTTGGGCCAGCAAAGCTGCTCTGAGTTTTGGCATTGGGTTTTAAAGGTTGGCATAAAACTGATGTGAGGACTGTGCCTGGCTGCTGGGTCAGCACTGACCTTGCTGAGCTCCATCAATACACCCAGCTGGGAAGGCCATGGGGGTATTTTTCAAGCTGCTCAGGCTCTTGGCTGTGATCTCTTCAGGCTGAGGAGGATGAGAGTGTCCTGCCTTGAGATTCTTTATGTTTTACAGAGCCTTGGCCTTTAACTCTGGGTAGCATTGCCCTGCAAATGCTGCTTGGAGTATCTCTTTGAAGACCAAATGTCTTTCTGGTGTGAGAGGATGCACTTGGGTCACTTTTCCTTTAGGCTGAACCAGAAACTCTGCTCTGCAGCAGGAGGAGACTTTTGCATTAGGGCTCCTTGCTGGACTGGTGGAGAAGAGATGTGCTCTGGATTGCGTGGCTGTAAAGGGAGGTAGGATTGCAACTTTCTAGCCCACCAAATTTGAGAGGACTCTGGGTTGTGCTTGTTCTCCTGCATCCATTGCATCCTGCTTGGCCTGAGTCCTTTAAACTTGGCATGATTGTAGCTTTGAACACAACTTGGAGGCAGCTGTTTGATGTAGGACTGTGACTCAAGGAAGAAACATGTTCGAGTAACATCATGTAACTTCTGAGCCTGTCTCTGGTCCTATTTTGTCACTGAGTTATGACACAGGGTCAAAACCCCTTTGCCTTACTTAGGGATGTGCAGACATGCTGCGTGTGGAGAGGAGGGATGTGAGTGTGCCTGGGAAAGGAGGCTCGGTGTGCAGAAACAGAGGAGTTTTCAGCAAGACTTTCCTATATGGTGAGTTTTTTCCCTACGTAGTTGGTTCATTTCCCCTTTCAGTTGTGCTGAATCCATCAGTCAGGGAAGGAAGCAGCAGTTAGTGTTGTGCTGAACATGTCATCAGCAGCATAGGTTTGCTTTAGTTACATAAGAGATTCCAAATAATTACTTGCTGCCCTCTAGGAGAATGAATATAATTAGGGACATAATTAGAGTTACCTACCACTCAGGGATTCCTCTAAGGCTTAATTAATACTTGCAAATTGCTTCAGGATCCACCAACCATCTACTAATACATCAAGAATGATTCCAGTGTTGGTGTGTGGGTACCAAAGGAAATTTGATGTGGGGAGGTGGAGGAAACACAGCAGCAAATCCAGGTCGTGTGCCAGGGTTGGAGTTAAGTCAGACTGGGGCTCCCATACACTTGTGAGATGCTGCTGGGAGTCTGTTGTACCTCCTCCAAGGCTGCTGGGGTTTGCCTTTTGCTCTGAATATAGTTCAGGGTGATGTCTTTTACCCAGGGTTAATGGAGCTGCTTCCCTCTGGGGTGCTGTGTGTGCTCATCAGGGCTTTGCAGCATCCTCACCTGGGCTCCAGCAACTGTCACTTTTCCCAGCAGGATGGGCTGGGATGAGCATTTTCTTCTAGGCTTGTGTTTTCCATCCTGCCTGTGGGCTTGCCTCCTCCTGACTTGGGATGGAGGAGAACCACTCAAGCTGCAAGTGCCTTTACCCATGGTTAGGGCTATGCTTGTGTGCAGGGCTGTTGGCAAAACTTCTGCCAGCCATCCCAAGTCCCATTTTCTGTTCCCTGCCCTTGCTAGGTGCAAGGCCTTATATGAGGCCTCAAGCTGGCTGGGGAAATCCTGCCTGGAGTGGATTGCCTGGGCTTGAAGAACTAAACATCAAACTCACAAACATGTGCTGGCCCCAAAAGGCTTGAAAGCACGTAGGTAGGCTTGGCCAGGGCTTAGCAGTGAGGTTGCTTCTTCCTCCTTTGCTTTCCTCTGTCTTTTTGCTTGCTTGCATTCCCTTTTTCCTTCCCTCTGTGTTTCTGCTGGCTTGCCTTTTTGGTTTTGGCACTTTTCACTGCTTCCTTCACCCTTCCTTAATTGCCTTTCCCATTCCCTTCTCTCTGCTACCACATAACCCAGCCCAAAGTCACCTCTGACCCTGGAGTATGATCTTCCATCCACATTTCCCCTTTCTCTCTCTGAAACTGGGGAACCCTCTCCTTGCAAACCTCTTGACTAATGCAACTGCTTCATTGTGTTCTCTGGGAATCCTTCCTCTGGAGGTGTTTTACCTCCTCCCTCTTCCTGAGCTCTGTGATTTCATGCAGTGGGAGCAGCTCTTTGTAACTTGATTTTTGCTTCTTCCACTCCCTTCTCCCCCACTTTTGTCATTTACTTGTGGGATAAAACCAACTCTCAGCAAAACATCTTGCTCAGACACCCTTTGAGCTTTCCACTTGGGGGTTCTTTTGGGTCACTAATAAAGTGTGAACATAAATGAAGAGCTAGGAGGTGTTACTAATCTTATGAGTGCACTCACACCTTCGTTTTCATATGGTGTATTAAAAAGCAAGAAGAATCACCCATTGTAATGCAATGAGCTGTGATTCACAAGCAAGAATTGCTGTCTGCAGTGGGGAAGTTGCATAATACAACTGGAAAAGACCGAAACCTCTGTGGTTTGAGGGAAAGGTTTTGTTTCCTCTTTTTCCCTTTGCAGTCATTTCAACTCCTGGCACCATGGGAAGGAACCTGGGATAAGGAATTGACTCCTATGTTTTGGAATGAATGGATGTCATAGTGGCAAGTGGCTCTTTGTGGACATGGAGCTCTTTATAGGCTCCCAACATATGTTCCTGACAAGAAGAAATAACCTCATCCTAGGGCTTTATTAGAGTTGATGCATCAGTGCTTGCCAACCCACTCTTGTGGAAGGACCCCAATCTATCTGAGCAGTGGGCAGGAGCAAAAAAGCATCATCAACTTGACCTTAGAGATCTGTTCCCTTTAGCTACAAATCACTTCAAAACCAGCATAGACTGGAGAGATAGATGAAGGGCTTTTTGTAAGTGGTTGGAGAGAAAGGTGGAAGCTGAGGATAATCTCCTTCTAGCTTGAGGGCTTGCTGGAAACATCTCCTTGTGCAGGACTGGTGATGGAATTAGGGCTAAATTTGATCTTTGTGGTCTCTTAGAGGGTTTGCTACCTGGGACTGTGGAACCTTAAAGTGTGTCTTGTGAGATGATGCTTCAGGGTTCATTTGTAATCATGCAGAGCTAGTGCATGAGGTCCTTTGGGACCTGACCTGGGCTTATTCTCCTTCAGGCTTTGTGATTCCAACCAGGAGTCTTTGGCTTTTCATCTTTAGGATGGCAATGAGCAGATCAAAAGTGTTTTGTCCCTTTTGGTTAAGTGGGATGTCTGAAAAGTTCCTTCTGCGTGTGCTCATGAAAGAGGAAACCTCTCTGTCCTGACTGGCTTTAGGCATGGAGTTACCTCCAGCTCTGCCCAAGCACAAACACAGGGACCAAAACATCCAGGAAAAAGAGGCTGAAATCACTTGTCAAAGTGTAAGTGAAGCTGAAATCAGCTTTTTTCTCACCACAGCCCTTCCTCAGGGTGCTGGGAGGGAGGGATTTACCCAGAGGTGTAATGGGCAGTGTTGCAGAGGTGGCCACTGAGAAGGTCTGATGCTCCTTTGGTGTTACAGTCTGGAAAGCAGCGTGCTTGTGTTTGCCCTGTTGGTTTTTAGTTAGAAGCAATACCTTTCCTTTAACCAGGCAAGCTTTTTGCTACACTACAGCAGGAAACCTGAAAGATTCCTTACAACACCCCAGTTATGTGTCGTGGGATTCTCCAAGGGGTTAATAATAGCCTTTACCCTCTGTTTTCTCCTCCCTGTGCTTCCACCTCCTGGCACAAGGGATGGGAACGTGTGTGTTGCTCAGGGTGGGATGTTGGGAGAGTTGAGGTTGGGGTTAGCCAGCTAATTCCTTGCTTGAGCTGACAATTCAACAGCTCCTGGTGTCTAAACCAAGTTTATTCCCTTCAGGAGTGTTTTCAGCAGAAGGTACCCCCTCCATCTCCTGCCTGGAGTTAATCTTTCCTTGGTAAGGTGACAAACCCAGACATGTCACATCATCCCATCTGCCTCAGAACATCAGCACACACCATCATGTCAAACACACATCAATCATCCCCTTCCTAATGATGGCTGTAGCCATTTACTCTCAGTTGAAACCTCCCACAAGCCTTGGATGACTTATTGCAGCCAGGGCTGTGAGGGGGGGATCCTGTGCTCTAAGTTTGGTGAGTGGTTATGGACATTCTCATGCAACCAGCACTGTGTTTCAGTTGAGCAACCAGCCAAGGATTGTGTGTTTTCCACCTTTGCAAACTTTACCACCTCTCCTGTGTCCCTGCATTGAACAGAGCTCTGATTTCCCTCCTCTTCTCCCTCCAACCAGGTTTATCAGCCTCCAAATGAAATTGGGAGCATTAATCTTTCATCCTTTCTGCCCTCTCTGCTCTTAACACTTTCCTCCTCCTTCCCAGGGCTTGGGAACACACAAGTTCTCAGCCTTTTGATGAGATAATGGCCCTCTGCTTTACAAGGGTGGGCTTGTGCTTGTGGGAGGCTGTTCCAGTGTCATGCTTGCTGCTCACTGCACTCTCATTAAATAATTAAAATGCAATTTCCAGGCAGTAAAAAGATGATCTTCCTGACTCTAGGATTGTATGTCTTCATGACCTGGGAGAGCAAGGGCTTTGCTGGGGCCTGGCAAGTGAGGAGAGAGATGGGACACACAGATGCTCCTGTCTCAGCTGGGTTTTTTCCCTCCTCCTAGTTGCAAGCTGATCCCAACCCTTGTGTGTGCCCCTGGCTTGGCACAGCCTTTGGAAAAGACTCCTTACTTGGTGCTATGTTGTCCCCTGGGACCTTCCCTGGGCTTCCTTCTCCTTTCCATCACCTCCTTGCTGTTCCTTTTGCTTTTTCCATTGTCCTTTTCCCATTGCCATCCACATGCCATTGAGTATCCTGAGTCCAACCCCCATTGCTTTGGTAGTGAAGCAGTGTTTTACACTTGAACACCAACCTTTCTGTGATTTAACCATCCCCCTTCAATCTGAGGGGCCAGATTTTGCCTCCCCTTGAACACTGTGTGAGGTTCTGGACCCCACCAGTTAAGAAGGACGTGAAGGTCCTCGAATGTGTTGTGAAGATCCTTGAATGTTGTCCTGTGGGTAACAGAGGCAGTGAGAGGGCTGGCAGGCATGTCATAGAGTCACACAATCATAGAATCATGTTCTCTGAGGAGTAGCTGAGGGCTTTGGACCCATCTAGTTTAGAGAGAAGGAGGCTGAGGGACGAGTTCCCTGCAGCTCTCTGAGGAGGGGACTTGCAGAGGGACATGCTGAGCTCTTCTCCCCAGCATCCAGTGATGGGATGTTGTGGATATGACTCAAAGCTGCACCAAGGGAGATTCAGACAACATTAGGAAGCATTTCTTCACAGATTGAGTGCTCAAACCCTTCCTGCAGAGGTGGTTGATGCCCTTAGTAACGTGCTCTGCTTCCATGAGCCCTGAAGTAGTGAGACAGTGGGACTCTGGCTATTGTAGGTCCCTCCCAGCTCACAGAGTCACTTCTCTTTTTTTCCTGAGTGCTTCCACTCTCCTGACCCCCACCCTTGGGTGTTTTTTACAAGCAGGGGATGATTCCCCACAGCTCTGCTGCTGAACCTGGCTGAACTTGTCCTGCGTGTGCCGACATATCCAGGGCTCTGACGTGGCAAAGCCATGAGAGACAAGGAGAAATCATGTTCTTGACTGGCTAGGGAGAGGCAATAAATTCATTAGCAGCCTGTGACAGTGGGACTTGCTGCTTGGATGAGCTTCATCCCAGCTCCTGTTTCCATGTGGTGCCTGCTGGGGATTTGCAGCTCCGACTGCTGTGGAAGCCACGTGGTTTTTGCACTCTTCCTTTTCAAAGGACTTTTCACTCATGAAGCCAAGCTGCCCAATTTCAGCATTGCCTTCTTGCCCACCAGGGCACG
>WBNH01000356.1:0-11986 GCA_013401255.1 Urocolius indicus | reverse complement strand
CTGTGGGGCAGTGGTGGGCTGGGACTAACAGGAGCATCTGTGCCTCCCCCAGACACGCCGAGAGCCAGCAGAAGCACATGGCAGAGAAGATGCCAGCAAAATGAACCCCGGGAGCAGAGCTCGGAGCCAGACTTCATTTTGCTTGTGTGTGTGTGTGCGCGTGTGTGTGTGTGTGTCCAAGCGCTGACGTCCCACGGTGACGCACGAGACAACCAGTGTTAGTCATTGACCATGTCTGAAGCTTTATGTCCAGTGGTTGGCCTCTGCTTCTTAATTTATTTTCCTGTTTATTATTTTTTTTTTAACTCGTGCCACTAAATATCAGGCATTTTAATAACCTTAATGACAAAGAAGATGTACAGTACTTATACCCTTATAAACCGTGGGTGAGAAGAGAAGGGTGGGTTCCACTTTATTTTTACTTCCTTCAGAGATGCTCAGTTGGGTGATATTTTACCATTGACTACTTTTTTTTTTTTATTATTCCTCAGTGTAGTTTTTGAGACAGAGGAACTGTACCTGATGGTGCTATACGAGTCCAAACACAAACAAACCCCCTCCTCCCCCAGGAGCCTCCATGCCTGCCTCGTAGTGAAGTCGTAGCTTTCGGTGACGTTTCGGTTCAGTTCTCAACATTTTGTGAATGTTGGACTACCTGACAGTTCATTTTTTTTTTTAGATGTGCTATTAACATTGGGTTGGATTCAGAGAGTTTGACCTGGAGAGATAAAAACAATAAAAAACACAAAAAAGTTTTATGTATAAATATGTAAAATAAAACTCTAAAAAGCTTGTTTCCTATGACACAGTCTCTTTGTTGCCCAGGGGGGGTGACTCCAGGGGATATGTGTTCCCCAGGCTCAGCGTGCAGTCCCTAACCTGTCATCACCAGAAAGAGCCTTTGGCTGAGGTTGGGTTTTACCTTGGTGACATGGAATGGCAGAGAGAGGACAGGATTGTTTGGTAGGTGGATTGAACTGTGAGTTCATAATGTGTGGATGACAGGGGCTTAGGGTTCTTCTATAACCCTGGTCTTCTGTAAGCCCTAACACTGTGGCTCCTGTTGGAATCAGCTGGCACGTGCCAGAGATGAGCAGGGGATTTTTGATGTATTCTGTTGTCTGGGCTAAATATTTCAATGACCTACCCCTAGGTGGCCCTGCTCTAGCAGAGGAGTTGTTGGACTTGGATGATCTTTCGAGGTCCCTTCCAGCCCTTGAGATTCTGACTTGCCAAAGTCAGAAAGAAAAGGTCTGTTACAGATCCAAGCAGCAGGTTAAATGTGTGGTAACTGCTCACCTCTCTGCCTTTGGGCTGGGCTCCCCCTCAGTGGCTGTGCTCGTCAGCCAAGGGCTTTACCTGTCTTCCTCTGCATCTACAGGAGGAAGGACACAGGGGGGCTTCACAGCTCTGCCCCTAGCCCTCCTTTATTTGATGTAATGCTGAAACAGCTCAGCCACCCCCTTCCTGAGGCTGCCTGGCCACAGCCAGCAGCAGATACAGGTCCTGCACAACAGCCTTTTACATTGTCATTCTCTTTGTTTGTCCTTGAGGGCAAGTTCACCTCAGTGCAAGGTCTGGCTGATGCCAGACTGGCTCAGGGGGTTTGCAGAAGGGCAGGAGCTGCAATAAAACCTCATTCCCCACCAAGAATGTATTTTGTGTTATAAAATGACTCTGGTTTTTTTTCCCCCTTTCCCCATCCCTCCCTTCTTTGCACAGAAAGGGCAGGTTTTGGAAGCCCCAGCCCTCAGCAGGGTTTGGTGGGGCTTGAGGGGGGTTGTCAGTTTAACTTGGGGTTGGTTTTCTTTTCCCAGGAGTAGTTCTGAGGGCTTTCCAGGGCTGTGACCCATGTCCCTAGCCAGGCAGTGTCCCCAAGCAGACAGCTGTGCCTGCCTCTGCCTTTTACAGAAAGATGCTGGGATGGGGTTAGGGTGGGAACCTGCAGACCAAGGATGATGTAAATGCCTCTTCCTTTGCTTTAGTTTGGAATCTATGCAGAAAATGAATGTCTATATTGAGAGTGTTAGTTTCCCTGATGCTGTTGCCTGCACGTGGGGAAGATCTGCTGGCCTTTGTATCTCTGCTCTGTAATAAAAGTTTGTGTTTGCAGTGCTCTGAGACCAAAATGGGCCAAAAAGGGAGCTGATGCCTCCATCAGAAGCAGCTGTTCAGCTGTTGGTGAGGAAGGGCTTGCTGCTGGATTTAAACCACAAACACCAAAAGCCCCAAATAACAAACAGTTTGGTCTCAGCTTTAAAAATACATAAAAGGGAGGAAAATAAAAGCAAGCAAGCCCCTGGCTGCTCTCAGGGAACTGCCTTCCCATCCCAACCACCCCTGGAATCACCCCTGCCAGGATCCAGGCACGAGGCAGCCTGGGTAGACTGGAGTTGTGTCCCTTGCTAAGTGCCTTGAAGTTATTCCTGGGGTAAAAAGCTTTAGGGGGGCTTTCCCCCCTTTCCATCCATAGGGGATTGGGTTTCCAGGCATGTCTCTGGGTAACTCCTTGGCTCTGTGTCCCGAGGTGCTGGGCTGGCCTGTGTGAAGGCAATGCTGTGCAATTCCTGCATTAAAGGACTTTTGTAAAGAGAGAAGGGTGTTGTGTGGTTTCTGCCGCCCTGCCACGGGCAATAGTTGGTTTGTCACCTCTTTCTGGATATCAGGCCCACTCCTTTGAGTCTCCTGTACCCTGCTGGGTGGGTTTTCAGCTCCTCCTCCCCTTGTCCCCACCACTGAACACAAACCATCTTGCACAGGGTGCCCTCAGCTCACTGTCAGCAGGCAGAAAAGCACCTCCTGAGATCAGAAATCACCAAGAATACCTGCTGGAGTCAGTGAAAACACCTTCCTGCCCCCCCCCCTCACACACACGGGGTGATGGGGCTGGGGGGTTCCCCACAACCTCCCATCACCCTCCATGCACCACACACACGTGTCAGGAGCTGACTGTGTGTATCCACAGGGAATAGCTGTGTGGGGTTCTGGGGAGCCCCATCCTCAGGGACAACGTGGAGGGGTTCTTCTGCCTTGCTTTTTCTTTCTTTCTCTCTTTTTTCCCCACATTTCTCTCCCATGAATGGCATGTTGAAGCAGTTCCACTCAGTATCTCCCAGTATCAGAAGCGTAACCCTGGAGATGAATTCCCCAAGGGAAGCTCAAAGGGCTCACAGTCAGAAGGTTGTTTTCAGGGGGATGAGCTCAGCAGGGACAGTAATAAAGCAGCTTCTGTTATGACAGTGGCCACTGCTTCACCCCAGGCACCAAGATCTGGCATCCAACCATCAGGTGCTTAAAGCAGCCCCCATGTCCTGCTACTCCTTGAACATAATTAGAAGAGGAATGTGTTCTTTTGGAGAGAAACCTTGAAATGACTAAAAGAGCTCAGGAAAGCGTGGGGGATGTTGATTGCATTCGACTCCACTTACCATTTCCTCAGCCCAGCCAAGGGAAACTCTGCTTATTTTGCCTTGCTTGTCTTCAGCTGGGCTCACAACAATCTTCCTTAATTGCTCAAGTCTGTCCCTCAGTTCTAAACTCACCTGTGCTTGAAAAGCATGAAATGTTGCATTGAGCAGGGCCAAGAAACTTCTAGAGAGAATCCAGCTGAGGGCTACCAAGATAATGAGGGGAGAGGAACCTGTGTGAGGAAGAAAGGCTGCAGGACCTGGGGTTGTTCAGCCTGGAGAAAAGAAGGCTGAAGGGGAACCGCATTAACACTTGTAAGTACCTAAAGGGTGAGTGTCAGGAGGATGGGAGGAGATGCTTTTATATGTTGCCTCCAGCAACAGGACAAGGGGTGATGGACACAAGCTGGAACTCTAAAGTTCCACTTACTTAAGGAAAAACTCCTTTGGTGCTGAGGTGAGGGAGCCCTGGCCCAGGCTGCCGAGGGAGGGTGTGGAGGCTCCTTCTCAGGAGGTTTCCAAACCCACCTGGACAGACTCCTGTGCCCCCTGAGCAAGGGGAACCTGCTGTAGCAGGGGCTGGGGCTGGATGAACTGTGCAAGAAGAGCAAACAGAAAACAAACCAAGTCATTCTGATGTCTGAGAGATCGGAGAGCACACGTCTGAACTCTGCAAGAAGAGCAAACAGAAAACAAACCAAATCATTCTGATGTCTGAGACAGCATCCTGCTGACATTAAACAGCCCTTGAGAACAGCCCTGTGCTCTATGAGCCAGGTGCTTCCTCTCACCCAAACTTTGCAGCTTGGGTTCCTCTTTTTGTTTTTTTTCCCCCCTTCTTTGTCTGGAAAGCCCCCCAGCAGCTCCTCACTGTGTGTAGGGTGGGCTGCAGGTCCTCTTGCTGGGCACTGCCATCATCAGTGGGCACAGAAAGCCACAGCAGAGCACGCTTACAGCCTTTTATTTGTCTTATTTAGCCCTTTGAAGGGCTAATTATGAACTGAAGAGAGCTAAGTCATGTGTGGGTTGAGATGAGAAGGGTTGAGGTGGTGGGATGCAACCCCACGCGTGCTCCCTGCTGCTGTACACTGTGCTGCGGGGAGGTGATGGGTGCCAAGGAGATGGGATTTTACCTCTTTAAAGCAAAACTCATCCTGGAGCAGCTGTGAGGGAGACTCAGGCTTGCAGAGGGCATCCCCAAGGAAAAGCCATTGGGGGGGTGTTACAGTCCAGCCTCGCTTCCCTGCAGAAGCCCACGGCCGCTCCCAGGGAGTTTCTCTTCCTTCTTATTGTAAAGCAAAGCGAAACCCGTGTGTGGGGGACACTTTGTCTTTCACCCACTGCCCCAGAGGTGACTGAGGGCACCCTGCACGCTAGGCAGGACCACTGGCAGCAAAGCCACTGGTTTGTAGGTACCCAGCCTTGGGCTAAAGCAGCTTTCCTGAGTCCCACTCAGCAGGATCAGCTCTTCCCTCAGCTCAACCCTCAGTGCTAAAATATCATTCACAATTTCTCAAGCCTCTTGTTTGTTGGGGGGTGGTGGAAAAAGGCTCTGACCCATCACAGCCTCTTCTAGCTCATGGCTTTCACTGTTTGATGCCAGATGGGGACACTGGCTCTATTGCCCATTGCCACGAAGGACTGGCAGCAGAGCCTCCTCACCTTCAGAGCCACCTACCCCTTGACTTCCTAATAGCAGCACTTTTGGGGAAGAAAAATGCCTTCAAAAGAAAAATGAAGTCGTTGCATCTGTGTGAGAAAAGGGAATTGCAGGGCTGAGCCTGGAGCTCCTCAGCTGACGGCCCCTTCCAGGTAGCTGCCTCAGCACTCCTCTGCTGCCCGGCACAGAAACTGCCCACAGAGCTGAGGGGAAGAGGAACTTCCCCAAGTGTTGGTCTCAGCCCCTCACTGGAGGTAGAGAGCTGAGAGCCCTGAGTGGCAAAACTCTGATCAGATACTCAAGGAGTTTCACCAGAGCAACCGGCACCAACGTCTGCAGGGGACTGACCCCCGTCAAAGCAAGAGTAAAAGCTGGCAAAGGGGCTCTGAAGAGCTCTGTGGCTCCAAAAGCCACCTGGAGATGTATTTTTTGGGAGTGGGGAAGGGACCTACATCACTCTCTCAGACCACTCATCCTGCTGCCTTGGAACATGAGGTCTGGGGAGAAAAAGGCCACCAACCCCTACATCCATGTGCAGGTCAAGAGCCTGCAGCAGATGATTGGGGTTGGCAGATGTGTTCAGAGCTTGTGCAATCATATTTGGGGTGCCTTTAAGTTCAATGTCATGTCGTCAGCCTGCAGCACAGCCCACTTGGAAATGATTTGAGTGTCCTACAAAGCCCTTGCAGGGGCAGCAGCCAGGCTGAGACATGGGTGACGAGGCCTCAGGGCCCTAGGTGCCTTCTTCAAGGGAAGGACAGTGCCTGGGAGGGCTTTAGGTTCCACCCACACCACAGACGTGGGGTTTCTTCTTCCCCAGGTCTGAATTTGCTGCTTGCAACAATCACCCAGCTCCAGCGTGGAGAAACAAGATGAACTTCATCGCAGTTCCCAGCACCCATCCTTTCGAGCACCCCCATTCAACTTTCTGTACTCTGTATAAAAACTCAATATCACAAAGTTTTTTCTTGAACAAAACCCTGAGCAGGTACCTGGGGACAGTTACAGGCTCATTTACAGTGTTACCATACCCAGAGCATCATTTCTCCCAAGCACCTAGTAAGTGTCCATACATGAGGTGGCTGCTCTTTCTCTCCTCAAGTAACTTGGACAAAAATAAAGCTTCTGCTTTCTGGTACCTGTTACCAGCAGGGCCTGCCCTTATCTGCCCTGCTGGGGATTACCTCCGAGATCACCTAAAATGTGAATCATCTTTGGTCTAATGAGGATAATGCATATTCAATGCAAGTGTGGTACTGAAAGCTGGAACTCGGGTGGCAGTTGGTCACACATGTAACCTGGACTCATCCATGTCATCCTTACTCCTAAAAGCCTGTGGGCTGCTCTGATCCATCCTAGTGATCATTGCAGGGGCTGAGCCATCCCTACCCATCCCTCCAGAGCATGCTGCCTGAGCCTGGCAGGCAAAACCCTGCCCTGTGCTGCCAGAAATGCTGGACTTCACCACAGAGACATCTCATCTTCTTCTAATAGTTGCTTTTTAGTGGCAAGGACTGGTCCCTTTCCCATCTCTCCCACAAAGCCTCAGGAGCTATGAGCTCTTCATTTCTCTCAGATTGCATTTTAATGGTTATTTTAATATATATGTATTTAAAAAACCAAACATGTTATTTTACAGAAACAATCTGCCAGGAGGCTGCTGGATTGGGAGGAGGAGCCAGGTAGGCATCCAGGAGGTGTGCTCCCTCCCAGCCATGCAGCACATCCCCTGCAGCAAACGCTGGGCAGAGCGTGCCCTGGGGTGATGGGTGCTGAATAACTCCTACAAACAGGTAGTCTTAGGGCTGGAGCTGGCTTTTCTCTCTCAGCAGGGAACGCTCCAGCCATGAGTCATGCCAACAGGCTTGCTGGGTATCCCCCAGCACTCCTGAAACTCTGATCCCTGCATCTCTGTAAGTATTTTGGGGTATTGAATCATCAGCTGTCTCAGTGCCATAAAACCTGAGCACGTTCCCCTTCCTGCTGCTTCAGGATGAAGGGTTGAACCCATCCTTAGTGTGATTCAGACCCATTGGATCAAAGAAATGCAATCAAAACCCCAACCCAGCTGAGGCATCTGCTGGTCAATGAATCTCAGCACTCCTTTTTCTCCCCTGGGTGCAAGACCACTGCCAGGTGAAAGTGAAAATACAGAAGCAGCAAGAAGACAGCAAAACTCCAGTCACCCCTTTGCTCCATCTCAGCTGGCCTCCTGCCTGCCTGACAGGGCACAGCTCCAGAGCTTTTGAACCCACAGATAGGAGTTAAAAGGAGTTAAAAGGGACATGAGGATGAATGTTAAAAAAGCACCCAGAGATGAGAAACACTGTGGTGGGTGGAAACAGAAAGTGAGAGCGAAAGAGGGACCGTTGAAAGTGCCCAAGCTCAGCAGAGGCTGATGCTCCCTCCCCACACAGAAACCACGGGCACTCTTGGCACTGGGCACAGAACTCACCCGGGTGTTTGCAAGGGTAGGGGGATGGAGAAGGCAAAGAGACAGAAGAAGACCTCACCGGGGTGCTGAGGTCCCAAGGGCACAACAGGCACCACCTCTCTGTGCATGGAGGGAGCAGGGGACCCATTCCTCCTCACCATCTAGCACCACTAACGTCTTCACAGGAGCTATTTTGTCTCTATTACATCATCAGACTTTAAAACAACTCCCATGGGGCTGATGGAAAGTTTTACCCATGTAAGGTTTTCCTGGAGCTTGTCCACATCTCTCTCTAAAGCATCACGAGCCAAGTGTGGCAACCCCTTAGAGTGACGACACAGGGACTGGTGGCAACATGCCTTTAACAGAAAGCTTTGCAGTTAACTGCACAGACAATGCAGCCTGATGATGATGGCGGGGGGGGGGTGGAAATCAGCTCCTAGATCCAATTGAAAGAGCAGCTGAAAAAAAAAAAGTTGGGGGATAAAAAGAGCTTAAGTCCTGGATTATCCCAGGCATATACTGAGCCAGGAAAAAAAAAGCCTTCCTTTGCTACCATGTTCCAGGATGGTCTTCAAGCAATCCTCCCAATTCAATGTGAGAAATTACCTGGCCAAAATGTGCCTATTTTAAATACCTGTGTGTTTTTTGGAGAGCCACAGCACCTATCCAGTCACCATGTAAATAATACCCCTCCAGAGTTTGGAGGTTCCCAGTCCAGCTGGACACCTGAGGATGCAAAGCTGCCAGGCTGTCACCTGCAAGCCAACAGCCAGAAACTCACAGTGAAGAGCAGAAAAAAAACACACAAACCCCAGTGCTGGCTGCAAGAAAGAAGCGGCAGGAGGTGCAGGTGATTAACACCCAGAATCTTTGAGTCTCAGTGCTCTGACTGTGGGCACAGGAGGGTCATTTTGACTCAGAAATGCCATTGACTTATGAGACTTTAGCTTTCAAACCACTGCCACGTAGCACACGCTGGAGGTTGTTGTATTGCAGGGGATTCCTCAGTGAATAAGCACCAACAGCCAAAAAAAACCCACCAGGTAAGTTTCTTTGGAGCTTTTGCTTTTCGATATTATGGAGCCATCAGTTCCCAACAGAAAGCAGAATCACAGAATGGTAGGGGTTGGGACCTGAGGAGATCATCCAGTCCAACCCCTCCTGCAACCTCAAGCAGGTTCCCCTCCATCAGGGGGCACAAGAACGTGTCCAGGTAGGTTTGGAAACCTCCTGAGAAGGAGCCTCCACACCCTCTCTGGGCAGCCTGGGCCAGGGCTCCCACCAAAGGNGCAACCTTTCCTCATAAGGAAGATGCTCCAGTCCCCTCAGCATCTTGGTGTCCCTGCACTGGCCTCTCTCCAGCAGTTCCCTGTCCCTCTTGAGCTGAGGAGCCCAGAGCTGGACACAGGACTCCAGCTGAGGCCTCAGCAGGGCAGAGCAGAAGCAACACTTCTGTCAGTGAGGCTGTTTTGATGAGAGATCTGACCCCAAATCTTCAGGGAAAAAAAGGTATCCAGGAGCAAAGCAAAACACTCAATGCTCAAGCCTCTGTGTGTTCTGGGTGAGGACAAGAGCACACAAATTGGTTTTATTTACTGAAGCACCTAGAGCTGTCAATTCTACACAATGCCTGGCTGTTCTTTTTACGTAGTGACTATCTCCAATGAAGTGGCAGCCTAGCTGTGAGGTAATCATGCTGCAGCTTTCATTTCTATGTGTCTATAATTATTGCATAATTATAGACACACACACACACATATAAAATTATTGCATGATTCTAGATCATTTTAATTACACAGATCAGCACTCTCCCGCAAAGGAGCCACCGAAGACGTGTGACGAGTTGCTGTGTGACTTGCACCAAGGGTTTGGTATCCGACCTGCAAATTGAAGAGAATTCACCTAATTTTCCAAGTTATAGGCAAAAAAAAAAAAACCTACCCCTACACAAGCAGAGAGAAGGTCAGGAAACCTCCCTAACCACCAGTACACCGCAGCACACGGCTGGGGCTGGTCGTGGCTCCCCATCCGTAGCTTGCTCTGAAAGGAAGGTGCCTTTCCTTAGCTTGAACCCCAAGAGCAACCACCAAGGCAAAAAGAATCCCGTTGCTCTTGGCAAAAGCAAGAGAAGAAAGGAGATGAGGCAAGAGTGAAAGAAGAGGTTAACAGTACAGAGCCTCGTGGCATCAGACGTTTCCAGGAACCTCCCAGTTTTGTAGAAGAGCGTGGCTGGAGATGATCCTATTTCTCATCACTCACAGATACAGTCCCCTCAAAACTAAACTGAAGCCAAGAGCCTTCGGGGTTTTGGTTTTTTTTCCTGATTGGGTTTCTTTATCATTATTGTTTTCCCTTTCTTTTTCAAGCAGCATTTGTAAGCATTGCTGTGGTTGAGCGCAGCGTGGGCAAGAACACGGTTTCACCCAGATTTGACTGCAATCATGTCACAGTTTTGCAGCTGGGCTCAGAATGGCTCTTCTTTTCCTCCTGAGGTTCATTTCAGCAGGAGCAATTTACAGGTGAAATAAAGCCACTGGAATCACATTTTCTCCTGTAAAACTCATACAGCTTTCAACAGCTTTAATAGACTATGGTAAAGCAACCACTGCACTCTGTTTCTGAACACACAATACATCCTTGGCCCTGCTGCTTTAGAAGCACCTGTATAACCCTTCCTTTGCCTGATGAGCTGGGGACCTGAGATCCAGATACCACATGCAATAAAAAGGTGTTTCAAAAACCTTGTTTTTCACTTTGGGATGCTGCTGACATGGAATATAATACTATGTCATGTCTAACCCCCACCCCACACACACACACATCCTCCTCCCCCGATAATATCAATAGTAGATGTCAGGCTGTATATAACCACCAAGGAACATCAAAGCTCAGGCCACAGATGCACAATTACTCCCATTTCACAGTTCAGACAGAGCCTGGGACTGGACCAGCCCAGGGACTGCAGCCCTGGCCACGAGCCCATGCTTGCCCAGAGCAAAGCAAGCAGCCACAGAGCTGCCCAAAGAGCAGACCAAGCACAGAAATTATTCAGCTGCTTCATTCAAACTCGAGACTGGTCAAGCATTGGATGCTTTGAGATGGAGGAGGCAGAGAGGTGGAATGAAAAACAGGTACAATGCCTGCCCAAAATAAACATATTGTTAAGACTTCACCACCTCACTGCCAGGGCCCAGCAGTTAACTAACACAAATCCCTTTGAGACAAATCTCCATAGCAAGTGTCTTACAGAGGAGTGGGAAATTTGGTTGGGCAGAGTACAGATATGGTACAAATTAGGCAAAAGGGGCAGAAACTGACCAGGCTCAACTCACCAGCCATCCACATCAACACAACTACCGTGCTGACACTGTGTTGAGCATCTGCTTCAGGGACTCTCAGCACAATACAGGTGCAACTGCTGCTCTGGGAGGATTTGGGTCTGCAGAGTGTGAGTACCAGTGCTGGAGCATCATCAGGTCTCTGGATTTATCACCTTTGATCCTGCAATTCTCCTGCAGGAGAATCTTCAGCAGCTCAGGACGACAAGGACTTCAGATGCTATCAGGAAAATAGAGAAGTGCTGAGGATTATATGAATAATCTTTATAGATTATTGAGAAAAAAAACCACCTTCCTAGTTGTGAAATTCAATCATTTCTTCTACCAGGAAAAAAAAAAGAATCACTCCCCAGTATCAGGATATGTTCCATTGGCTCATCATTTCTGCTTTGGAAACACCCATGCAGCAGCAGGACATTCCTTGCAAATCCTCTTTGAGCCATTTACCACAAGAGATAGAAAGCAAAAACCAAAATAGTTCAAGGTTTTGCATTAAAGGGAATCAGAAGTGTCCTACTTGTATGGTTGTCTTGTGTTCTACTTGTGTAGCCTGTATTTTTCAGCCCCCCACAGCCAGGGCTGCTGAGGGAAGCCTTTGGAGGTGAAGGCTCTTGCCATTCTAGCCAGCTTTCAGCAACACATAGTTGACACCCTCTAGCTCCAGATTTAGCCCTCATCTCACTGCTTCAGGTCACAAAGAAATGATTCTGGCAGCTGGGATTCAGCAGCAGGAAGGAAAGTCCTCTGTCCTGGCTCATGAGGCCACTGAGAAGAGGCACCTCCATGCACAGCTTTCCCAGAGGTAATTGTTCTGTGCACAACACCCACTCAAGAGCAGCTGCCTTCAAAGACCTCTGGAGGTATCTGAGCTAAGTGTTCTTCCTTTCAGGCAAAGAACTCTTAACTGAGAGCCCAGTACATGCCTAAAAGCAGCACAGGAATGCCATGAAGACGAAGCTGTTGTTCAAACTGTCCATCAGTGTCTCAGCTGAAGAGAAACCTCATGCCCTGCTCCTGAGGGAAAGGCTATGACACAGCATTGGGCAGAGAAACCTGGAAAGCTGAAGTGGTGCCTTTTCAAGAACAAGCATGCAAGAGTATGCAGAAGAGCTCTTTCACTTCTGTGGCTGAGGAAAAAAAAAAA
>WBNH01000354.1:69880-84001 GCA_013401255.1 Urocolius indicus | reverse complement strand
TCTGCACCCCCCTGCTCCATCTCTTTTGCCTCCCAGCTCTGGGGATGTGCCCAGGGGTTCCCTGCACATGGGTTCCCTTGCGCAGGAGCCCACTCGGCTGTCGCAATCTTCCTTCCAACAACAAAAGCAATGAAAGGGAGTTCCCCAGGCTCAGTGTGCTGGGCTCAGTGTGCTGGGCTCAGGCAGGAGGGACACGCTGACCCCCCACGTCAGCCATGGGGATTGTCACCCTGGCATGGGCAAAGGGACAGGCAAACACCCAGGCAAAAGCATTTGGGGTTGGTTTTTTCCCCTACCAGTGCTCAAGCAGCACTTCAGCATCTTCCCATGGAAGGCACAAAAAAAAGACTCTCAAGCCATTCTATTTCTCTGTGGTCCCTACAAGCCAAGCCCAAGGCAGGGAAGAGGAGAAGCTCCACAGCTGCCCCTGGGGCTGAAGGCAGAGGAGAAGCTTCACAGCCTTAAGAAAAAAACCCCAAACACTCCTGCAGTGCTGGCCCTGGCCAAACAGTCAATCCCTGGATTACCACAGTCTAGTCGTGGCTCAGCCACTCACTCCATCCAGGACGGTGACTTGGCTGCTCTTAATAAGTTAACGAGATGCCACAGCTCAGCCTCAGCCCAGCTCTGCCAGCACCCAGCCCTTGCAGCAGCCTCCCCAGGGAATCCCAGCTGCTGAGGCCAAGCCTGGGGTCAGGGTTTTCCTCAGGTGGCTGTGAGAGCCTGTGCTGTGGCTGCTGGGCTGGGAGGAGGGATGGATGCTGCTCAGCAGCACTGCACTAGGTGGCTTCTTGCTGGGCTGGGTGTTTTCCTGGATCAGATGGTTTCAAGCAGCAGGCAAATGCCTCTGGGAGCAGAGTCTAGTCCCTGCTCTGGGCCTGAGGGCAGCGGGAGGCAGTGAGCACTGATGGCAGGAGGGATGCTCTGCCACAGTGCACCCAAGGCTCTGCTTCCACCTGCCCCTCTGCCTCGGGGGGGTATGAAGGGTCCTTCCTCAGCAGGGAACAGGGAAGGCAAAGCTGCTGCCCTGAAGAACCAGGGGAGAGGCAGCCCCTCAATTCACTGAGTGCCTTCATCATTCTCTTGGCTGATCCAGAGAGGGAGACAGCCCCCTCCTCTCCCCTCCCACTGTATTTAAACTCCTCCAGTGCTTCACTCCGAGACTCTTCACACCACCTTGGAATCACCCTCCTTCTCCCTTCAGCTCCATGATTCCCCTGTGAGCTGCCAGCTTGCACCACAATGGATGAAGATGTTCAGCATCTCCCCTGAGCCCACTGGAAGCTCCCCCAGCAGCTTTTGAAACTATTTCAGCAACCAGCTCTCACTAAAAGGAAGAGAATTCAGGGCTGGCACATCTCAGCAAATGTGGCCTTTTGTCACTGCATTCAGCTCCACGAGGTGCATCCTGCAACGACCTGGAGGGCATCTGCTTTTATTGGTTTTACATCCCCTGTTTCTACTTGAGCCAATCTGAGCTGCTGCTCGGGGCAGCACGGAGAGGAAAGCCTGGGCCACTCTGCTCTCTGAAGCATTTGAATCTCTCAGAGGTCTCCTGCCTCTTTTCTCCCCCCACGCTGTTCATTTTACCAGGTCTAAAAATACTCTGAAGCCTTTTAAACCCTCTTCTCCTGCAGCCACCCCCTTCCTTGATGACTAATAATATCTGTTGCTCCCTCTTGATCTCTCTGTGTTTCCCCGAGTCCTCCCTGAGGGAAGGAACAAGACAGCAGAGACACTCTCGAGCCACCTCCTTACATCCACAGGCTCTTCAATTTGTTTTCCTGCAGGAGCAGCATTTTATTCCAGCTGCTCCAGCGTAGGAGCAGCTTAAACCCACCTCCCCAGAGCAGCTCTCTCAGCTCACAATGAACTAGCCCTGCTTCACGGCTGAGCTGTGCAAGATGCTGTTAGAGCATCTATCTACCTGCTGGGGGATCTCCAGGATCTCAGGGTTCCAAGAGCTCTAGAAATACAGCAGAATAGCAGGTTCATTGGGGAAAAAAAAACCACCAACCCCCTGACAAATGGATTTCTTTTCCATTTTGCAGGTTTCAGCCCTTTTCAGCATCCCTCTAGATCTGGAGCACTGCCTTGGGGGATGAGGGCTCATTAGCCTGGGTTTAGTTTCTGGCCCGTGGAGCTGGGTGTGCATCACTGGCTGTGCAAGGAGCTTTGTGAGAAGGGAGCAAATGCACCAGGGTGTGTTTGTAATGGTGTGATTTAGAGGGAAAAAAACCCCCCACTCCTCTGTCACTGTTAGTGGCAATGGTGCTTTATTTTCCCCACTGGGCTGGGAGGTGAGAGCATTGTGACACAGAACAGCTTCCCTGACAGCTCCACTGCACTGCTCCACAGCCTATTGAAACCTGCCCTGGGCAGCCTCCTCACATCCAGCATCACTGCATGGCTTATCTGGGATCCAGGGCTGGTCCAGCTGCAGCAGCAAGAGCTGCGGGTGTGATGGGTTTCTCTGGAGCCACTGGAATATGGCCAAACCCTCTGGGCTCAAACCACACCACCACAAGCGATCCAGCAACAACCAACCTTCAGAACCTCCTTGTACTGACACTGGTGATGTACAACACATCCCCCAACCATCAGAGCCTTGGTGGAACAGCTGCTTTTTGGTCCAGGACACAGATTCAGAGGGTGTTTGGTTGATACTTGTGGCAATTCCCCCCCCACTCCTCCTCTTGTAATGCCCAAATACCTTTGCAAAGCTTGATTTAGGGAACATATCGGCTCAGGAGCCGTGCTTAAACAGCTCAAGGCCACTTCCAAATCCTTGTAATGCTGCAGCTTCCTGAGCATGTGAAAGGGAGAGGAAAAAGCAGATCAGGCTGCAGCGGGCATGGGGCCAGAGCTGGCAGCCACAGCGGGGCCTTGCTCCGGTACGGCACAGCCACAGCCACGGCACAGCCAGGGCTGGCCCAGCAGCTTCAGGTCTCCCCCAGCTCCTCAGCACAGGCTGCAGCAGTGGAGGGGAGCAGCTCTTTCCACATTGCCCCAGGTAGAAGGTGCCTGGCCTGGGCGAAGCCGCCGCTGCCACCGGCGCAGGCTGGGCCGTGGGCAGGGAGCCCGGCTGCATCGCCCCTGCTGCCCTTGCAGGGAGCTGCTTTGGGTGTGCTGTCAATGTACAGATTTCCTTTAAAAAAAAAAAACAAGCCCCAACCCAACAGCTGGGGTTCACGTTGCCATTATTGACTGCTGGTTATTTTTAGGTCCCTGTCCGATCCATAGCTGCTGGTGGTACACGAGCCTCGTGCAACGTCGCTCAGCCAAGGCTGACCCGAGGGCAGCAGGAGCTCAGGGAACAGCTCTGCAAAGCCAAGGGGATTCGAAATGCAAGAGGAGAAAGAGAGGCACAGGATAAGCAGCATCCTCCCTGCTCACTGCTGCAGCCTCCTGCTGATGTTGCAAGGAGATGGGCAGGTTCTCCCATGCAGCCCTGCAGCAGAAGCCCCATTCCCCTCACAGCAGGGAGGGCTGGGAACCCTCCTAGAAAGGGTGACACTGAGCTGAGTGGTGCTGGAGGGAAGGGATGGCATCCAGAGGGACCTGCACAGGCTGGAGGAGTCCATGTGAACCTCAGTTCAACCAGGGCAAGTGCAAGGTGCTGATAGAAGGAAGGAGAGCAGCTCTGCAGGGAAGGACTGAGGGATGCTGGTGGGTGACAGGGGAGCTCCCTGCCTTTGCTGAGCTGGGAGCACATTTGCCTGCTCCACTGGGTGTGGAAGTGCCTGGGGAGCTCGTGGAGCCAGAGCAGGAATCTCCACTGGGACACAGGGTGGAGCCTGAGGTGGAAAAAGAACCCCAGTGTACAAAGGAAACTGTGCTTCATGTGTTCTTGCTGCCTGGCTGATGCTGCCAACGGGGCAGTCGCAGGCATGGTTCTGTGCAGAAGGCTGCAAAAATCGCTTCCCAAGACCTAGATATCAGTCTGTACTCATTTTTCTTGTGTGAAAACAAACACTGCTGGCTGCAGTGCAGGTCAGCACACCCTTCAGCTCACCCAGCACAAGAAGAAAGGGTTGCACTGTCCTGCTCCTGCCCCAGCACGGTGGCTGGAGAAGAACCGAGAGTGTAACACCCAGCTCTGGGTGTGGAGAACATGCCTGTGGCTCCTGGCAGGATGGGGAAAGTGGATGAGAGGCACTTGAAGTGGGCACAGCCAGCGAGAGGCAACTTCATCAGAAGCCTCTCCAGCAGCAGTGGGGGGAAGGTCCTGTGCTGGGAGCCACTGGTGCCTTGTGGCTCACCCACGTGTGACAGATGGGCCCCACAGGACACCAGGACGATGAGGTATCAGCTCCCAGAGACAAAATGTGTGCTCCTGGCTACATATCAACAGCTGAGCTGCAACTGAAGCGCAAGAAGGTTCCTTGTCCCAAACCATCAGCTGCCCCACCTGTGACACAGCACCCACATCAGCCACTTGCAGCAGCTCAGTCCCCCTCCCAGAGATGGCAGCGAGGGGAACAGCTGAGGCAGTGAACTCCTGGAGTTCTCCAAGCACTTACAACCAAACACCCTGCTAAACACACCCAATTCCACTCTTTGTCACGGATTCAGCAGTTGTCAGGCTCTGCCAGGCCAGCCCAGCACAGGGAACTGTGATCCTCACCACCTCCCAGAGCATCCTCCTGCAAGGGATATGCTCTGCTGGAAGGTGACAGCTCTGCCCACACACCTCTGCCCTGTGGCTTTGCACCACAGCCACAATCCCAGCTGAATTTAAGGGGCTGGAAACCACAGGTTTTGTTGAACAACTTGTCCTCTCCTGGCTCAGCTTTCTTGGTGGCCCTTGCTGCAGATGGAGCTTTGCTTCCCTCCCAGCCAGCAGAAACTGCTGAACAGCTTGGTTTTTTTTTCCCTGAGCTCTTTGCTCACCACCCAGCAGCTTTAACAAATACCTGATTGCTCATCCAACCCCCCAGGCATCAGTAATTCCTGCAGCTTGGGCCAATGCTGGCACACAGGGAGATCTCTGCCAAAGCAGCCGTGGCATCTGGCGGGGGGGGTGTGTGAGAGAGACAGGCGGGGGTCAGGGACCTCACTCCCTGGCAAAGCCATCTCCTGGAGGCTCAGTGGGTGATGTGACAGGCACTGGGAATAAGGCAAAGGAGAAGGAAGAGCCAGTCTGAGTGGAATAAGAAACACAGGCTGTGGTTCCCAGCTCAGTGCCTGAGGCAGCAGGACTCATCAAACCTGGCCAGCTCAGCCAAAAACGGAATAAAACTGGAATGCATGAGCAGAGAGTAGCCCTATTTCTAGCTGCAGCTCCTCCCTGTGTGCTTGGCCTCCCAGACAGGCTCAGAAACTCAAGGCACTTCTTTTCTGAGCTATAAAAAGAGCTGGAGTGGGACCGCAAGAGCTGGGAAGACAAAGGAGAGAGGAGCGTGAGGCCAAGAGCACCTCAGCAGCAGCTGAGTGAAGCCAGGTCTTGCTCAGCCCAGCTCCTCAGCCAGTGGCACCTTTTGAGGTGTCCACAAGGAGGGAGGGCTGGGAGCTATGGAAGGAACTCCAGGCTGGATCCCAGCCACCCAAATGTTGGCTGTGCTGTGTCCCAGAACATCCCACCACCGGTCCCTGCTTCAGTGTGAAGGGGTAAAGAGCCTCCCCTGACGTGCCAGCAGCACAGCCTGGGCCACGCACACTCCAGCTCACAGAATGAGACCAGGAAACCCAGCAAGCTCTGCCTTTGCCCTCTCCAGATGAGTATTTACCTCCACAGAGGCAGCCAGACCTCGCTGACTGTCAGAACATTTCATTCCCTGCTGCTGAAGTGCAGCAAACCTCTCTGGCTGTGGAAACACGAGCTCTTCCCCAGGTCACAGACTGGGAATGGCTCCACCAGAAGAACCAAACTCCTCCAATGACTTCATTCAGTGTAGAAGGTATCTCTTCTGCTGGGGCCATTCTGTGTTGAAGAAGTCAAAGCCTTCTGCTGCCTCCACTTCAGCATTGCCTTAAGACCTCAGAAAATCTCCGCACACCACTAACTGGTGCTGTGGGACTTGCATGTGAGCAGCTCTGAGGGCTGTAGAGCTGGACTGGGTGGCCCACAAAATGCAACCTGAGGACAGCACACAGTAACCATGGCTCAGGAGGAAAGGGACAACCACAGTGACCAGTAAGGGTGAGGGTCAGCACCAGTGTGACCTGCTGCTGTGCCCACTGAGATGCTGGAGTGCTGATCAGTGCTCCACTCAGTGGATTGCAGAGATTGTATTTAGTCCACCCTGGATAAAGCCTGACCTTCCCCAGCAGCAGGTTGGGAACCCAAGGGCCACATCTTGCTCATGCAGAAGATGTAAGTTGCTTTTTGCACTTGTCCCCTGAACCCTTCTGTGTCCAGACAGCTGATCCTGGAGGAACAGTGCCCAGGGGGAGCAGGAGCTCAGGACGTGCATCACTGGGTTGGTGAGGTCTCACCACTGATGCCATCACCTCATTTTTGGGTTCTCATGAGGAGGAGGAGGAGAAGGGACAATCCCTGGGTGTCCCCTGTGTTGTGGCACATGCACCCTGCAGCTCCATTTCTGCTCACAAACCCCTGTAACTCTTGTTCACTTCCATATGAGCACAGAGACTGGGAAGCACCACTTTCAGCCAGCATCTACTGACCCAAAGGCAAAGCGATGCCACACGCTCTCTGGAGAGCTTTGAGCTGTTCACATGGAATAAAAGAGACAAATGGTAACAATCAACAGCAAGTTGCCAGCCTGGCCCTGCTGAGAAGGGCCCCTTTGTTTGCTGCAGCTTGCCCCTCCTCTGCATGGTAAATATCTGCTGTGCCCTCCTCAGCAGCAGCCACTCAGCTGAGCTGCCAAGGGCTGTGCCACCCTGCACGGGAACTGGGGCACTTGGCACACTGGTGACCATGCTGGAAAGCTGGGCAGAGAATACCAGAGCCAGGAGACCCCCCCCCACCAGGGAACAGAAACTTAGATGCCAACAGCTTTTGATGCAGCATTTGGGGCAGCAGGACCCAAAACCCAGCCAGGAAGGGCAAAGGTTGATGCTGCTATGTTGTGATTGATCACATCAAGCTGGTTACCAGCCAGGAGAGGTAAAACCAGCACGTTTTACCAGCCCTGGGATGAAGCAGCCCCAGCTTCAGCAGGTTGAGCTACCAGCAGGCTGAGCAGAGCTTGGTTAGTTTGATGAAGAGCCAAGATACAAGGAGGGGGATGAGCCACCCCTTCCTTGGGATGAGCACCCACATCCTACCTGCCCTTCCTCACCCTGTTCCCTGAGCTCAGGGCTCACTGCTGGTGCCACTGAAGAGGATCACAGTGCAGAGGCCTCTGACAGGGAATTTGGTGAAGTTAACCCCAGCTGCCTGGTTTGCAAGAGGATGGAGTTCGATGGGATGAATTCCAGAGGGCAAGAGCCCCTGTGCTGCTCAGCACAGGACACCTTTGGTGAGGAGCCCTCTTCCCAAATGCAGAGCCACTGAATGACAACCACCCCAGCTCACTCACATCACTCATGCTGACGAGGTTTTAAAGAGCCTCTTGAAACCATCAAGGCAGCACATGCTGAGCAAGGGGCAAAAGGTTTCTGGGCCAGCAACAGCCTCTAGCATCCCCACCTCCTCACTCAGCCTCTGGGATGACCTGGGGTATGGTCTCCCCTTGTCCCTTGTTGGTCCAAACCCCTGACATTCCCATCTGGAGCAGCCACTTGGACTTGGTGGCAGATCTTCCTCCAACTTTCAACAGCAAACCTATTTATTCTCCTGAGGCTCAGCCACTTCCAGACTCCATCACTACATCAAAACCCCTCAGGTATATCTGCATATAGTAAAAAACCAATGCCCCAGCCCTCCAGCCCAGCTGGCACTGAGCAGCAGAGCAACCCCTCATCTGGTAAAAGACAAACTCTCCTCTTTCCCTGGGGATGGATATCAGCTCCTAAAAGGGACTTGCTGTAGGAAAGGATGAGAATGACTCATTCCTTCATTGCTGAAGCTGCATCCAATCCCAAACACCTCTCATTCCAATGCAAAGGCAGTAGACCAGAAGCATGGGGAGGGAAGGGGGGGAGTTCACACAGCACAAAGCACAGGAGCTCATTCTCCCAGAGATGAAAGAGCTGTGAATTAATCCCCTGTATCACCTCCTCCCCCAGGATGGGCTCAGCTGCCTTCAGCCCTCGCTCCCAGCAGCCAGCAGCTATTTTTTCCTGTTCTTGCTAGTGTCAATATGCTGCTTTAAATATCTTTCCAGAGAGGCTAGATATATATATTTAGCCCCACTCTGGAGCTTTGAAAGGAGCCTCATTTCCTGTGTAAGAACTGAAGTTCTTGGCAAAGCTGCTGGTGGCTGCAGCATCTGAACCACAAGCACTGTGGGGTTTGTGTTGTTTTTTTTTTCCCTTCAAGTAGTAAAATGGTATTTCCTCTGCAACTCAGAGTCCCACTGAGCTGGCTCTGCTGTCAAAGCAGGAGGGCTGCTGGGGGTGGGATGTAAATGAAAGGGGGGAAAGGGGCATTAATTGCATGGGTTGCTGGTGCCTAAAGGTGGCACAGCTGATGGCATGAGCCAGAGTGGGCACAAAACTGCTTTCAACCTGCATTTGGCTGTGAAATAAATTGGTTCCAATTTACCAACCAACACTGGGAGAGAGGAAAAAAAAAGAAGCAGCCCATTTCACTTGACATCACTTTGTGTCTGTTCCCTCCTTCTGCAGAGTCTCTACATGCCTGGTTTCTGAGTCAACTCCTCCAGCAGCACAACAGGAAAGCAAATGAGACAGCTTTCCAGCTCCTGTGAAACGGTGGTGGGATTGCTCATGGATGCTTGGGACCCTAAAGACCTTTCTTAAAAGCCATGGCATCAGCTGCATCAGTTGTGCTGCACCTTCCTGCCAGGAACCAGCTGCTTCTCCCCATTGGGAAGGAAGGACTGTGAGGTTTGACCCTTCCTCTGCACCACCTTGGGGACCTCTCATGATAGAAGCAGTGATGCAGACACAGCAGCAATCATTTTCTGCTGCAAAGATGTTTCTCCAGGGTAATTTATGAGTCACAAATCACTTTTATTGCCAGTCTAGCAACAATATACCCAGTCCTGAGGACTCAGGGTATGGATGTGTGAGGGAAGGGGGTGGCCATGGGCAACCCAAATGGTTTTCTTTTCTAATTCATGACTTTCTCAGGACAAAACCTGCAGTCCAAGAAGAGAAAGTGCAAGTGGCTTTGCATTTTATGGAGGAGTTTTAAACAAGAAATGCCTTCTCCCAACACTCACCACTCTCAGGACAGATTGCCCTTGGCACCATCTCCACAGGCACCCTGATGGACGTGCAATTGGCACAAGGCAGCACCACGTCTCCTGGCACAAAGTCCCTGCAGACATGAGGTCTAGGAGGGGTCTAGGGGACAAGCACGAAGCTTCTGATCCACTCCATAACCCAAGGTATCATCTAAACTGGCACTGCATGGATGTCTTCATCACTGGGACCCTGCACCAACCTCCAGCCTGAGCAGCCCATGCTCATGACGAAGCAAGGCTGAGGCATCAGAGCAATACTCAAGACAAGAGGAAACAGAGGAGAGTTCTGTTGCAATCCTTGCAGCCCAGGACACAACAGATAATCACCACATACTGCTTTCCTTCTGCCCAGAAGCCACAGCAACAGGAACAAGGGCTCAGCCTGTGTTCTGCTGGGGCTGCAAGGACACGGCCTCCGTGTGCTTTCTGAGCACATTTGCCCTTCTCCAGTGGTCAGTTTCCCAAAAGAGGGAAGGGGCTGGTGCAGGAGCAGCTGAGCAGAATCACACTGTGTCAGGGAGGAGGCTTTCTCACACCTTCAGCTTTCCAGGGACCAGTTGGTGGCAGCTCCACGAGTCTGCAGCTGTGCCTGCACTGATGCTGAGCAGCATCTGGCCTCGCTGGTCGTGGCCCTGCTGGGATCAAAGGGAACTCCTCTGTGGCAGTGAAGCAGCAGCACAGCCTGGCATTTCACCCTCCTGTGTATCCTCCATGCCCCAGACAAATCCTGCATCCTTCTGACTCTGTTTTCACCCTCAAGACCTTGGCTCATCCAGCTGTTGTTGGTCTTTGCCAACCCCAGGTTTGCTCCTTGGCAGCATCAGGGCACAAGATGCCACTGGGGACAATTGCAGTGAGGACACAGGGAAGGAGACCCAAGGAGGGAAGATCCCAATGCACCAATCTAAACGAGGAGGTCTTCAGAGCTTCCCTTGCAGAGCTCTGACAGCAGGACATGCCCCTCGGTGCAATGAGGGGGACTTGCTGGGGATGTGAACATCAGACTCAGTGACCATGTGACATACAAACATTTATTGCAATATATGGCAGCATTTTCACTTCTGGAGGTGTTTCTCCTCCCTTGGTGACCTTTGTTTTATTCTATTGAGGTTGAGACAACGAGCAGCAGTGAATCACAGCCAGTGAAACACCAGCAAAGGGAGACAAGTCACCACAACACCCGTCCCCTGCACGGCAGTGATGCACCCCACAGGGCTGGGCATCTGCAGCACAGCAGAACCACAGCACTTGGTGCTCCTGTTGCTCAGCTTCCTGTGGAAACTGCCATCACTGACAGCAAAAGAAAAAGAGAGCCCTCGGCTGCGTGTCCAAAGCAGTGAGACCAATGTCCACAGCTCTGTCTGGGCAGGGACACTGTGTCTCAGCACATCCTCAGGTTTCTCACATTTGCATCACCAGGAAAACCTGAGACACTTCACCAGCCATGAGTGAGGAAAAGAGGCCACCAGGAAATGTGTTCCCATTTGTCCCTGAGCCAACAGAGGGATGTTGTCAGGGCAAAGCCATTGTACAATGTGATAACCACCATGAAAGTGTCCCATCACCAGAGCTTCCTGACATCATGGGAATGTCCCATCACCACAATGTCCCAGCACCAGGAGAGCATCCCATCACCAGACCTTCCCACTACCAGGATGTCCCACCACCACCAAAACTTCACAGGGTGCTCTTGTTTTCCTAACCTGAGTCTCGGAGCACATCAATCAGGTGGTGGTAAACCCAAGCAGATGTCATTTGGGCTCACCAAAGGCCCATTTTGTCACTTTTACACCTGTTTGGGCACTTTTCATCCAGAATACTCTTCCTGCTGACTGTGCTGCTCTCATGAGCCAGGCAGGTTTGGAGGTGAGGAGGGACTGAGCCTGTCCATGCAGAAATAAGGCTCAAATCCCTTTTAAAAGCCATTCCCAGGCCAAACTTTTCTTAAGAAAAGTCACTTTCAAAAAGAAAAGCCCCCAAAAGCCACCAAAAACCCAAACCCCCAAAGCCACAGAGGTTCTATAACAAACACAAGCTCAGAAAGGAGAAGTTTGGCACAGCCTGGCTGAGCACTGTGTGGCAGGTCTGGGGGTGCCTGGCAACTTCCCCACGCTGGAAAGAAAGAGAGAATTATGCACAAAGCCAAAAGAGGCAACAGGGTGGGGATCAGGAAAGGAAACTGCACATTGCTGAACACACAGAGGGATGAAAAAGCCAGGCAGGGACTAAGCTGCTCTAAACACAGGCTGTGGCATTTGCCTGCAGATGGGACAAGGAAGATGAAATGCAGCTCGTAGGGATGTGTGCTGAGCTCCTCCAGCTGAGCCCAGGCCTGGCCTTCCTCAGGGAGTATGGGGGAGCTGTGGGGATCCTGTGAGGGTTGTTTGCTCACACACAAGTCCAGACAAGCAATTGCAGGCACAAACTAGTCCCAGTTCCACCTCTAGTGCTGTAAATAATTGATTTTTGAGGTAACTTGAGCAAGGAAAGTGAGAAGACTCCTTGTACATGACCTGAAATCCTGATGTTTCTCTTTTTGTAAGAAAAAAAACCCCTCAGAGCTGATGCTTTGTCTTTAATTCCATTACCAAGTCATCACCCACATCACAGTGCTGTTCCCACTCTGGTCTCACTGAGGTCCTGCTCCCCTCTGCACTGCTTCCAGAGCAGCCAGTCCCACTGGCCATCATCTCTGCCCCTCTCCTGCCTCAGTTTTCCCTCATCTCCCAAGATAGGTCAAGATGGCACCACTTCACCTTTACTTTCCATCCCTGGAAGCAGAGCAGGGGTGAGCTGTCCCCAGCTCCAGCTATTGCCATCCATCATCCCTCTTCACCCTCCCTGTGATTTGTCCCCAGCTGCTTCCAAGCATGTCCTTTTTCCAAAATGCCACCTTTTCACCCCAGAGCATCCCTGCTGCTTCCACAGCTCTGCTCTCACCTTCTTCCCTCTGCCCAGGGCAGCAAGGCACTGCTTACAAACACAAAGCTGAAGGGCAGAAAAGCCTCATCCACATACTCTGGATGCTGCTGGGGAGCAAAACGTGGCTGCCCTTCAACGTGCTGTTTCAACAAGCAACAGGACAAGAAGAAATGGCTTCAAGTTCCATCAGGGGGAGGTTTAGATCTAGGTGCACCTGCTTCTGCAGAGGGATTGCACTAGATGATCTCTAAAGGTCCCTTCCAACCCCCACCATTCTGTGATCCTATTAGGCAGAACTGTTTCCCTGAGAGGGGTGTCAGCCCCTGTGCCAGGCTGCCCAGGGAGCTGGGGCAGTGCCCAGGCCTGGAGGGATCCCAGAGCCGAGGGGCTGAGGTGCTGAGGGCGGTGGGGCAGTGCTGGGCTGGGCAGGGGGAGGCCAGGCGATGGATTTAATGACCTTCAAGGTCTTTTCCAACCCAAATGAGTCTCTGATTCCAAGATGCTTGTGCAAACTTCCACCCAGAGCTGGGAAGGTGTTGCTGTGCAGGGGCAGCAGAAGACAGGGATGGGACAAGAGGAAAGCGGCTGAAGCTGCTCCAGGGGAGGTTGAGGCTGGAGCTGAGGCAGAACTGTTTCCCTGAGAGGGGTGTCAGCCCCTGTGCCAGGCTGCCCAGGGAGCTGGGGCAGTGCCCAGGCCTGGAGGGATCCCAGAGCCGAGGGGCTGAGGTGCTGAGGGCGGTGGGGCAGTGCTGGGCTGGGCAGGGGGAGGCCAGGCGATGGATTTAATGACCTTCAAGGTCTTTTCCAACCCAAATGAGTCTCTGATTCCAAGATGCTTGTGCAAACTTCCACCCAGAGCTGGGAAGGTGTTGCTGTGCAGGGGCAGCAGAAGACAGGGATGGGACAAGAGGAAAGCGGCTGAAGCTGCTCCAGGGGAGGTTGAGGCTGGAGCTGAGGCAGAACTGTTTCCCTGAGAGGGGTGTCAGCCCCTGTGCCAGGCTGCCCAGGGAGCTGGGGCAGTGCCCAGGCCTGGAGGGATCCCAGAGCCGAGGGGCTGAGGTGCTGAGTGCTGTGGGGCAGGGCTGGGCTGGGCAGCGTGAGGGCAGGGCTGGGACTGCAGCAGCTCCAGGGGCTTGAACAACCCAAGTGCCTCTGTGATTCTGATTCCAGGACACAAGATGGAGCCCAGGGCTGAGACAAAGCCCCGCCCACAAGGCGGCAATCACGGCAACACTGGCCCCGCCCACCAATCCCCAGCAGGCCGCGCCCGCTCAACAAAGCCACGCCCACCGGGACGGCCCCGCCCAATCAGACCATCTCCCGCTACCCCGTCGGCTCCGCCCCCTCCTGCCCCCCCCTCGGCCCCGCCCCGTACCTGTGCGCGCTCGAAGCTCTCGCGCTCCGCCTCGGGCCCGCCGCCGCCCCCCCGCCGGCTCCGCACCTTGGGCAGCGGGTTGGACGCCTGCTTCATGGAGCTGCCGCCGCGGTCCATGGCCCCACGCTGCCGCCGCCCCCAACCCGGCCACAGCCACAGCCACAGCCAACGCTCCGCTCCGGCGCCGCCGCCGCCGCCGCCGGCCGCGCCCCGCGCCATTGGTCAGCCCGCACGTCACTCACAGCGAAGAGCACGCCTCATTGGCTCCGCCTCCACAATGAGGCTCCGCCGCCCCGCCCCGCCCCCTCGGTCTCATTGGCCACTCGGCAACAGCCCGCGGCTGCGGCCGAAGCTCGTGGGTCGGGCTGGACGCCAATCCCCTCCCCTCCCGGCCAATCCCGCCCCACGTCCCGCCTCAGAGCCCCGCCCCCTTAGCCCCGCCCCTTTAGCTGCGATTGGGCCCCGCGCGTCTCACGGCGCCCCCTGGCGGCTCTGCCCGGAGCGGGGCTGGGGCTGGGGCTGGGGCTCAGGGGCTGGGGC
>WBNH01000354.1:45967-69271 GCA_013401255.1 Urocolius indicus | reverse complement strand
GTGGGGGTGGGGGTGGGGGTTCAGGGTTGGGTGTGCAGGCTGGGGCTCAGGAGCTGGGGCTCAGAGGCTCTGCCCAGAGCGGGGCCAAGGCCAGGGCTGGGGTCAGGGCTCAGGAGCTCTGCCCGGAGCGGTTGCTGGGGCTCAGGGCTTCGTGGGCAGCTGGGGCCAGGGACCCGCAGCCCTGCTTACGCAGCCCGTGCGGCTCCCGCTGTGCCGAGGCCGGTCCCCGAGCGCCATGGGATGTGCCGAGGCTGCAGCCGGGCCACGGTACGGACGGGCGCTGCAGCCTCCAGGCTGCCTGGGAGCTCAGGCTGGGCATGGGCCGGGTGCCGTTTGCAGCGCCTGAGCCAGGCTCGGGGCACCAGGTGCTTCACCCCTCACAGCCCGGTGCTGGGGCCAGGGCTGTGGCCAGCTCCAGGGGCTTTAACCCAGACCCCCATCCCGCTCTGGGGGTGAGTGTCCCACTGGGACCTTTGCCAGAACTTCCACGTTCCTGCACAATGTGGACAAATCCCTTTCTGCAGAGGCTGAAAGCTCTGGGCAGACTCTCCCTGGCTGATGCCCAGTGATGGCAAAGGGGGCTGTGCTGGGTTTGTGTCCCTGCAGCACCCAGCACCAGTGTCTTGGCTTCAAGTGGGGAGTATCTGAGTAGAACCATCCTGTCTGTCCCCACCCGGGGCGATGGGGCAATCTGGGAACAACTGTTGAGGACGTGGGTTCTCAGGAGCTCTTGTGCAAGCCAATGCTCCCTGCAGAACTCAACTCTTTGTGGCTTCTTTTTACAGCTGAAGCCGTTGCCACACCAGCAAAGCCCCTGGAGCTGCCCAGTGGGATGTGTCTGCGTGACAGAGCTCAGTGTTACCCCGCTCCCTGCCTCGGAGATCAGGTTCCCAGCTGATGGGAAATGGCCCAGGCCACCTCCTCCCACCCCAGCCTGTCTCGACTCCCTGTCTGCCTTCTCTAATGCACTTTCTGGAAACCTGCCTCTTTCCTTGGGGCTGGTCCCAGAAGAGGTTTAATGGGTTTAATTCAGCCACTGTTGCAGCGAGGTGATTAATAATTGAAAGAAATGAAGTCATTGCTGAATGGAAATGGAAGAAGGGAAGAACAGAGGAGGGTATTTGACAAAGGACACCAAGGTCCTTGTGATCTCTCCACCTCTCCTGCCCCTCTGCCTGTTCACAGCAGCCCTGAAGTGAGGCTGCTCACTCTCCTCAGGACATTGCTTCTCAGCTCGGTCTCAATCCAAAGGACCTACAAGCAAAGGGGGTGAGTAAGTGCAGGAGAGGGGCCTGAGGGATGTATTTACAAAGACTAGGAGCTAGAGGTTCCTTTTCCAACTCCCTCCCCAGCCAGAGCTGGGAGAGTCCCAGGGTGCTGCTGCAAACGCTCCTCACCCTCCCATGGCCTGGCCCAGGCTCAGGCAGAGCACAGATCCCCCTTGTTTCAGCAAGAAAACAGAGGCACAGAGAGTGTCACAGTCCTTCTCTGTTACCCAGCTGGCTGTGCTGGAGCGGGCACAGGGCTCTGAGCAGGGATCCTGCTCTCACTCCCTGCTGAGGTGAAGCCTCAAATGCACCCCATCAGTCACCCATTTACACCCCCAAGGCACAAACTGAGCAGAGGAGCTGTCCTTGGAGGACACAGCTTCTGGAAAGCCATGCAGGAGAAGGCATTGGGAACTGCTTCTGCTCTGCCCTCCTGAGGCCTCATCTGGAGTCCTGTGTCCAGTTCTGGGCTCCCCAGCTGCAGAGAGACAGGGAAGTGCTGGAGAGAGGCCAGTGCAGGGCCACCAAGATGCTGAGGGGATGGAACATGTGTGTGAGGACGAAAGGCTGCAGCCCTGGGGCTGTTCAGCCTGGGGAGGAGAAGCCTGAGCTCAGGGGGACTCAGCAACGCTTATAAACTCCTAAAGGGTGGGTGTCAGGAGGCTGGGGCCAGGCTTTGATCTGCAGTGCCCAGTGCCAGGACAAGGGGTATTGAGCAGAGGCTGGAACACAAACAGCTCCACTAGAACACAAGGAGAAACTCCTTTGGTGCTGAGATGAGGGAGCCCTGGCCCAGGCTGCCCAGGGAGGGTGTGGAGGCTCCTCAGGAGGTTCCCAACCCCACCTGGACACGTTCCTGTGTCCCCTGAGCCAGGAGAACCTGCTTGAGCAGGGGCTGGGGCTGGTTGAGCTCTGCAAGTCCCTTCCAGCCCCCACCATGCTGGGATGCTGTGAGTCTAAGAATGCAAAAGCAAAGCTGAACACAGTTCCCAGCTGGATCTACAAGCACCCAGCCTTGGGTGCTGTGCTGCAGGGGTGTCTGTCGAGGAGAAACTGGCTTGGGAGCAGGACCTGAAGGTGGGAAGTGTTTGCCATCTGCTGGAGAGCTTCCCCATTGCATCTTGCCCATCACATGGGCAGCAAGGTCTGGCTGGAGCATTGCTCTGAGACCAACACACAGCCCAGGGGGTGGCAGCCTCCTTGTGCCAGCAGCAGGGGGTGGCAAAGGCAGGACCTGACAAACTTGCTTTGCTTCGGTGTTATATTGCCAGAACCTGAGCACTGGGATGTCAGGTCCTGAGCGTCTCAGTGCTGTAGCTGCTGGGCAAACCCTGCTCAGCCCCAGGCAGGTTGGTGCTCAGTGCTGGGGGCATCTTCAGGGAAACAAAGGTAGAGATGTGTGGCTGTGATTTGGTCAAGGCAGCCTGCATCTGTCCTTGGAAGCACTTAGCCCATTCTTGTGAGGATCCCATCCTACCAAAGCAGCCAAAAACGAAGCTCTTCTAAGTGCCTCACATTTGTCTTGGGAAGCTGCACAGCCTGCAGCAGGACCTTTGTGCCTGGCTGGGTGCTGGAGAAGCTGCTGGTGTCTTTCTGCTGGCATTTACCAAAAGCAGTCCTCTGGAGGCACATCCTGAGACACGTTTCAGTTGGGGGATTTCACTGCAGGTTTACAAGCTGTGCTGTAGACTTTACAGTCCTGGGGGAACAACCATCCTCAGGAATCAAACAGCAACAGCCCTGGAGGATGTAGACTAAGGGTCCATCTAGTCCAGCCTTAATAGTCCAAGTGTGGCCACAGCAGACCCCTTTGAAGAGAAAGCCAAGCAGTTGTGCTGTGTCCCTGGAGTGCACTCCCAGCCTCCAACCATCCTCATCTACAAACCTTCCTGAGCTTTTCTCTTTGAAAGCCCTGACTCAAGCACATGGACATTTCCCTGGGATCACAGTGTCCCTGGGCAAGGAGCTCCCTGTATGAAGAGCTGCTGCCTTCTGTTCATTTGGAACTTGGCTCTTGCCAGCTTCACTTGCTGGGACATGGTTCTTGCTTTGGGAGTGACAGTGAATAAATCACTGCTTGTCCTTCTTTCCAGGCCACTCCTTCTGTAAGCCTGAATCCCAAAATACCTCTTCTCACCTGGGATCTTGCTTTTGTCTTCCTTGGAGCTCCCTCCCTGTGATTGCTGACATCTCCCAGTCCTTCTCTTTCTGTTTCCAGCTGAGTTGTTCCCAGTCAGAAGCAGAGCTTCCCACAGCAGTGATCTGGCATCTCCTGAGGGAACTGGGGCAATGTGATTGTCCAGACATGACTCCAAGCTCGATGAGGTGGAGCAGGCTGCTTTCAGGGCTAAGAAAAAGACTTCCTCCTGCCTTCCAAATCTGTCCCTGCTGATGGCTCCAAAGATACCGTGTGTGGTTTCTATCTGGAGCTGAAACACACCATAAGGCAGAGGTTTCACAGCCTCCAGGAATAGCTGCTGTTTGGGATGTATCACATGGAGGAGGTTTCAGAAATCAAAATATTTAGAGCTTTGCATTATTTCCCTTGGCAGGAAAGAGCAGCCAAGACTGAAACACAAAAATCTTCCCTCAAGGAAGGAGCAAAGTTGAGGAAAACAGTGAACAGGGGGGAATAACAGAGGTGTCAAACCCTCCAGGAATCCCTTTTGCAATGAATGGGAGCAGGAAGCAGGCTGGTGTGTCTGGAAGGAGACAGAAGCCCTTGACAATATCTGGGCACATTTATCTCCCTGAGAGAAAACACTGATTTTTCAGAATGAATCTTGACATTTCCATCAGAGTCAGAGCTGAATATTGTGAGAACATCCAGAACATTCAGCTAAAAGCAGCTCCAAGCTGGGCTGTGTTGGTGTGAGCTGCCTCAGCCAGGAGTCTCCAGCTCATTCCCCAGCCTGTTCCCCTCCTCTCACTTTTATTCTAGTCCCAGTGTGGAGATGTGTAACAGGAACGTTCACATGGGCTGGCAGGAATGGCAGGAGCAGGGAGATGAGAGTGGTGGGTGCTGGTAGTACCTGTCTCAGCAGGTCAGCAGCGTGTCATGAGCAGCTCTCCCCTAAGCTGAGCTCCAGCTCATCTCTCCATCTGGTCTCTCAGTCTGCCACTCGGTCAGATCTGTCTCCAAGCTTGTTTCCAGCACCCCCAGCCTCAATCTGCTGTCTGTTGCCTCAGGCAGGGGTGTCAGCCTTGGTCTGTTACCTTGGGCACATCAAGCTGTTCCATCTCAAGCAGCACGAACCTCAGCCAGGCCTGGCCAGCCCCACGTGTGCAAGGGGTGGCTGCATGGTCCAGGCAGCTGCTGACACCATCATCATCACCATCATCTTTTCCAGCCAAAAACTATTTTAAATATCCAAGCACCTGAATGAGCTCTGGGGCACAGGACGAGGGAGACTATAGAGCAGGGGAATGCTGAGGTCCTCAGCTGCTGAGAGTGGGGTTCCCCATGAGTCCTTCTCTTCCGTGGGAGAGGAAACCCTCAGCCTTTGTTAGGGCTGTCCTGATTCCCCCTTGCTCTGTGAGTTTAACCCCTCAGGGTGGTCTGGGATGGCAGAAATCCCATCAGTAGGGTAAGAGAGATGCCCTCTGCTCCAGTGGCTGTGGGAGATGTGAACTGACCCCAGCTTGTCTGTGACAAACTCTTCTAGGGAAACACACAGCCATCAGCCACGGCCCTTGTCCTTCCCCATTGCCTTCCTGGGACTTGTAGGCAAGAGATGCCTCTGCTCATCTTCTGAGTCATTACTTCTGGGTTCTCCTCAGAGTGCTTTGGTCAGGGGAAAGGAAAAGAGAGGTCACAGCCTGGTGTGTGTCATTTCGTGCTATCAGATGGTTATATAATGTGCCACGTCAGGTCACTGCTGTCCTCAGGACCTCGGGCACTTCCCCCTGAGGCATTGCCTGGCTGCTCTGACACAGTGCTTCTTCCACCCTGTCACTTTCTCCAGCCACATTTCCAGTGTGTTTCCATCCCCTCTGTCCTTTTCTTTCAAGTGGGCTGAAGCCAGTGATCCTGTGTGTGCCACGGCAGCGGGCACCCTGCAGTCCAGCCTGACCCCTGCCAGTCATCTCCAGCCTCCAGGAGCACGAAAACCTCCACAGCTGCCCTCACGGTGCTTTTTCTAGCCGTGCTCTGCTACCGGCTCTCCTCTCCTCCAGATGAGCCCAAGCTCTCCTCTCCTCCTTCCTCCTGCTGTATAAAGTTCTCTAATTCTTGGCAGCTTTCTCTTTCCAAGCACCTGCTGCAGGGTTATTTACCCTGGGAGCAGAGGAGGCTGAGGGGAGACAGGAGCCCTCTCTGACACTCCCTGGCAGGAGGCTGCGCTGAGCTCAGCCTCTGCAAGCCCCACAGACACCTCCTCTGCCACCCCAATGCCCGGGGTTACCTACAACCACTGATCATTTCTACCACCGTCCTGCTCCAGGCAGGGTTTCTCTTTCACTTTGAGCTGCTGGGGAGGGCAGGAGGAAGCCTGAGCCTTTGGGGACGCTGCCACGCTCCTCCCCCAGGCTCCCGGTTCTTGTGCTCCGGGCTCCTGTGGCACTGCTCGGCCCTGGTGCCAGCCTGGCCGTGCCTGCTGCCAGCTCCCCTGTGCCTGTCACCAGCTCCCACCCCTTTGCCGGTTGCCCCTGGGTGTGGGTGAGGAAAGGCAGGTCCCTGCGAAAAGCCACCATGGCTCTGGCGGGTGCCCTGGAGAGGCTGCAGGAGGAAGCCATCTGCCCCATCTGCCTGGAGCTGATGAGCGAGCCCGTCAGCGTGGACTGCGGCCACAACTTCTGCCGGGGCTGCATCGCCGAGCACTGCCAGGACAAAGGCTCGTGGGCTGACGGCTCTTTCTCTTGCCCTCAATGCCGGGCCTCCTGCCATCGCGGTGGCCTCCGGCCCAACCGCCAGCTCGCCAACATGGTGGAGAGCATCCGGCAGCTGGGGCTGAGGGGGGACGAGGAAGCCGAGGCCGAGGCTGGGGCCCCTCTGTGCTCCCGGCATGAGGAACGCCTCAAGCTGTTCTGCGAGGAGGACGAGGAGGCCATCTGCGTGGTGTGCCGCGAGTCCCTGCAGCACCGCTCCCACACCGTCTACCCCATCGAGGAGGCGGCGCAGACGTACAAGGTACATGGGGCAGGGGAGTGGGGAAAGGGCTTAGGGGTGCTGGGAGGGAGAGAAAGGGGGTCCCTGCCCTGCCCTGATGCCCCCTGGGCACGCTGGCAGGACCCTGTCACCCCACAGCCTCGGTGGCACGGCTGGGAAAGCAGAAGAGGGGGTGGAGGAGATGGCAGCACCCTCCCCCAGCTCTCCCTGCCCTGTCTGTTTGGAGGCAGCCTGGCTCCCCACCACCTCGTGACACCCTGAGAAGGGGGATGGGGGTGGACGCTGCCCTTGGGGACACTTATCATCGACCTCCCCGTGCCAGCAATGCCCCACAGCCTGGCACTGAGAGGAGCAGCCACTTTGCTCCCCAAAACCTGAGCAGTGAGGAAAAGGAAGAGAGGAGAAGCCCCGGGGAGCAGAGAGGGGGTTAATGCTGTGAGCGAAGAGCACAGCTGCTGGCTTGGGTGCCAGGGCTTGGCACTGCTTGGCACGGGTCACTGTCTCCAGCCGTCCCAGGGCAAGGGGAGGCCAGGAGCTGCTGGCTGGAGCTGAGCCCATTTCCTTCCCTTTTCAGGTCAAGCTGCAGAAATCCCTGGAGCGTCTGCTGAAGGAGGTGGAGGAGGTGAAGCAGCGTGAGTCAGCTGAGAGGATGAAAACCCAGGAGTGCAAGGCAGGTGCCTGGCTTAGGTCTTACAGAAGGAGCTGCAGAGGTAGCAGCAACTGGGATCTTGGCTGGGGCTGTGAGTCTGACACGGTGCTCAGGCTGGGACACATCCCCCTGTCCTGCTGGTGGACACAGAGCTGCTGCTGGGAACCAGGCTCATGGGGCTGTGTGCAGCTCTAGGAAAGGGATTTTAAAAGGTGTGTGGAGAAGTGCTTTGCCAAGAGCAGCTCTGACTGCACTGAAACCCACGGGGGCCAGTTACACAGAGGCTGGATAGTTACTTGCCTTTTGTCTTATAACACAGGCTTGAGTTTCAAGCCATACAGGGAGCTCTGCTTCACATCAACAGAAAACAGAGGTGTTCTCATTCAGGTAAAGCAAAACTGAGCCACTACACCTCTGCCCTGGCCAGGCAGTGCAGGAAGACAAGACACCAACAAACCAGCTGCAGCTCCTGTCCCTCCCTGGGGTGGAAACTGGAAAGTAAAAGTAACTGTAGAAAAGAAAACGAAACTGCTAGACTGAGTTATCCAGCCTGGAACTGGAGCTGGTGACTGATCAATCAGCTTTGACAGGGAAAACAGCTTCCTCCACACTCCCCTGGTGATTTACTCCTGCCAGCCTGGCCAGGCAGGGTGGGGGGTTTGGGGTGCCCCCTGTCCCCCTCAGGGCTGGAATGAGCCCAATGATGGAGAGTGGGAAAGAGCTGTATCACTCTCCTCCCTGCCTGCCTGAGTCAGGGCTCTGAGGCTGCAGCTCAAGCTGCCTGCAGCTTCCTCACAGCCTCCTTGTGCTCGTTCAGTAAAAGGGAAATCAGTCTCCCCTGGGAGCAGTTGTGGGGAAATGGCTGTGACCTCTCTGGCTGCTCAAGCCTTCTCCACTCAGCTCCAAGAAATCACATGCTTGGGCAGAAGGATAAATGCACTTCAGTTTCCTTTTTGGTTCTCTGCTGCATGCTGAGGTCTTGTGGCTCCTTGTGAGCCTCAGCCTGTTCTCCTGCTGCTTCAGCTTTCAGCCCAAGTGCCAGTTTTTAGGGCTCAGGTGAAAAGCACTAACACCCTGGCAGAGCCTGCCTGTTGCTGGCTGAAGTGAGAGCTTGCACACACCCGTGGAGCCCTCCCTGGCTCCCCTTTTCCATCCCTCCCCAGCCCCAAGGCTTCTGCCACCTCTTTCCCCTTGGCTGTGGGTTTTCCAGACACAGAGCATTTCCTCTGGGCTCCCTGAGCAGTGAGTTAGCCTCAGTCTAGCTGGAGACCACATCTAATAAAACCCTACCCTGACAGCTGCTGGCATCTCCTTGCAGCCCACTCTGAGAAATCATGAGACATCTGAGGTCCAGCTGAGCAGAAACACCCCAGGCTGCTGGTAAAGTCATGCTGCTGGTAAACTGAGGAGTGGGAACTCAGGCGAGGTGGAAGCACAGCAGATACAGCCTCTGGCTGAGCTGAGTTAATAAATGGGCTTATGAAAGCACTGTGGTGGTTTCCCAGGGCCTGAGCTGGAGAAACTGGCCCTGTCTCAGCTAATGTGGCCTCGTTTTCCCCCCACCCTGTGAATCTTCTGGTCACAAGGAGGTGGTGAAGAAGCAGCGGGAGAGGATCGTGAGCGAGTTTGGGAAGCTGCATCGGCTGCTGGCTGATGAGGAGAAGCTGCTGCTGCATAAGCTGGAGGAGGAGGAGAAGTGGCTTCTGCTGCTGATCAATGAAAACCTGGGGAAGCTGGCAGAGCAGAAGTCCTTGCTGGAGCATCTGATCATGGAGATGAAAGAGAAGGCCCAGCAGCCAGCTGATGGGCTGCTCAAGGTCAGGTTATGCCACCAGCCTCTCTAACTCAGCCCTGACATCTTTGCTGTCTTGGATGGGTGGCCAGGGCCAGGATGGCTGGTGGCCACAAGGCTGAAGCCTCACACTCACAATATTCTTTCTCTTCTCCTTCCAGGACATGAGAAGCTTCCTGAGCAGGTAGGTACCTGTGCTCATTCCTCTGACCATCCTGGCTGTCTGCAGGCTCTGAGATGCTCCATGCCAGCCACTCTGTCCTCCCTGGGGTTAACAAAGGAGGGACTGAGACCAGGGAGGTCTGGAAGAGACTCTACCCTCTTCTTCCAGAGCCAAGGTCTCATCTAGGCTTATGGTGATTCCCCCTCCTAAGGGACATGCTGCCTCTCTGGCCTTGCTGCTTCCTCCCTAAGGGCTGGCTCTGCTTCTCCCCACAGCCTTTAGCTCTGGCCTCATCAGTCTTGCCCAGTTCTGCCTTGTGCTCTTCACTGCCAAAGAGCTGAAGGGATGAGCTGTAGCTGTGCTGCCAATAGAAAGGCATCAGTCCACCTGCAGCCGCTGACCTGCAGTGCTCCAGCCCATGGCCATTGTTCTCCTTTCAGGTGTGATGGGGTAAATTTCCAGTCTCTCAAGGACGTGTCTGTGGCTCTGGAAGAAAACTACAACATCCCTGAGCGCTGCCTGGGCACGAGGGAGATGCTGAAGCAGTTCAAAGGTGAGAGGGAGCTGCTTTTGTGCCAGCCCAGTTTGTATGCTGAGGAGTTTCAGGCTGGTTTCCTTTCTCATTCTGGTCTTGGCTGGGTTGTGAGGTGACCCCAAAGCATAGGAGGATGCTCAGGAGCTTTGGAGCAACATGAACTGAGACAGGGCCAGCTTCTCCAGCTCAGGCCCTTGTGTTGTTTCCCTCCCTGTCTTACTGCTCTGCAGCTAGATGCCAGTTGCTGTGGGGTGGTTCATAGCCAGGCTGATCTGATGTTCCCTCCATGGGAATTACACAAAGCCACAGGCACAAGCCACTAAAAGTCAGGTGTAGGAAGAGCTGGCAGAGCCCAGCATGTGGCTTACACACCTTGCTCATCTCTGCACCCGCAGACCCTTGAAGCCTCACCTGACCTTCCACCCTTCTCTCACTGCAGTGGACGTGACTCTGGACCCCGAGACAGCCCACCCTGAGCTCCACGTGTCCGAGGACCTCAAGAGCGTGCGGCGCGGCAGCAAGAAGCTACTCCTGTACCTCATTGAGAACCCCAAGAGGTTCCTGAAGTGCCCAGTGGTGCTGGGCAGCCAAGCCTTCTCCTCAGGCCGCTATTACTGGGAGGTACAGGTGGGAGACAAACCCGAGTGGGGCCTGGGGCTGTGCCGGGAGTGCGCCAGCCGCAAAGGCGACGTCGTCTTCTCACCGAGTAACGGCTTCTGGGTGCTGAGGCTGCGAGACGGGGGCAGCTACGAGGCCCTGACATGCCCCAGCTCCCCCCTGAGCCTGAGTGTCCGGCCCCGCTGCGTTGGCGTCTTCTTGGACTACGAGGCAGGAGAAATCACCTTCTACAACGTGAGCGACCGCTCCCACCTCTACACCTTCACACACAGCTTCTGCGGGAGGCTGCGGCCTCTCTTCTTCTTGGGGGCGTCTCTGGGGGGCAGGAACACCGAGCCTTTGGTCATCTCTTGGGTCAGGGACACGAAGGAGAGTGGCTGCATCTTCCTGTGAAGAAAGGCAGGGAGCTGGGAGCCTGCTGGGCTCCTCCTGTCAGCAGCAGGGTGGTGGAGTGGCAGCAGGTCACTGTGAGCAGGAAGGTGATGGAGTAGCAGGAGGGTGATGGAGTGGCAGGAGGATGATGGAGTGGCAGGAGGGTAATGCTGTGGCAGCAGGTCACTGTGAGCAGGAGGGTGATGCTATGGCAGGAGGGTGATGGTGTGGCAGGAGGTCACTGTGCCATCGTGGCAGGGTCCCTGTGTACTCCCGGAGGTGACCTGAGTGTGACACCCACCATATGCTGTGCCCATGCTGGGAAGGACACAGTGCAGTGGGGATATAACCCCACTATAACCCTCTGTGACACTAAGGGCAGGGGATCCCAGGGACCTCCACTGCTTATCTCAGGCTGCTGGAGAAGGGCATGTGCCCAGCCTGCCACACAGTGCTGATTTGGGTGTGAATTGTACTGCAACAAGGTAATAAAGGCTTGGTTTGGAGAGCCTTGTATGGTTTTGGGGGTGTCCATCCCTGCTTGTTAGCTCCAGCTAATCTCAGAGGGCAAAGGGTGCTGGTTGTCTTTGTCCATGGAGGAGGTGATGGGGACAGCCAGGGAAACCTCCAGGGTGACACCTGAGAAAGGACAAAGCTAAATATCACTGACCCAAGAGGTGGTGGGATGGAAACTGTCCAGAAAGCAGGAGCAATCTGACCATGGCAAGGTGACAGATGAGTGGCACTTGCTGCAGTGCAGAAGAGACAAAAGGCTGTTTCCAGCAGAGGCAGGAGGAAGTGCAACAGCTCGGAGATCTTGCAAAGAGGTGGAAGAAATGAGAGAGCAGAAAGGATGTGAACTCACCCTGATGTGGCATCCAAAGGGTTCCTAGAAGTCATGAATGTGCCTCTCCTGGGAAGGAGAGGAAAGGTTGAAGGCATGAGATAGCTCTGAGTANCTGACCATGGCAAGGTGACAGATGAGTGGCACTTGCTGCAGTGCAGAAGAGACAAAAGGCTGTTTCCAGCAGAGGCAGGAGGAAGTGCAACAGCTCGGAGATCTTGCAAAGAGGTGGAAGAAATGAGAGAGCAGAAAGGATGTGAACTCACCCTGATGTGGCATCCAAAGGGTTCCTAGAAGTCATGAATGTGCCTCTCCTGGGAAGGAGAGGAAAGGTTGAAGGCATGAGATAGCTCTGAGTAGGAGATAAGATTCTCCTTCTGATGCCCTTCACATCCCCTGCAGCTCAGAAATTGCTCAGGGCAGGTACCAGCCAGACTGGTTGGTAATGGGCAGCCAGAGAAGAGCCAGTGAGACCTGCCTTTTAGAGCTCCTTTCTGACCTAAAGCTGTTCCTAAACCTGCAGCAGGTTTCACAGCATCTCAGCATGGTGGGGTGAGGTGGGAAGGGCCCTGCAGAGCTGCTCCAGCTGCTAAAGCAGGATCCCCTCTTGTCAATCCCTGCTCTGGGCCACCTTCCTGCTCTCCTCCTCCCCATCCTTTTGCAAACTGTGGCATCTCTGAGGATCCCCAGGGATGCTTCCCCCTGCTCACACGCTGCCTGCCTCTGCCTCACCATGCAGGCTGCTCACACCTCTGAGCCTGGGGGTGTGGATTATCCCTCACATGTCCTTTGAGGGCTCCTCTGAGCTGTCACACGTAGGTGGGTGTAAGATCAAGACAGAAGCAATTCAGGACTCTCTGTAAGCTCCCAGAATAGTGGTGAGGAGTTAACTGAGGTACCAGGGGTAGGTATCTGCTGTGGGTGGTTTGAACATGACCCTGGTTGTTAAGGACATTGGCACATGGAGATGTTTGTAACAGGCTCAGGCGGTGCATGGGCTGGATGGTGCTCCCTGGATGACCCTGCACTGTGTGTCACAGCATCCCAGCACGGTGAGGGCTGGAAAGGCCCTGCAGAGCTCCCCCAGCCTCTGCTCAAGCAGGTTCCCCTTGCTCAGGGGACACAGGAACATGTCCAAGTGGGTTTGGGAACCTCCTGAGGAGCCTCCACACCCTCCCTGGGCAGCCTGGGCCAGGGCTCCCTCACCTCAGCACCATAGGAGTTTCTCCTTGTGTTCTAGTGGAAAAAATAAGAAGAGAAAGAGCCATGAAGGAGGAGGCTTGGGAAGGGACAGGTTCCAGGCAGGCAGCTCAGCTCACTCATTGTATAAAGTGTTTAATCACTGCTCATTACAACTATTGGCAGCTGGTTAAATTCCAGCTCTGGCCCCGTTACAGCCAATTAACACACAACCTTTTAGAGGCTGAAATTTGCCTTGTTGGCTGTTGCAGGGATTTGTTTTTCTTTCCCAAGAGTGGCAGCTAAAACGGATCAACTGCTCCCAGAGCTGGTGCTGGGGAAAGCAGATCTCATTGCAAAGTTTCCAGCACCCTTTCATGAAGCTCTGACTGAGCTGGGACACAAGCCTTAGCACACGTGTCCCTCTTACAAGAAAAGGTGTTTGTTCCTTTGTGACCCTCACAACCTGCCCCTCTCTGGAGATGCCTGTCCAGAGCTACAGCGCCCAGAGCTGCAGTGTGCCCTTGCAATAACCCTGCCAGGGTAGGAAGAGAGGTCCTGTGGAGGAGTGAAGATGTGCAGAGACAGGGCAGAGGCTGAGTGGGTGTTGTGCAGGGAGAGGAGCTGGAGCTGGAAGGAATCTGGGGGATGTGGATGTGTTTGGGGGAGGGAGGAGCAGGGTGGTTATGTCAGGAGCCTCGTTGCTTCAAGAAGCAGCCTGCACCCCATCAGCCACGATGAGCTCTGCAGGGCACTTCCAACCCCCCTCCATGCAGAGATTCTGAGATCCTGGGATTTTGACACCACAGCAAAGGGGATAAAGGCTGCCTTGCAGCTGGTGCCTGTGCAGGGAGATCTGACAGAGACACAAAGCTCCTACAAAAATATTTATTTCCTGATATTGGAATTAAATATGACATCAAAAATAGAATGAATGAAATACAGCAAATCTGACCTGAGCATGAGGCTTCATTTAAAAAACAAAATACATCTAATAAATACCCTCCCTGCTGTGGAGTTATTGCACATGATCCCTCCCCTTGGACTGGCCAGTAGCAAAAGCCTGAAGTCAGCATCTGGAGCAGGTTTGGTTTCTCAGCCAGCTTTCCATGCCCTTGGTGCCTGCAGGTGGTGGTGGCTCGCTCTGGAGGAGCTGGTGAGGTCTGTCCTGGCACCTCAGTTCAGCTCTAGCTCACTCATGTACTTCTGGACCCAATCCTGCTCGGGGTCAGCACAGACTTCACGGCCTTTCCTCGTGACAAACCTGTGGGGTGCAGAGAGGTGAGGGTTTGGCTGGAGTGGAGAGCCCTTGCTCACACCCAGCCTCTGCTGAGGACCAGTAGAACTTGGCCATGCAGCACACTGAGCCCATCACATCCAGCAGCCACTACTTAGTCCCCAAAACAGCAGAGAGGACACGGCATGAGCTCCCTGTGCTCTGAGCTCAGCATCTTGCACTTCGTGCCCCTTCCATCCCTCCTGTTCCCAGGGCCCAGCCTCCATCCCCTGCCTTTCTGAAAGGGGTTCTTCCCCTGTCTGGCTGCCCAGCCCACCAGCAGCCTGGAGCAGGGCACTTACACGACAGCCTGCTGGGAGCACTGGCTGCTGGTCTCATAGTACTCCACCACGAAGCTGCGGGGAAGCTGCCGGGACGTGTAGGTGAAGCAGCAGGAGGTCGGTGGGTCAGAGCCAACTGTGGAAGGCAAAGAAGGTTGTCAGCAGTGCTAAAGGATGGGGAGCAGGGGCACAGAGGTGGGACTGCAGACCCCCAGCTCTGGAGAGCAAAAGGATATGGAGGAGGGAAGAGAAAAGAGGAAAGACAAGGTCTTTTATCTCCTTGGGTTGTTCCTTTCCTGAGCTGGCACTGCCAAAGCTCATGCTGTGCTTTGAGCTGTGCCAGCAGAGCACCTGCCAGAGGGTGATCTGACACAGGAAAGGACCCAGGGGTGGAAAAGCTGGCAGAAGGGACCCTGTCCCAACAGCAGCATCTCTCCTGTCTCTGTGTGGAGGGTCTGGACTCACGTGGTGCAGCGGAGCTCTGGGAGCAGAAGGCGACGACGAGAAGGGCGACGAGAGCAGCCAGGGAGAGCTTCATGTTCAGCTGAGAAGTGGTGGCTGGAGCTGGCTGGGGCAGACAAGTGGAGCTTGGAAGGCTCTTTTTCAGGCTGATGCTGAGACAGTCAGCATCTCCCCAATTTATGTTGTGAGGAGCTCCTTACGTAGGCATGGTGGAATTTCCAGCCAGCCCAGGCTGCTGCGGTGCAGCCTCGTGGTGGAACCAAGCAGCAAGCCCAGCCCGGAAGGGTGAAGCTCCCCCCTCGATTCAGATCCTCCCCAATGACACAGGATATGAAACAATCACCATTGCTGTTTCATACATGTCCCTTTGTAAGAAGTTCCTCTGTGGAGGTTCCTGCATTTGCCAACAGGCCTTTGTTACCCAACGTGTCGCAGCAGCTGGGGGCTGAGGCTGCCTCCTGCCAGGAGCTGTGCAGATGGGCTGAAGGAGCATAGGTGGGATGAAGCCAGTTAGGGAAAAAGGGGCTGAGGTCTCCACTACCTTGGACTGTTTCCCTCCCACATCTACACAGCCTGTGCTGCCCCAGCAGCAGGAGATGGGAGTCACCACCACGTTCTGGACGTGCTTCAATGAGTCTGAGGGGACTCAGGGCATCTCCTGCAGCCCTGGCAGCACTGCAAGCACCAGCACAAGGAGTGGTGGGCGTGAAATAAGGGTCCCAGAAGCTGAAGCACTTGAGTTTCATCCTCAGTTTAAGGGAAAGAAGAGCTGAGATGGGCTGTTATCCCCTGGAGGTACCTTCTGTGCTCTAGGCCCTCTAAGAAGACCCTAAATGACCAATTTAGGTTAGACAAGCTTCAGTGGCTTCTGGTAGGTGAGGCCTGTCATTGCTGGGCATGCAGATGCAGACAACCAAGTGAAGTGTTGAGACATGGACTGTGACCTGGAAGATGAAGGAGGAAGGTCTCCAGGAACAGGATGAGGAGGAAGGCACTGATTCTGCAGACTAGGGGCAGGTTAACTGGAGGACATGGGCACAAACTGGGATTTCTGGCTAGAGTATCCAGTCCCAGCAGGAAAGCTGAAGTTGTAATGACCACAGACAAGGAGGAATGACCACATTGTATGGGAAAGAGCGAAAGCTCCCAGCTCTCTGAGGGCTGGGAAGGGTTGCAGCCAGGGATGGCTCCATGAGAAGTCACCAGACTCCACATGGACTGCCATGGAGGTCCCACCAAACTCCTCTGTGTCCCTGGATGCTCTGGGAGGAGCAGAGGGCTGTCCAGCCATCACAAAGTGGCCCTAGAAATACATCTCTGGGTAATGTCTCTGCTTGGTTGTTTTCTGAGGCACCTGTGAGTGGTTGGTGTCTTGGCAGTGGAAGGCTGATGACGTAAAGTGGAGCATCTCAACCACAGCAGCAGTTCTGCACCCTCACCACAGCACTGGGCACTGACTCAACGTGTTTCTATTAAAGGCTCCTGCCTGTTGACCCTGGTGCCTTCTATAAATAACCTGGTGTTTTCCATATACCACTCCAAGGCTGTGTGGCGTTCACAGCCCCTCACTACTGTGGCTGGTCAGCTCTGTGTAGGCAGGGAGGGGTCAGGAAGGCAATGAGGGGTCAGGAAGGCAATGAGGGGTCAGGAGGGCAATGAGGACTCTCAAAGAGGCTCCTGCTGGGAGCTGTGGTGGTGTGCCTGCCCCTTGCCCTGGCTGGGGAGGGCAGGTCTGCCCCATGGAGCAGAGGTAGTGCTTGCTAAGATGGAATGGTGGAGGTGGGCAGGGCCCTGCAGAGCCCATCAGGATGGAGATCCAGTGTCCAGATGCACAGCAGCTGGAGCAGCAGCCAGCTCTGGGCTGGAGGCAGCTCACTTGGCTCCTGTGCCGGGTTGCTCTGGGAATACAGCTGATGGATGTACGTAAGAACATGGTTTGTGGCTGAGCTGTTCCCTGTGATTGTGCTTTCAAGCATCCATGGGTCATGTCTGCAGATGTGCCACCTCCAGCCCTCTGGCCCTGTGCTGCTCCCCAGGCCCAGGACGTGGGCAGGGCAGGCACAGACCTTCTGATAAAACACCAAACCCCAGTGAACTGGAAGAATGAGCTGGCAATCTGCATTGATCATCCAGATGGTTGTTCCAAGGAGCTCTTTTTCCTTTTCAGGCAGCTGAAAACCTTCATGGCTTGCTAAGCTTGGCAACAAGCAGATGCCAGGGTTGGTTTTTTTTCTGGGGGGGGTGGGGCAGGGTTGTCCTGGATCAGGCTTTAGTTAGTTAAAATAAAAAGTCCTTAGTTTAGACAAGTCAGTCTGGGATCAGTTCAGCAGTCAGTTTGGGATCAGTTCAGCAGTCAGTTTGGGATCAGTTCAGCAGTCAGTTTGGGATCAGTTCAGCACAGTCAGTCTGGGATCAGTTCAGCAGTCAGTTTGGGATCAGTTCAGCAGTCAGTCTGGGATCAGTTCAGCAGTCAGTTTGGGATCAGTTCAGCACAGTCAGTCTGGGATCAGTTCAGCAGTCAGTTTGGGATCAGTTCAGCAGTCAGTTTGGGATCAGTTCAGCACAGTCAGTCTGGGATCAGTTCAGCAGTCAGTTTGGGATCAGTTCAGCAGTCAGTTTGGGATCAGCTCAGCAGTCAGTTTGGGATCAGTTCAGCACAGTCAGTCTGGGATCAGTTCAGCAGTCAGTTTGGGATCAGTTCAGCAGTCAGTTTGGGATCAGTTCAGCAGTCAGTTTGGGATCAGTTCAGCACAGTCAGTTTGGGATCAGTTCAGCAGTCAGTTTGGGATCAGTTCAGCAGTCAGTTTGGGATCAGTTCAGCACAGTCAGTCTGGGATCAGTTCAGCAGTCAGTTTGGGATCAGTTCAGCAGTCAGTTTGGGATCAGTTCAGCAGTCAGTTTGGGATCAGTTCAGCCTGGATATCATGTTACAGAGAGCAGGTAAAGGGCTGAAATTTTCCTCCTGCTGAAAGCCAATCCCAACCCCAGAGGAGGGTTTTTGTTTCCTGGGGGTCTGGTTTTCCCTTAGCAGTCTGACAATCTCCCCTCCAACCCTGCTCTTTGCAGGCTGGACAGAGGTGGGAGGTTGTAGTTGTATCAGTGATGTCCTGAGATGTCACAACATGCTCTTAAGGGATATTTCCATCCCCATCCCCGCATTCCAGTCATGATGAAACAAGCAAGTCATTTCTTCTGGCTCTCCCCCATCCTTTCAGGAAGAGGATGCTGAGAGTCTCAGATGAAGGAGCAGCTAACCCAGGAGGTGCTCTGGGGCAGAGGCAGCCACAGAAGAGTGGCCAGAGTGGGCTGAAGGGGGATTCAGGTTCATGACACAGCACAATGAGGCTGTAGGAGGGATGTTTCCCCCAGGGTGGTTTTGGGATTCCCAACCCAGCCTATGCTCTGCCCTTGCCTCAATGCCAGCAGGCACTGTCCAAAGCAGCCTGGCTGGTGTTGCACCGATGTACATGGAGGGATATGATGGAGCTTCACTGCAAACCCCCTAAAAACTCCCAGGAGAAAGTGCTTAGTGAAGCAAATGCCCAAAATACCTTCAATGGCAGCAGAAACGGGGAAATTCTCAACCTTGAACAAATGGGAAACCCTGAGCAGAGCAAAGCAGTGAAGTCTGGCTGATGTAAGCTGCTATTTATAGCAGCTGTGGTGCTGAGGAGTCAGGATTCACTGAAAGGGAAGCACTGGCTCCTTGGCTTCAGAAACTGCCTCTAGGGCAAGTTCTGCTTCCATCTGCCCCAGCCTCCCTCCTGCCCCACTCAGAGCTTGGGTACCAGTGACCTTCCCAGCCCAGAGCTTCCCACCCCCACCACTGCTGACATTCCTGCAGGAATAGGGGGGGTTGCAGATGACATCGTGTCCTGGAACTGGCTCCACTGGAGCCTGGAATGCCTGTGGGAGGGACTGGGAGGCATGAGGGGTGAAGGGCAGAGCACAACCATCCCTGAGGTAGGGGCAAGTAGCAGCCCCCCCGCCACTGCCTGAGTTCACAACAGACCTTCCTCTTGCCCCTCAAATTGTGTCTGATGAGGCTGATAAGAAACATTTGTGTCTCATTAAAGGCTCAGTCTTGCCCCAGCAAGGGCTCTCTGAGCAGAGCCTTACCCTGGGGTTTAGCAGCACTTCCCAGGGTTGATGCCTCAGCTTTTCCAAAGAGGGTTTTTGTGTACAGGATTTCAAAGCAAACTCAAGGGCAACAGAAACGCCTCCTTGTCCCACACTCCTCTCCATCCCAGGCATGAAAGAAAGAGAAAGAAACAGGGAGAACTTGAGCTGCAGCAGTTTCTGAGCCTTAGGGAGTGTGTGAGGCTGTGCTCCTGCCTTGCCATAACTGCTGGCTCCAGGAGCTGGGCCATGCCTGACCTGCACCCCACATCATCCCTCCAGCCCTGTAAGGACCAGACAGGCTGTCTCTGCTGGGGCTGCATCTTCCAGCCCAACTCACTCAGCTCTTGTGTGAGTTCTTCAGCCAGAGCAAGGAAATTGAGGCTGAAGGCTGAGAGTTCTGCTGGGTGGGATGGAAACCAAAACCAGTTCACAGAGGATCTCACTGGGTCTGGTGTGCTCATCGTAACCAAGCAAAAAGGAAAACCATCAAACCACAGGTAGGCTGGGTTCTCGTTTGCTGAGTGGCCTTGGAGCTCAGCTCTCCAGGAGGTTTGTGGGGACTGGCTGGAGGGTGCTTCATGACCTTCCCTGGCTCATGGACAGTGCTGAGAGCAGGGTTAACCTTTCAAGTCATGTCAGGGCCACTGGCACAGCTGGAACAGTTCCCTCATGTCTGGCCCTCAGACCTCCTGAAGGCTCCATGTCCACCAGAGCCTGCTTGGTCCCTGGCTGCATTGTGTCAATGCCACCCTCAGCACTGATGAAGGGTGAGAGAACCCCCCCAAGGAGCTGAGACCTCCCCACAGCGAGATGTGAGCTTTCCAGGCCATGCAGGGAGCCTGACAGCAGAGCTCAGATGTTTGTTGACTAACCCCACAATGTTTTTTGGGGTCACTGCAAAGCTACAAACCACTTCCCACGTGTGTGGGCTGCTTGGAGGTCAGGGCCCTCTGCAGAGCCTCTCTCGAGTGCAAGTCTCATCCTTTGGCCACCCCAGATGGGCTTTTGCCCTTCAAAAGGGCATTGTCTGGCCACCCTGGGCTCTGCCTGGCACCCACATCCCCTGAGGAAGGAGGGAGGGCTTGGAGAGCTCTGACAGCACCACAGTCCTGCAGCCTCTCCTCCTGGCCTCCTGCATCCCTCAAGGACGTGCAGAGAGCTGCAGGAGAGACTTTTTGGGGGTGGTTTGAGAGTGGGAGTGGAGAGGAGGTAGACATGAGTTTGCCTTCACCCCAGGCTACAAGCAGAGAGACAGAGCTGTGGCTCCTCTGCCCCAGGTAAAACCAGCAGCACCTCCCAACCAGAGCAGCCACAGCCCAGAGCTCACAGCTGCTCATGGAGAAGGGTGCAATGGTTAGCAGCAGTGCCAGGGATGGGTTAATCTCCCTTTAGGTGCTCCAAGAGCCTTCTGATAGTGAGCTGGAAGACAAAGCTTCCCCACTAGCCTGGAGACAGCCTTCACCATCACCCATGAGCAAAGCAGCCTGCATCTCTTATCACCATCTGTTCCAGGGAATGAAGACTCAGCAGCCACTGCCCTCCACTCTTCCACCTCCTGCCCCAGCCTGGCTGAGGCTAAAATGGTTCAAAATAGCTCATTTCCAGGAATCATAAAGGAAGCTGAGACAGCTCAGCTTATAAACACTGAAAATGCAGGAACTGTGATCACAAAGGGCTCTGGGCTTGGACAGAGAAGCCAAAAACCAGTGTTTAGAAGCAGAAAAGAGCAACCAGAAGCTGTGCTGAGAGACAGTGAAGGGTGAGCTGCCCCTGGAGCAGGCTGGCAGCAGCCTGGGACTCAGGTCCAGAGCCCTGGGGCAGGGGGTGAGCAGTGAGGAGAAGCTGAGGAGGGGGAGGTGACCCCTCCCCTACCAGGAGAACTGTCAGCACTCTGGGGGAAACAACATCACAGCTGACAAAGGGCAGCTTTGTATCATCAATGACACAACCATGCAGCTGCAGCAGCTCTTTGCAGACCCTCATCCTCCTCCTCCTCCTCCTCCAGCTCTGCCAAATTCATTAGCAGTAAATGACAGCTCTTTTTCCTTCCACTGACCAGCTCGGGGCTTCCAAAGCTGGAGGATGTGGCTGCCTACTATAGATCACAACACACACCCCCATCACACCTTCCACATGTGTCTGGCTCCTCAGGGCTGTCAGGCTGTGAAGTTCCCATGAGCAAAGCTGCCCTGAGCTGGTGTTAGCCACAAAAGTGCAGCCCCAGCCTTTCTCAGCTGGGGATGGAATGCTGGCAGCTGCTGTTTGCCACTCGCCCTGCACACAGCAGCCTGGGAACTGCAAAGCAGAGGGGAGCAGAGAACTCCCCCTGCTGCTGCTTTCCTCAGTGATGATTTCCATGGTGAAAACAGCCATCGCTTGCTTTTGCTCTGCAGCAGCTCAGATGAAAGCTGGAGGCACTTGTTGCTCTGCCCATGCAGCTCTGCCCAAAACCTCTCAGACTCAGCCAGGGAAAGCAGAGTTGGGCCAGCAAAGTCCAGAACCTTCCTCAATACCCGTGTCAGGACTTACAGGGTCTTTGGTCCCAATAACAGCACATCCTGGTGCTGGCTCTGCCTAGGTGCAGGTTGAGCCTGCAGCCTGCCCCAGCTGACAGCACCAGTGGCCAGTGATGGCAGGATGAGACCATGCAGGGAAGCAGGAGTGCAAAAGAAATCCTCCCTGGGGGGTAAATATGATGAGGAGCAGATCATCACCCATCTCAAGGGCACTGAGCCCTTCTGTCCTGTCAGAGACAGGCCAGTTGGTGAAGGATGGTGTCTCTGCTGCTCTCATTCGTGGCTCCAAGCACAGGAATCCCACTTCTAGGGGTGAAAAATCCAGGCCTGAGCATCCTCTGTTAGACTCCAGATGCAGCCCCAGGCTGGGTCCCAGGGTGTGGAGGGCAATGTGGGTAGAGCTCAGCTCTTCTCAGTGGTGGCCAGTGACAGGACAAGAAGCAAAGGGAAGTTGTATGCAACCAACAGATACAACTGAACACTCAAACAGGTTGACAAGAGAGGTTGTGGAGTCTCTATCCTTAGAGATACTCAAAGCCCATCAAAGCTCACCTGGGCAGCCTGCCCTGGTGCCCCTGCTTTGAGCAGGGGATGAACTGACCCATCTCCAGGGCTGCCTCCAGCCTCAGCTCCTCGCTGGCCCACGTTAAGCCAAGCCCTGTGGGACTGGTGAGGATCTGGGCAGCACATCCAGGGCTGGATGGGCAGCACAGAGCCTTGCAGCTCAGGCCCCTCTCCAGCATCACGTGCTGGAGCCTCTGAGCCAGCAGCAGGAGGCAGCTCTGGGATCTGGCTGCTTTGGGGGTTTATTTCCAGAGTTGCATCATCTCTGATAAACATTGTGAGTTGTTTTTTTGCTTTACAGACAGGAGGGGAAATCCCTCTCCTGGTTCAGATCATCACTTCTCCTCTTTATTGCTGGATCACTTGGCACATTTCGTTTTCCTTTCACTGGATGAAACCGAAAATGAGTCACAGCTGCCCGAGCTGCTGCTCCCTCTGCTTTTGCCTCCTTGCTGATTCCCTTTGGCTCTTTCATTTCTGGGACATCCTCTGTCATCATTCTGGAATTTCCACCCAGGCTTCTCCCAGCTGCCTCCTGGATTCCCTGTTTAAAAGGGAGCTGAGTGCAGCTGCATCTGCCAGAGCTCCTGCTGCCCTCACACACCGGGAAGATGAAGGTCCCTGCAGCCTTTTTTGCTCTTCTCCTCCTTGCAGCCTCTTGCCCTCAGGCTTCCTCAGGCCCAGGTGAGTCCTGCTGTCTCATTTGTGAAGGGAGAACAGCTGAGCCTTTGTTAGCATTTCCCCATTGAGCTTCCCTGGTAGGTAACTGGGCTCTTGCCCCACTTCTCACTCTGCTGTGGGATCAGCCACACATAGGAACCCCTGAGTCAGAAAAGAACCTTTTCATCCATCCATCCATCCATCCATCCATCCATCCATCCATCCATCCATCCATCCATCCATCCATCCATCCATCCATCCATCCATCCCTTCTGTGCCCAGAGTACTCAGCCCTGGTTGTAGTTTAGGAGCTTCAGCCTATGTCTTGAGGCTGAGAGAGGTGGGGAACTGAAGCTCTGGGCAGTGACTGGATGAGAATCTCCCTCACCACCCAACAATCCTGTTTCTGGCATGAGACCAGGTGCTCCTCAAGGTCTATTTAAGCCTCAATCACTCTGTAATTCCTCAGTCTCTTCCTCCCCTCCCTCCAGCACAGCTCCCTGAGCTGATGGGTTGGCTGCTCCTGCCACACAGCACGTGCTCATGTTGTCTGTCCTTCCCTCTTCCAGCTGGATCTGATCTCCCAAACTGCTGCCTCTCTTACACAAGCCACAAGCTCCCACAGAAGCTCATCCAGCGTTTCTACAGCACCAGCACCAGCTGCAGGCTGCCAGCCATCGTGTGAGTAGCAGCTCCGGGCTGGGCTGCAGGGACAGGGTGATGGGGTGTGCATGGGAGTGAGCAGCTCTGGGGTGGGGGGGGTCTGTGGCCATGGGGGTCTGCAGGAGCAGGGTGAGAGGAACCCCAGGGGGAAAGGGTTTGCATAGGGATTGCCAGGGATGCTCCTGTGGGGATTTGATTCCGTGAATCTATGCAGCAGCGTGCCCAGGGGGGGC
>WBNH01000354.1:0-45841 GCA_013401255.1 Urocolius indicus | reverse complement strand
GAGGTTGAGGCTGGAGCTGAGGCAGAACTGTTTCCCTGAGAGGGGTGTCAGCCCCTGTGCCAGGCTGCCCAGGGAGCTGGGGCAGTGCCCAGCCCTGGAGGGATCCCAAAGCCGTGGGGCTGAGGTGCTGAGGGCTGTGGGTCAGTGCTGGGCTGGGCAGGGGGAGGGCTCAGGGCTGGGACTGCAGCAGCTTCAAGGGCTTTAACAACCCAAGGGACTCTGTGCCTTCATGACCCCCAGGGATGCTCCTGCAGCACTGAGGAAGCAGTGTGGGGAAAGGGATGGAGATGGAGGAAATCACAGGCAGCTGTTGATTTCAGCATCAGTTTAGGGCACAGGGAAGAACCTTTTGCCATGTCCCAGAGCTGGGCTTCCAGCCTCAGCTGGGATTCAGGTCTGAGCAGAGAATCTCATCTGATTCATCCCTCCTGCACAGGTTCATCACAAAGAGAGGCCGCCAGGTCTGTGCCAACCCCAGTGACACCTGGGTCCAGAGTTACCTGCAAAACCTGAAGCAGAACTGAGCAAAGCAAAGAGCCACCTGTAGCTGCTGTCACACAGGAGCCACATTACACTGAGCTCCTGCCATGGAGCTGGGCACTGGGGCTCTGGGAGCTGCAGGAGCACAGGAGACTCCTCAGGTGGGGGGTCCTGCCCCTCAGCTTGCACAGACCACCCTGCAACCTCATCCCTGTGCCCTGACCCTCCTGCGTGGGTCTGGGAGGGCCCATGGCACTGCCCCACTGCTCTTCTGGTATTATTCTAAGTTATTTAAGGCAGTGTGTTCAGTTCTCAGAGGGGTGGGCACTATGTTCTGCTGTGAATGCTGGTGTTATTTATTGAGGGGGGCTCAGGGACTCAGCAGTGGGTCCTGGCTGGGCTCAGGCTCTCAGCACTGGGTGCTGGCTGGCCCTGGCTTCCCCTTGTGAAATCATGATACTGGAGAATAAAGAGTTTGGATAAAACTTGTGCTTTTTGTCCCTTGGTGTGCCTGTGTGTGGTGTTCATCAGCACAGAGCCAGCCCCTCAGCCCCAGCCCCTCTGCACGCTCTCTATGGCGTGTGCTGAAGGGAAATGGTTTGAGGCCAACCCATAAAGTTTCCATCTTGCAGACAGATGAACATTCTGTGACACCTCATCTGCCTCACCACATCCAGCCCTTCACCTTCCCACATCCTCTGCTGTGTCTGTGGCCCTTCACACCCCCCCAGGCATGTCCCACAGGGGGGGTTTTGCTGCTCCCAGCCCCCCACACTCCACACCCCAAGCTGCTCCCTGGGTGGATGCAATGGGGCACAGTGCTGTAAAGGGTAAAATCCTACCAGAAGCTTTAGTGGGAGCAGGGAGAGCAGCTCATGGTCAGCTGGAGGGAGCAGAGGGCAGGAGGGAGCTGCTGTGGTGCTGCCCTGCCAATGGCATCTACCTGAGGCTCATGTGCTGCTCGTTTACCCTTGTTGTGAGGCTGCTGGGCTGCAGAGCAGGGCCAATTCCCTGCCCATAGCCACCCCTGCCAGTCGTTTCTAGCAGCTGAGCAGCAGCATTTCCCAGCACAGAGACCACAGGCACCCACATGCACCTTGTCAGTGGCTCCACCTCATCAGTCCTCACAGGTATCTGATCCTCTGCCAGTGCTGCCTGCAGAGGGGCAGGGACTGCAGCTTGCTTTCTGAGCACCCTAATGGAGGTTATTCCTCATTTTCCCACCTGTAAGATAAAGGGAAGGGTTCAGCTCTGCTGTAGGAGTAAAACAGCCACCAGCAAACCTGCTGCTTCCCAGGGAATGGCTTTGCATGGGAATGTAACTGGGAGGGAGCAGGTCCTTGGAGCAGAGGCACAGTGCTTGCCCGTTGCAATCATCCCAGCACTCCTGCACCCTGAGCAGACAAGTCCCAACATCTGGAGCTGTCCTGGCCTTGCAGCCACCCTGTTCCAGGTAGTTATTGCTGCTTCCTAATGGAAAAAATAAAACCTCATACAAAGCCTTTATCTTATTGTTTCATTTCTTTTCCTGCTGCTGCAGCTCAGCCCTGGCAGCCCTGGGGCTGGGAAAGCACCTCTGTGCTGCCTTGTGATTTCCTTCCAGTCTTGTGTTTTTCAGCTTGCCCAAGGAGCAGCATCCCAAGGAGGACAAACCCAGCCCAGGCACCACGTTGTGTCCCAGGAGATGGTGCTGGTGCTGGAGGGGTGGGAGTTGATGTGGAAGGCTCCTCTTCAGCTCCATGGGGATGGCTCCTGACTGCTCTCCTAGGAGGATGGTTTGGGTAAGGCACAGGCTCTCACTCACCCTGGGCAGGGTCCCCATGATCCCCTGGCACAGCAGGGTCCCAGCAGAGAGGGTCAGGCCCCAAGCAGGGATGAGATGGCTCAAAATGGTTGCAAAAATCTTGTGTCACCCTTTGGCTAGGGTTTATCCCCAAGAGCTGCAGAGGGGGTGTATCCAAAGCAGGGCTTTGAAACTGGGGAGCAGAGAGTGGCCCTGGCATGGTGGGGTGGCTGGAGGAGCTGCTGCCTTGACTGGAGAGGGCATGAAGGACAGATGTGGTGATGAAAGGGAAGATTTGGGGGGGGAATGGGAGGTTTTTCCCCAAGCCAGGGCTGCAGGAGCCAGGCAGGAGGGGCAGGAGGGCTCAGTGCTGCAGTCAGCTCTTCTCTAGACAGTCCCTGGCCAAGAGCTCAGGCACGTGGGAATGTCCCTCTCCAGCCTCTCTGTTTGCAGTTTCCTTCCTCTGAAGCTCCAGGAGCAGCAGCCAAGGGAGCTCCAGCCCCTCCATCCCATGGCAGAGCTGCTGTGGGCAGAGATGCTGCTGAACCCAAGGGATGTACCAGCACTGTCTTGGGCTTTGGGGCAGCACCAGCCCCGTCCTGCCTGCTGCACAGGAACCTGCAAGAGAGAGCTCAGCTCCAGGCCAGTCCCTCACCCAGCCACCCTTCTCCAGCTCTGACAGCTGAACACTGTCTCTCCTGCAGGCTCCTTTGCTTTGCAAGCAGCTCAGGGATATCTGTGCTGAGCAATGGGGTGTGGGTTGGAATGGGCTCCAGCATGAGATGTGGGGCACACAGCAGAGCAGAGCCAGGAGTCAGGTCTCAAGCCCCGAGTCAGGTCTCAAGCCCCAAGCCAGGACTCCCCTCACTGCCTGCTCTCATGGGCTGGATGCTCTGCCAGCTCAATCTGGCAGAGTGGAGTCCATCTGGGCTTGCAAAGGCCCCTTGCTGACCCTGGCCTCATGGCTGGGGCATCCCCTTACTCTCTGGAGACCCTTATCCTGGGCACTCAGAGCCTCTCCTATGCCCATGGAGCTTTCTGCAGCCATTCCCTGCGTTGGTGCAGGCAGCTGCTGTGTGAATGTGCTCCCAGGCTGAGCAGAGATGCAGGAGCAGTGAGTGAGGGCTGTGTCCTCATATCCTGCCAGAAGCAGACACTTTGAAGCAGTTAATAAGGGCCTGCAGTAGGAAATGCTGGTCAATCAACAGGGAGACCTTTGGAGAGCTGGTGATGAGCAAAGGGGAGAATGGGAGATGAACTTTTCAGCCCATGCAACAGGCTTGGGGCTGTGCTACAGCCACTATGTCACTGGTTTGCTTGCCCCTGATCATGGGGGATCATTTGCTGCCAGCAATGAGTGGGGTGGGGAGCTGAGAAATGCTTCCCAGGGGTGATGAGTAGCTCATTTATAGTGCAAAATGTCCCTGAAGGTGAAGCTTTGACGTGCACAAAGTGCCACGTGGGGGAATCATCTTGGTTAAGGAGCAGTACAAAAGCTTCTGTGCTTCTGCTTCAAAGAGATGTGCTGAAAACAGCTCAGAGAGCAAAGGTCCTCAGCAGAGCTTAGTGGCAGGAAGGTCAGACCCAGCAGTTTCAAGTCTCTGCCCACAAAGATATCAGCTAGTTTGAAATGCAAACCACAGGCTGATGAAGGGCTGCCTGTTGCTGCAAAAGATCTCTTGTGCTCTTTAAGCAGGTTTTCTTCCCAAAGCAGCTGAAGAGCAGCAGGCAGCTGGGGCCTGTCTTTGGTAGGATGGCACTAGCAGAGCATCCCCTGAGCCACCCTCCTCTGAGCTCACTGCAGTTGATGTTCCTCCCTCACCTCCTCCCAAAATGCCTGGAGTAGGGTCCTACCAGCCCCATTTTAATTCCAGGGCAGGAGGTGAACAACCTGTTCCAGAACTGACGCAGAGAGGGAGGGAAAATAAAACCCCTTTATTCATTGGCACCAGTAAGAGACAGAGAACAAGGCTGAACAATCTGCTTCCACAATGAGCATCGTGTCAGTCACCAGTGTACCACATCCCTCCCTAAGGAGACAAATCTTCCTCACAGCATCCACCACACCATGGCAAAATGCAGGCAGCTGACCTGGCAGCCAGCACTCACACTCACTCTGGGGCACAGCACTTCCCACAGGCAGCTCTGGGGAGAAAAACCTCCCTCCCATTCCAACAGCAGAGGTGCAGGGAAGGGTCAGTTTAGCCACACGTCACACAGCAGGTTACAGTGAGCTGGGTCTGCAAGGCCAGGAGGTTTTCCTCTCCCCAGCATCACAGCTAAATCATCATGGATAAACGACACATTTGCTAGACAAAAGGAATTTCAGGGGGGGTCTCAAGGTGGCTCAGCAGGTCCTGGTGCACAGCAGCAGCATTTCTAGGTCTCTGAAAAGACTCTGCTGGATGGTTTTGCAGGACTTGTCCAGGGCAGAGACCTTTGGGCTCCCAGCTCTCACTGCAGCTCCAGGGCATTCACATATTCCTTCACCCACCTGGCATCAGGGTTGGCACACACCTCCCTGTCCTTCCTGGTGATGAACCTGCAAGTCAGGCAGGGAGGTGTTACAGGAGGAGGGAAAAGGGACATGAGGGTCTTGGGGCACCTCCTGGGCACGTGCTGACCTGCCTTGTGATCAGGGCAAGCTCCCAGGAGGTCATCTCCCCTCTCATCCCACACATCCTCCAGCAGCAGGGTAGAACACCCAAGGTAAAATGAGACCAAGGTTCCCCTGGGAGAATTCCCCCAAGCTCAGATCCTCCTGCTCATGTCAGTGTGGAGAGGAGCCTGGATGCCCAGCAAGCCTTGGAGGTGACACACAGGGATCATTGCCACTGCCAGTTACACAGGGACCTCCTTTCCACACCTTATGTGTGGGATGGCTCAAGAAGGCTCAGAAGACCATTTATGTCTCAGCTGAGGAGGATGAGAGCAAATGTGCTGCACGTGGGACTGTGGTGGCTGCTCCCTTCCCTTACTCCAGGCACTATTCTTCCCTCCACTGTGCTCTTGGCTCCATTATTCATGAAGCAAAGAGCCCAAAGGCTGGCAGAGCCTTTCCTTTGAGCAGGAGCTGGTACTTACACAACTGCTGGCTGTGAGCATTTGCTGCTGGTGTAGAAATAATCCTTCACATGGCTCTGGGGCAGCTTTCGTAGGGTGTAGCTGAAGCAGCACACGGTGGTGTCAGCCCCAACTGGAAGAGATCAGGAGATCCAGCATGAGCCTGGCACTCACTGAACTGCACATTCCCAAGCTGAGTGTGTGGGCAACCATCCCCTTCATCATCAGCTGGGCAACCCTCTCTCCTCTCCTCTCCGCTCCTCTCCTCTCCGCTCCTCTCCTCTCCGCTCCTCTCCTCTCCGCTCCTCTCCTCTCCGCTCCTCTCCTCTCCGCTCTCCTCTCTCCTCGCTCCTCTCTCCTCTCTCCCCTCTCCTCTCCCTGTTTCTTACTGGCCCCAGAAAGCCAGCAAGACATTTGTGTGCACAGCAAAGCTGAACCAAGGCCATTGCTTGAGTTGCTTGTTAAATGTTTTGCACTCACTCCCAGTGGTAAAAAATCCTTCCAGTCACCCTGAGACCACCCCTAAAGCTCAGCAGCAAAATCAGCCAGATAGAACCTGGGAACTTGGATCCCTGTCAGTGAAATCCATCCCCCAGATGAAATGATGCTAGAGGAAGCAGAGCAGTCTCAGGAAAGCAGGAGAAGTCACTTACACAGGTTCCCAAGCTTTGCAGCTCCCTTTTCCCAGTTCTGTTGCAAAGTTACAACCATTATAATTGGAGAAGACCTTTAAGACCTCACACTGCCAAGCCCACCACTAACCCATGGCCCTCAGACACTGCCAAGTCAGAGCAAAAACACACCCCCAAGAGAGCAGAGAGATGCTGTTACTCACTGGGAGCAGGAGAGGCCTGGGAAAAGAGGGCAGCAAGGAGGGTGATGGAGATACACACTGCAGAGACCTTCATTGTGGAGAGAGTTGAGCTGCAGAGGCAGGACCAGAGCAGATTCCTCTTGTGTCTGGTGTGAGATGCTCAGCCTGTGCTGTTTATAAGGGCTGCTGACCCTGTCACACGGATTTCAAGGCAAGTGCTTGGAGTTTCCAAAGTGTAACAGGACTGATGTCACAGCACCTTTGCCTTAGTAATGATCAGATAGAGAAAAAAAAAGGAAGCAGCAGGCCTGGGATATCCCAAAATAGCCTTTGTGTGAGGTGAGGCAAGTCCTCAGCACATCAGCACCCACATGAGGGCTGGACTGACCAACACAGGATGTGAAACCACCCTTGAGCAGCAGGTTCACACTTGGTTTGCCCAATACGAGAGCAGAACTCATCAAACCCATCTCAGCATCCTCCCTGAAGGACCAGGAGGACCTCCATTCATCCTTGATGTCCTGCTCCCAGAATGGAGCCCAGGACCTCTAAATCCCTCCTAAGACAGCTCAGCATCAGTCAGTAAGGGAAGGACTCGCCTGAGAAGCCCAACTCGATGGTCTTGTCCCAGAAACACCACTCAAACACACGTCCCAAGGTGAGTTTGGTACAAGGTGGGGATGCAGAAGGCAGAGTAGGATGTTCCCCTGGTTGGGGAGTGGAGAGGGAGCAGCCCTCATGCAAATCCCATCCCCTTGTGCACACTCAGAGTCCCGGGGCTCAGGGTGAGGTCTGCCCAGGCTTCCCCAGCACTGCCCTTACTGGGAGCTGATGTCTCAGGGAGCATTTCCCTTTTTTTCCCACCTCCCTCTTCTCTTCAAGAGGCACCACATTTGCCAGCTCACATTTGCCAGCCTGTGGTTTCTCTGAGTGCTTTCATGCCTGGCTCCCAGTGCCAGCTGCTGCTCACGGGGCACCATGAGCTCATCTCCCAGGGGATTCCTCACCAGCCCATGGCACCAGTAGTGCAGCAGAGACCTCTGGGCAGGGCTGCTCTGCTCCCACCCTCCTTCTACCTCACCACACACTGTGGGTCTGTGCCACTTAAACACAAGGAGAAACTCCTTTGGTGCTAAGGAGAGGGAGCCCTGGCCCAGGCTGCCCAGGGAGAGTGTGGAGGCTCCTTCTCAGGAGGTTCCCAAACCCTCCTGGACACGTTCCTGTGCCCCCCTGAGCAAGGAGAACTTGCTTTAGCTGGGGCTTGGGCTGGAGCAGCTCTGCCCCAAGGCTCCTCTTGGGACTGGGATGACACTTTTGAAGGAACAGTTGCTGCAGACAGTAAGTTTTTACATCCCCCCCACCACATGGCCCTGCACACTCCAGGGTCCCAACACGCAGCCTCTGGGCTGCATCCCTTCCTTGCTGCCTTTGGTGGGACTGGCAGCCTCTCACCCTCCCTTTCCTCTGCTGCCACAGCTGCAGGTTGCCCTGCCATGGCACATCAAGCAGCCTTGTTTTGGTGCACCCAGATCTGCTGACAGCAGAAGGAACTGTTCATGTCTGTGGCACAATGTGTGACAGGGCTTAGATAGAGATCTAAGAAACCACAGAGCGATACTGACACTCTGCCAACCGCAGAGCTGCCAGAGCCCACGGGCTCCCAGAGCCTCAGGCAATCGAAACCATGACATCTGCACCTCTGGCTGAAGCCAAAGGATGGCTCAGCCTCAGCTCAGCACATCTCTCTCTTCCCCTTGGCTGACATGCCCAAGGGACAGCAGCACCCTGAGTGCTCATTGCACAGCTCTGCCTTACCCCTCGCTCAGGGGATTTGGTTTTTGGAGGTGTGTTCTGCAGCCCTGACCCTCACAGCAGAGATGCCAGAGTGCTGCAAAGATGCCAGACCATCACCCTTGCTCCAGGTCAGCTCTTGGGGAGGGTGTGTGACACTTCTCCCTTCTCTGCACTCCTTCAAAGCTGCCTTGCTCTGCCCTCTGCTGCTCGCTGAAGGCAGCTGGGATGCACCAGGCACTGCAGAGGAACCAAGGCAGAGATGGAGGGAGGCACCGTGGGGACAGGGGAGCTGGATGCCACAGGGACCCAGACCATGGCACAGAAAGGCTGTAGGGAGGGGACTGTGAGGACCCTGCTGGGGTTTGGCCTCAGATGGGGAAAGAAGCTGCACTGACCCTTTTAGTGAGCTGCACCAGACAAGGCAAGCCACAGGCTGTCCTCACTCTGTGTGCACTGATCCCTGCAAATCCACTTGCTTCCTCTCCCAACCACCCAGGAGCATCCAAGGAGCACAGATCTCCTCTGCTGCCTTCTCTGTGGGAAGATGCTCCTGGAGGAAACCCAGCAGCATTTCTTCCTGTGCCAAGGAGAGGTGCAGGGCTGCTCCCCTTGAGCATCATCTTGGCCTTCTCCTAAAGGTCAGGGCTCCCTGGGGGCTCAGGACCAGGAACCAGAGGTGGATGCAGGGAGGGGGGACAAGTCAGTGTCTGTCTGTCCCTCCTGGGGAAGGGAAAGCAGGAGCTGCCAGTAAAAGCTGCCGCTGTGAGCAGGATTTGAACCTGCGTGGGGAAACCCCATCGGATTTCAAGTCCAACGCCTTCACCGCTCGGCCACCACAGCAGCTGGCAGAGGGCAGCTGGCACCTGATGCCACCTCTGGACGTGGGTTCTGCTGTCCTGGCTCCTGCTGCACACCCAGCACAGGCACTGCTGCTGCTGCTGCTGCTGCTGCTGCTGCTGCCATCTGCTCTGCACAGAGCAAAGGCTGATGTGGGAATCAGCATCCCAGCAGCTGGGTAACGTCCCCCGTGCTTGTTCCACCTCTGATAAACCCCACCAGGAGTTGCCTCAGCTCAAAAATGGCAATTTATTGGTAGCTAACAGTGCCACAGCAAATTGCAGAGGGAGGGGGAAAGCATTCTGATCCTTTTCAAGAAAAGATACTGAGGGTTCATGCTGGGGTAGAGCCAGATCTGCTTCTACGTTCTTGCACGCCAGGACTGTTCTTGCCTTTCCCAGGACACATCCCAGTAGCTGCACAGCCCAGGGGTAAGTCACTCTGGCTCATGCCAGGAATCCCATGTCACACTGGATGACATTGTGGACTAAAGGCAAGAAATGATGGGAACACAGCTTTCTTCCACATGGACAACTTCTTCATCCCACATTTAAGCAAAAGCTAAACCTGGGCATTTTACACAAGGCTGTGGCCCAGGGCAGCTGCTTCTGCTTCCCTCCAGGGCACTGTGAAATGAGCAGATTCTCTCTGCAAACTGAAGCAAGCAATTTTTAAAAGCAAACCAGTCCTAGAGCAGGGACAAGTAGCGATTCCAGTGCTCCAGCCCTTGGAGATGTTGGGAATGCTGAAAGGAGAGTCCAAAGGATGTTTTTGGACAGCCAAGCTGCCTGAAACACAGTGAAGGAGCTGCCTAAGCCAGGCTCTGGAGAACTCACTTTGCTTTGTGCTGCTGAGTGATTTACACAGATCTGGGACATCTTTTAATGAAGTTTTTTTACCACTGGGCTGCACCTTCATGCAACCTCAACTGAGCAACTGACCAGCACCATGTCCAAGCATCCCAGGCACTGGAAGCACACACAGAGTCAAACAGCAGAATCCATCTCAGCAGCTTCCCAAGCCTGAACTTCTGGGGAATCCTCAATGTTCAGCATTAAAAAGCCACCAACTGCTTCTTCTACAAGACATAAAAAGCAAGATGTTAACCAAAACAGGAGCTGCCATCACTCCCTGTTATCTGTTGGGATCTGTTTCCACAGGTTAAGCTGGAGAAAAGAAGGGCTGAGGACTCTGTTCTACATCCTGGTTGCTCTGAAGGCCTTTGGGGATCCCTCCTGGGCTGCAAGATCCTGCAGGACTCACTTCTTCTGGCACCGTGAAGGTGACAGTTGTGCCCGTGCCCTGCCACACTGTCCAGCTGATAATCTCACAGCCCTGCAGAGAACAAGGATGAACCATCCTCAGGGAGCTGGCTGCAGCTGGGGCTGTGTGAGCTCCTGCTCTCTGCAGGGATCTGCTCCTCTCACAGCCTGGGTGTTGCCACAGGAGCATGCCAGGGCCTGACTGGCACAGGGGAAGGAAAGATGATGTTTTGTTAGGAAAAGACTTGGCTTTTAAGGCACTGAAGCAGCCTCCCTTTCCCAGGGGAGACTTATTCCTTCCTACACCTCCTTCCCAGGGATCTCAGAGAGCATTTGGGGAAGCAAAACATCTTACAAAGGCTGAAGGCAACTGAGGGAAAAGGCACAAGTACAGGCAAAGGCTTCCCTAGCAGAAATCAGACACCAAAACCCTTCCATGCAGTGGGAATCTCTGTTCCAGCAGAGCTGCTGTGGGCTGACAGGCTGCTCAGAGCTGTGCAAAGGACACAGCCACCACCTGGGCTGAAAGAGCAAACTCTCTGATCCAGGCAGCACATGCCATGGGCATCAATGGTGAAGAGAGAAACTGGGAAATCTGCTAATGAGAGAAAGCCCAGAGCACTCAAAGCAGCTGCTTTTCTCCCATTCTTTAGATTCAGAAGGTTTTTAGAGCCTCAGGGTGTGTTTCTCTCATGTCTCCTTCAGGCAGGAGCTGTCTGCTGGTGGAAGCTCATACCTGGCTCTGTAACCTCCTCATTCCTCCTGGGCTTCCAGGCTCTTAGGTCCAGCTTTGGGATTTGGCTGCAGCTCACAAAGGCATGAGGGTATCTATTAGCCTGGAAGATCTGCCTTGGTACTTTAGAGATGTGGCTGTTGTCACATCCGATTCGTGACAAAGAGATTCTGGCCAGGGAGGAGCGTTGCTGGGCAGTGAAAAACCCCTGTGTGGGGGAACAGACAGACAGGAGGGGAGGGGAAAGCATAGTTTGGGACCTAAAGGGTGAAAAGACAAATACCTGCTGAGGCAGCAAAAGCCAAGGTGCCCCCCTGGTTGTGCTCAGCAGCAGCACTCAGATGGGGAAGGTGTAAATCACTCAATTAAGGGCTAAGTGCATGAATTCAAGGAGCTGGTGTTCTCCAGGCTCCCTGATCACAGGGATGGTCTCACAGCTCATGAGGGAAGTAAGGAGGGCCAAGGGAACTCTGCAGCTCTGAAGGCACCCTTCAAACCAAGCTACAGCCAAAGCAAGGTGACAGTCACTGTAAAGCTCTTTGGTGAGTACAGGTAAAAGCAAAAATGAGGCACAACTTGAAGGGGTAAATTACAAGTGGCATCACAATGAGACGTGAAACCCTTCTTCAGATATCTAGGGCAGGGAAAGCAAGAGCAGGCAGGTGATAAGGGCACAAAGAGGCACTCAGAGAAAAGCAAATCTGTCGTGTTTAGTCCCCCAGTCCCACAGTAAATAGAGAGATTTGCCCTTGCTCTCAGCACAGAGCCCTTTTCATCCCCTGTCAAAGGCTGTCTGTAAGAGACTAAGGAAGAAGGAACAAAAGGAGCCCTGTGAGGGTTTCCTTGGACAGAACACATCCAGCCAGAGCTCCCAGCAGAGCTCCAGCAGGAAATCCCTGCACCCAGTCAGGCAACTGCACAGGGACAGTTTCTCCCCTTCCCAGGGACCGGAAAAAACCACAAAGAACACTCTGAATTTTCAAAGGAGCTTCTGAGGCAGCTTGAACTGCTGCCTGTCCATTCATCGATGGGTATGTACCCAGCTATGGGCCAGCAACTGCTCCAGCAACCCCTGGCTGCAGCATCCTGGGGGCTGGGAGCCCACCCCTGCCAAGTATCCCATATGCTGGGCTGTTCTGCTCCTCACTGGGCATCTGCCCTTGGCCACAGGTTCTGTGTGGAAGAGAGACAGCCACCAAATGTCAAGCCATTGCCTTTGGGCCAGTCTGCTATAGCTGCATTTGCTCAGGTCCATCATGGGCAGAGGTTCCCAGGTCACCTCCAGCAGCTCCATGTGCTCTCTGGGCCCCATGTGTACAGTCACAAAGGAGACTTGGAGACTCTCTTACCGAGCACAGCCTGTCTCAGCCTCTCATGATGTTTTGCTGTGCTCCATTTTCTACTTCAATGAGAAAAGCAAACATTTAAAGCAATGAACAGGAGCTGGTTGGCTCTGGAAGTCAGGGTTAGGGCTGCCAGCACCCACCTTACCTGCAAGGAAGCAATGGATTCTAGCTCCCTTGCTCACTTTAAGGCAGGGGTCCTTCTGCACTGATCATTTTCTCCTCTGGCATATTGCATTGCAGGAGACAACCAGCTTCCACAAACCAAATCAAAGGAGATGAGTCAATTACTTTGGCTTAAATGCACTCAACACATTGCACAACCCTTCCTTTGCCCTGTGCTTCTGCACTATCAGATTGATTTCCCATTGCTGTTCCTGAAAGTGTGGGAGTTCAAAAGCATTTCTGGCAGCTCATCCTGGAGATTCTCCTGTCATCCAGCTGAAGGTGATGGATTTACCTTCCTCCTCCTGGTCAGCACCATGCCAGCTGGTGGGCATGGGCTGTGCCACCTCTGAGCTATGTGGAGACTGCCCACCCCTAAGCCCTGGTGCTGCATGTTCAGATGAGTGTTACAGACCTTACCAGTGGAAGGGGGAACCCAGAGAAACGTTTTCCTTCTGTCCACCCACGAGGCACTGACACAGCATCCTCATATTCTGCTGGCAACCATCTGACCAGGGCTCTGTTAGAGGCTCCTAGGGATGGGTTTCTCCTGTGGAATGGAAGAACAGCAAACTATGAATGTCATTGGGATTGTGGCAGGATCAAGAGCTCATGGATGTAGAGAGAGGTGGGAACTTTGGCATGAGACCACACAGTGACGTACAATACCTTGGGAGCTGCTGCAGCCCCATGTCTGGTGCTCCAGAGCTTCAGGGTCTGGGTCAGGTCCTTATCCCACAGCCCCTCACCTATTGTTTCACTCCCCAGTGATGGTTCTGTAGCGCTGAGAAGCATCACAGTTTACGTTCTTATCCTGCTGGTCATATCCACTTGCCTTGAAAACCATCCCCAGCTGAGCAGGGATCAGAATAAACATCCTGGTGCTGCTGGGGCTGAGGTGCCTCCTGGGCTCAGGAAAAGAGCACAGGGGGCTGACATTGAAGGACTTTGTGCACAAAGACGTGCTGAGGATGTTCTCTAGAGCAGCAGACTGGCTCTTCTGGTCTGGAAAGCACTAAACCCAAACAAGTTGTGGTCAAATCTGATCCATAATTATACGGTGAGCCTGTGCAGCAGCAGAGCTTTCCAGCATTACCTATCCTTTCTCCTTCCTCTCCTCTCCCTTTTCAGCCCCACCATAAAGCTACAGCCATCCTACTGCTGTGGAACAAGCTTTCTTCCCCCTGTGAAGCAGCCACCAGTGTGTATCACCAGTGCCCAGAACTGCTTGGAGAAGAAACCATCAGGCAGCTGGCTGCCAGCTTTGCACTTCCACTGTGCCTGGGAGAGAAGTTCAACCAGCAAAGCCTTTCTGGCTGCTGCTGCTGCTGGCACAGCATGTCCTGAGTCTCCTGGAGGTTTCCTGGGCACTGCTGCCACCAACAGTTTGGGTCACAGCATGGTTTAAGAAGCCACTGGGGCCTCCTGGGCAGGTAGATGAGAGCTGGTAGCTGGGTGGTTGGGGCAAGTCTCTGGAGCATCACTCCTGGATGGAGAGGCTGGAGCCCAGCACAACCAGCCCCATTTCCCTCTTCTCACCCATCCCGTGCTGCTGAGATGCTGGAGCACCCCAGGATGTGCCAACACATCCCTGTAACGCTGGAGATCCCCAAGAGTTCACCTCTCTACAACAGGAGCCCTCCCTGAACTTGCTTCTCTTACTACTCCTCACTTGCTTTCTGCTCTCAGCAGCCTGATCTTGCCAGGAGGCTGAACCTGCCACCTCAGGGGGGACCTGGGCTCCTTCAAGGCATGTGCTGAAATGTCCTTTCTGTCCACATTCCCTCTCTGTGCCTTCCCCACAACATCCTGTTCCCACTGCAGATGGCTCTGGCACTGCCTTGGACTATTGTTTGCTTAACTCTGGCAGAAGAAAGCGCTCACCTTGGGGCTGAGCAAGAGTGAGTCACATCCTCTCTGCTTGCTCAATCTCTGCTCAAGGGAAAGAATGTTATCTAGCAAAGCCCTGGAAGCTTTGCTACCTTAACCTCTGTGTCACAGAAGGAACGTGGGAAATGCAAAGAGCGTTTCCACTAACTGAGCCATTAACTGCACAGCAAAAGAACTCAGTTCTGCCAGCTGCTGCTGCTTGGGTGGGGATCTGAGCCACAGCCCATCATCATTCTCTTTCATTCACCCCCCCCTTCCAAGACTCACAAAGCCCTGTGGCTTCCTCCTTTGCCTCCCTCCCAGCAAGGTGAGATCCCCATCTGTGGCACTGAAGTTTCCCCTCACCACCCCTTTGCAGCTTCTGCTTGAGGAGGCTCAGGGTGGTTTCCATGTAAGCTGCAGCCCCAGCAGCAGCTCGAGTCCCTGCCACTGGCTGCTTGAAGGATCCCAGCAGCTCAGTGAGGCTCCAGGCATCACCCTCAAGTGCTCCTTTATGCTGCCAGGGAGAGGAAAAGCAAATTCTGCAGGACTGGAACGAGGCAAAGCCAAGAGCTCTTGCAGGTTACACATCTGAGCATCAGGCACCCCAATCCTCCCAAGCATGTTTAGTCTGGATTACAAAGGCAGAGTCATCTTCCCCCCTGCAATGGTAGCTGGAAGAGAGCTGGGCTGCTCCTGCCACCCTCAGTAGAGGAGCTGCAGAAAGAGAAGCTGGTAAATTGTCCAGCTCCACCTGCCAGAAGACAAAGCTCAGGTCTTTCCATCCCTGAGGCAACCAAAATGTTACTCAACTGTTATCCAGCTCACCAACACCTGCACGGGCCAGTCTCCATCCAGAGCTCCCAGTCACCCTGTCCTGGTGCTGCTGGAGCCTCCTCTCAGATGGAGAGCCCCAAATGCACCCCCAGCCCCCCCCACCCCAGTACAGAAACAAGTGCTCCAGGAAAGCCAAAGCAAAGGGTGAGATGGAACAGACTTTCCCCTGCAATCCTCTGCTTCCTCAGCACAGTCACCCCTGTGCCTGAGCTTTTATCTGCAGCAGGGCTGTTATCTGCAGTGGCTGAGGTGAGGTGGGTGAGGCCAAGGCAGCCCAGCACCCACCCTCACCCCAGCTCCTTAGCAGGGAGGATCCTGTGCACCCACCTGGACACACAGGCTGATGCTGAAGCAGCTTCCAAAGGGCTGTTTTGGGGGTGGGAGAAGTTAGGCAGCAGTTGGCCTTGGTTTGAGGATCTCGACTCCTTCTGGGGATGTTTTATCAGGACAGGGTTCCTTTGCCATGGTGATCTTCACATCCACCTCTGCAGGCACCAGCTCTAAAGGGTGTCTGCTCTGCTCAGCACCCTCCACCTCACCCTGCCCCGTGTCCCTGCTGTGCTCTGGGAGGCTCTGTGGCTGCTGCTCCTTGTGCACTTCCCTGCACAGACAGGAGGAGGCACCTGGGTGATGGTTTGAACAGGCTTCAGCAACCTCCAGCTGCTGATCTGGAACAGAGGGCAGCTCAGGTAGAGGGTCATCTTTACCCAAACTGCCCTTGTACTGGGAGTTCATCTGGCAAAGCACCAGCAAAGCCCCTCTGAGACAAACCAGCCGTGCTGATGAGGCAGGGCAAGGGGGATAACTGCTGGCTCAGCTGGCTAGTGGCCTCAAGTTGCCTGAGCAACCTCCTCTGGCCTTTGAGGTAACCCACAGACCTTGAGGTGTCCCCCCCCTTATCCCTTTTCTGTGCTCCTGGGAGCTCAGCTGGTTGGGAGAGCAGCAAAGCACAGCCCTGGGCTGCCACTGCTGCTTACACAAGGGCCAGGGCACAGCTCTGGTGCAAAGGGGCAGAGCTGGCAGAGCTCAGAGCTGGCATCTGGGAGCTTCCACATCTGGGGAGCAGCCAAACCAGGGCTGAGCTGAGGAGAGGGAAAGGGAGCAGCAGGAGCCATCCTGCAGGCACTGGCCCTGGGCAGGGCCCACCAAGCTGTTGGAGCCCCTGTGTTGCCCCTGAAGGGTTTTGTTCTTCAGTTCATCAGGGGATGAACTGATCCAAAGCAGCTGGGGAGTCGGACAGGGTGATCTTTCCAGGTCATTTCCAGCCTCTCAGGTTCTGTGATTCTGTAACAGTTTCTTTCAAAAGACCTGAAACAAACTCACTGGGGAAACTCCAGCTGGTAAGTTCAGTTACAACAGCAACCCACTTCCCCCAGGCCAAGGCAGCCTGCAGAGCTTGGCCTCTGCTGGCTTCTAAGTGTGCTTCAGAAGTCCTGGAGGCTCCTTCCAGCATTCACAGCTTCAGCAGCTTTGTTACCTCCAAAGCTTCAGCCTGGCCTTGCCCCGATTGTTGCCCAGCCCAGGAGCTTCACTGCAACATCAACATCATCCAAGAGCATTTCCCTGTGAGGTGCAGCAGCTGCCCCCAGCCCCTCCTGTCAGGGGAATGCTTGCAAAGCCCCCACAAATACCCCACAAAGCTCCACCAGAGACTTTTGCCACTTTGGCTGAAGTCCCATAGGAGCAAGGTACAGAGCTCCCCAGCACTGCCCCACACCACACTGCAGCTCACAGCTCCAAGCGCTCACATCCCCACTCATCAGGAACCATCAACTGCTCAATGAGTCAGAGCCAAGACCTGCTGCCTGACCTCAGAGCTTCTGGAGTTGCCTTATTTTCCCTTCTTTTAAGCCAAAGTACATTGAAGCACATCAAACACATCCCTCAGCTGGATGAGGGGAAACCCACCTGTATCATCTCCTTCCTTGGCGGGTTTGATGCCACAGGCAGCAGCTTTGCTCAGTTCCACACATCTTCCAGGCACACAGGCAGGAGTATTCCAAGTCCTAGCAGGAGTGGAGGAAAGCTCAGCCTGTCCCTAATACCTCCATCCTTCCCAGAGAGACCACTGAGGAGGTCTCAGAGAGACCTCAGGCTGTTACTCTCTTGAGTAAGGAAAATGGGAGAGAGCCCATTGCCACAACCCCTGTGCAGCTGCTGGCAGTGCTTGGGCAGCTCCTGCTGCCTGGCCAGGGGCAGTGGCTGTTGCCACAGGGTGTTCCTGGACTCTCTGGAAGTTGCAGCAGAGCTTTAGGAAGGCTGCAGGTGGATGGTGGATTCCACCTCCACGATTGCTGTGGTGGGGCTGATCACTCCTGGGACCATTTGCTCAGACAAAGCAGCTCATTGTCTCAGTCCATCACCAGAGCTGAGGTCTGGACATGCTCAGGCACAGTGCAACACACTGTAACTGCACCTTGGTGCTTTCTCCTCCAGGATAAGGTCTCTGAAAGAGGAGAAGCAAAGACTCATCCCTCCCAGAGCAGGGAAAGGCAGCAGAGCACCCTCAGGGTGCAAGGGTTGGTCCCAGTTTCCCCTGTGCCCACCCTCCCCCAGCCCAGAAGAAGCATTGCTGACTCTGTAAGTTTTTTTTTAAGGAAAAAGGTGTTGTTGTGAAAATAGACTTTATTATAATAAAATCTGATCTTAAATAAAAACACAGCAGAAGCAGCAGCAGCACTGGAGGAGGCTGTGCTGCCATCACCCATGTACCTCACACAACCGTCCTCCTCTAAACAACAACCCCACTGAAACATGCAAAGAAAGAACCACAGGGAAGGGCAGAGACCATGTGGTACAAAACTGTCCTTGGCTCAGGGAGGGATGTGTCTTAACTCAAGGAAACACATCAGCTCATATGAAAAAAAAAATGGCTGCAGAAGTCTCTCCAGCTCCCAGGCTCTGCTCTCCCAACGCTGCGAGCTCGGGAGCAGCCCCCTGCCACAGCCCAGGGAAACAGCCAAAGAAAGAGGCAGATGGGAAAGGAAGAAATAAGAGAGAGAGGAAAAAAAAGAAAGAAATAAGGCAGAGTGCCCAGCCAGGCTGTGGCCAGGGGAAGCAGCCAGGAGCAGCTGGCAGCAGCCCACCCCACAGGGAGCAACAGCACCCTCCTTCCTCGCAGGGCCCCCTCGTGCTGGGCCGTGGCTGAGGCAGTGTGGGATGCTCCTAGGCACAGCTGCATTATTTACAGGTTTACAGTACAAATCAACTCACTCTTCAGCCCAGAGACAGCAAAAAAAAAGGGGGGGGGGACTCATAGGAACAGGGAAGTGCAAATTGCCTTTGCAGGAGGTGAAGGAGTCGCCACAAGCTCCTTGGGACCAGAGAAATAGCAGGGTGTGGAGTACAAGGGATCTCTTCCTAAGGGGCCAGGGCTTTGCTGGGAAAAAGCCATTTAGCTAATTACAGCCAGAATAGAACCTTGACATGAAAATATTTACAGGGAAGTGGTGCAACTGAGGGCTGCAGGGAGCAGGACACACTGCTCTGGAGGGAGCTGCAGCCTCGAGCTGAGGCCTCACGTGCCCCAGTGCCAGGGGGGCAGAGCCAGAGCCCACGCTGGGAGGGCAGCCACGGGGCTCTCAGCACAGGCCACAGCTCACACCCACACTGAAGGGTTTTTCTCTTTCCAACATACACTTTTCCCCCTATGAAAATGCTCAGCTTATTGCAGAAGGCTTCTCCTCCAGCCTCAGTCCCTGCCTGTGCAGCCTCGAAGGAACAACAAACCCCTTGTTAAGTTTTCTTACTGGACCCAAGTTTTCTGAAGAGCCTTTTCCCTTTGAAGAAGAAGCCTCTCTTCTTTTTACTCTGACCAGGTCCATCACTGCAGCTGACAACAGCCAGTGATGCCTGCTCTCCACACAGCTCACCCACAACAAGGCAGGAAGGTGGTGCAGTGGGAGGAGTTGGTGAGGAGTCGCTGGGACCAACAGACCCATCTGGAGTTGACTGAGGAGGGGGGGGGACAAGAGAAAACAGAAGGAAAAGGAAAGAAGCAGAAGTTAGAGCTGATGAAGGACATGATGCCAACATAAACCTCAGCCAGAGAACCCTGCTTTCTCCCCCCCCACCCCAGCCTGTTCCTCACCCTGCAAGGCTCAGCTCCTCCAGGCACTTGTCAATCCAGCTTCCAGTGGTTTCCAGCAGCTTTGTACCCACTACCCAGACCCTGCCTGAGCTCTGACAGCCAGAAACCCCTTAGCTTGGGGCTAAGAATAAGACAGCACAAAAGCCTCACTGAGGACTTCACAGCTGAAGAGTCTGTGAGTGAAGCACCCTCTGAAAGCACAGATGGACAGACACTGATGTACCCACTGGTTGCCTGCCTGGGGCAGCTGAGCTCCCAGAACGCTCAGACACAGAAGACAAAACCCACTTAATAAGAACAAAGGCTGTGCAAGACCTTCAGAAGTTCAAGGAGGCTGGTTAAGCTGGGAGACTTCAGCATCAGTGGCTATGGTGGTGGTTAGTTTCCAGGTGGGGGGGTTCAGTGCTGTCACTGATAGGTACAGCTTCAGGAAAACAATGTTTATAACCAAGAAAAACACAGATCTGCACCCACTGCACCCCAAAAAAAACAGGGTCTCACCCTTCCACATGCCCCAAACTGGTTCTCTCCAGTGTTATCAGACAAAACAATTACCCACACAAGGCTGGGTTTAGGGACTGGCTGATGGTGCACTGGGGTTTTCCAGGATTACACTCAGGAAGAAGTAAAACCAAGATGAAAACCAACCCCACAGGTTGAATGTGGGACATGCTCAGCCTGGGCTGGATCCTGCAAAGCCTAAACAAAGCTTTGGCTATTGATTTGCCTGAACTGTGGCAGAAAAGCCAGGAGGAATTACAGAGCAGGGCATTTCTAAACCTGAATATCCAGCACAGTCCCACCACAGTCCCCAAAACCCCAAGATAATGGCTTCCAACAGCTGCACTTCCATGTGCTGAACAGATCAGAGTGAGTCCTTTAACACAGCCTCACTCTGGCAGGTCCAGCTCTGCCACTGGAGGATTTGGAAGTGGACTTGCAGAGCCCAAGCCCAGCCTGTCAGACTACAAGCTAGAAATCTACAGGTTCAGAGCCTTTTAATGTGTTAGGCTGGGTGGGAGATCAAAGAGGTCTTCTCACACAAACTTACATGGTTGCTCTCTGTCTCTATGTATCATTCATATCTATCACTGGACTCTTCTCTTCCTCATTCTCTGAAGAAAAGAACCATCAGGGGTGCAGAGATAAACACACAACAGCAATTAGAGTCAAACACTTCCTGAAGGTGCTTTGCAATCACTCTGACAGAAGCTGCACATCACTGAGGCAAAACCCATTCACACCACAGCATTGAAGCAACTGCTCTGAGCACCAGTGTTTCAGGACCTTAGCTTGTGACCCATTAACTTCTTGGATGCTCCTCTTTGTGCTGTGTCTTGTATTGCTTCACCTCATCCCCCAATGTCATCAGTCAAAGTCCCACTGCTTTCCCTTTCTCACTTGCCAGCACCTTGTAACACTGACTCAGAAATAACTCCAAATGATCCCCCCTCCCCAAGCTGAATTTGGGAGGTCAATTGTCCTTAGTCTCAGGCCTTTGGCACAGAGGAGGGAAAGGGAAAGGTGAAGAACAGACAGGATGAAAACATCAAATCCAAGAAGTTACAAGCAATGTAAAAGGTCCCTCGTGATCATGCTGGAGAAGGTTCTGTTAAGACTGGGACTAGTGCAAAGCTCTGCCATGAAGCCATGGTGCAAACACATGACCCCCCTCAGGTGTCAGCTCTCAAGCTGGGACTGCTCAATGTGATGGAGTGTGTTTTGCCATGCTGTCTTTCATCTGAAGATTCAAACACTCCTCTCCAGAGGTTGCCATGCATCTTCGGCCTTTGGTAGGGTTTTATTTGCATGTCCCCCCCACTCCTCCATCCCAAACAGCAGCAGTGAAGGGGCTTCTGATTATGTTGTATGTGTCAACTTTAACAAGCAAGCTCCAGAACTCTGGAGCAAACATATCACTGGAGTTTGTAAAGCCCCAGGCATGGCTGTGTCCCTGACAGTGTTCATCCCAGCTCAGGGACAGTCCTCTGGGTGTGTGTTTTCCAGGAGAAGGTACTTTGAGGCTGTGGTGCAGTTACAGTGGAGATCCTGTACCCACAAAGCTTGAAATGTCTGGAAGCAAGAGATGGGGCTGCAGGTAAAACCTAAAGGAGATCAGGCAGCATTTGAGGATAGAAATGGGAGGTGGGTGCAGAGAAAAAGAGGAGTTCAGTGTGAAAAACAGGACAGGGAACACTGCAGAGAGCAGGAAAGCTACAGAGGCAGCAGTGGAGAGCTCAGCAGAGAACTGCAAGCCACACACTGCTTTAAGGGCTGGCTCAAAGCCAATCTGGGCCTGATCTCACACCCTTCCATGGGTCTGAGACCACTTGGTGGTGCCAATAACCTCCTAAGAAGAGCTGAATGTTGGGTAGATGTGAGCTGGGACCAAGCTGTGCCCTTCCCTGTCTCTCACTCTCTACAATGACACAGCACATGAAACCTAGGAGTGAGCAGGGAGGTGCTGCACTTTTGGCCTCACCCTCTGAGGACTGAATGTGGCAGATGACCCAAATCTCTCACTTCAGCAAGAGTATTAGCAACAGGATTGGTTCAACCTTTGGAATTCCCTGCATCTGTGGCACGGTTTCAAAGCCTTGGGATCTACTCCACACATCTGTCTGGGAAACTCTCACTGTGTGCTTTGAATTTATCTGGAAGCACCTTGGACTGGATTAGGATGTATTTCACCTGGGATGGGTGGAAGACTGTTGGTGTTTGGGTGCTGGTAACCCCAGAGCTCTTTGGCATGGATATGAGCACACCTGATGACTGTCCTGTGTCTGGGAAGCTGGTTGAACTGCTTTGCTTGCAGCTGGATTCCACCACTGATCTTTTTGTGGATCTAAAGAATGTGTTGTTGGGACCTGGGATCCTCTTTGCTCACCTGACCACAGTGAGACTGAGGCCCCAGTGGATGTTGTTGCTTTGTGCCTCTTTCTTTCACTGTAGGAAGAGCTCCCAGCACTCCCTTCTAGACTTATGAGCATCTCCCCTGGGATGTAGTGAGCTGCATGCAAGAATGCCAGTGATTCTACCAGATGCTGCATGCTGTGCAATTGCCCAGTCTCCAGCCACATCACAGCTTGGATGTCAGCACTCTGCACAGTCACACAGCCTTACCTGGCTCTCAGCACTCAGTGGAAAAGCTTCTTTATCTTTTGAATGAAGTTCTTCAATGGTGTCACCACCTGAAGTTACAGCTTCCAAGAAGTTAGAGGGGACAAGCCCTCTCTGTTGGTTCAGCTCTCCCTGAAAGATCAACATTCAGTTCTCCCATCAGCTTTGCAGAAATACCAAAGAGAGGAGCAGTGCCATGCAGGGAAGGCCAGGCTGTGGTGTGCCACAATCTGCCCTGCACTAAGCAGATGGAGCTTGCTTCTTCTTTTCCCAAAAAGCAGCATGTTTGGCTCCCTGATTTCTGCTCTCCTGCCACTAGATGGACCCAGATTTCAGACGGAGCCACAGAACCTTCCCAGCCCCTGTACTTACATAATAGAATCCATCATCATCCATGGACCCAAACACAGTGATAATGTCCCCAGCATTGAAAGTCAGTTCTGCCTGCAAAGAGCAAGAGAACAACTGTCACAGGAGAAGCACTGCCTGGAATTCCCCACCACAGACACAGTCTCCTCCTGGACTCTTTGCACAATCTCTCCCTGAGGGAGGGAAGCCACCTGCAGGTCCAGGATGCAGAAAAGCAACTGCATCTGTGTCAAGCCCTTTTTAGCAGCAACATTGCCAGGCTGTCATTGTCTCTGCTTTGATCAAAGTGCAAAGTGTCTTGGGATAGGGAAAAAAAAAAAAACCAAGAGAGGAAAAAGAATCCTATAAGAGCAGTGAGCAGCTGGCAGTCACCTCAGCATCTGCATTTGGAGAGCTCTCCTTGGGGTTATAGTCAAAGACAGCCACCATGCTTCGAGGAGTCAGCAGTTCAGCTTCAAAGTCTTTCTGCTTCTGTCCTGCAGGGCAAAAATAAACCAAAATTGCCTGAGCTACAAGTTCTAGGAGAAAATCCCAAGCCACAGCAATCCCTTGGATTTTAAGGATAAGATGAGGAAGAGATTTCCCTCCAGAGCACAACCTCCACCTTCAAAATGTCACTGCACCCACACTGGCCAGTTAAAAGAGCTAAAGCTCTTCTTTCCTGAGAATGACCATTTCCTTACAGTGCTCTAAGGCAGCACTCCCAGGGTCTGGCATCAGCTCTCCACCACCAAATGCACCTCTACTGATTGTGCATTATCTACTTAAGAGTACAAAGGAGCAAACCTCACCTGGATGAGATCTGTACTTCTCCTGCTTATCCAGCCCTGCTGGGAGAAGAAAACGTCTTATCAGTGAGAGTTTATCTTTCAGCAGTGACCACACGACACAGCTGACAACAAACAACAATGGAAAGAACAAAGCCCAAGGCAGCAAACAAACAGAAGCAAACGGTTCATGCAACTCAAAAGTCTCCATCAGGAACCATGACCCAGGGACAGAGTAAGAAGCAGAGGTCAAGCTCCAAAACTATAGAAGGCATCATTGCTGTTAGAAACTTAACACCAGCACAGGGCTGGAGCAGCTGGACAGAGACAAACGTCTGAAGGTCCTGTAAGCAAGTAGTGAGAATTCAATGCAGCCTGTAATCCTATAGCAAGGAGCAGAGAGGGAGCAGTGGGTGACACAGAGAGGGAGCAGTGGGTGACACAGACCTTTCTTGGAGCGCCTGGGTTTTGGAGGAGGGACGCTTTGGCGACGTGGAGGTGGAGAAAATGGGCCATTTCCTTAATGAAATCCATAAAAGCAAACAAATAGACAAGAGAAACAGACAGTGAATGGAAAGTGAAAAGCATCTTGAAGAGTGACCAGGCAACAGAGCAGCATGACACACCTCCCCTGGGAAGCAGACACAGGGGTTGGCAAGAGGCAGAGCCCAAATGTTGGTTTCCTTCATGTGGACTCAGATGGGGCCTGATCCACATCCCAGTACACATGGAAATCCACACTGCACTTCTGCCCATTAGTCTGTGTGCTCCAGCACACATCAGACAAACCTCACTGTGCTTTAATCTTTCAGAAGTGGCATCGTAAGCACAGAACAAAACCTTGTGCCAGCTGAGGGGCACCCACCATCAGCTCCTTCAGGTGGGAAGGGATCTGGGGAGGGCTTCAGCTAAAGCTTCTGCACTGAGCAGGGTCAGTGCTGGATGAGTCCTCAGCTGAGCCTGAGTTCCCAGACCAACCCCTCCAAGGCATTTTCTTACTTACAAGGTTTTAATGTGAGTTTATGGCAGCAGGAAAACAACGAAGGTACCAACAGCTCAGCTGAGAAGTGAAGCAAGGTTTACTCTCTGCAGGCACACCTGGGCTATGTCTATCTCACCACCACCTCAAAACTTTCCAAGCTACTACATTTCATCAAGTGTCAGAGCTATTAGAGCTCTTTATTCTTCTGAAAGTACACAGCAGGGCAGGGGACAGGGTGCAGCCACACAGGGACAAAGGCCACCACAGGCACTGAGCCAGCTCTGGGCACCAGAGGAGACACACAGGAGAATGTCCCAAGTGTGAAAAGCACCTTAATCAAATCTCTTCTTTCCCTAGACATGAGAGGTGCCAATGGACACAAACCTACCAAAAAGAAACCTCACACACAGCCTCAAAGTGAAAGCAGCTCTGCTCCTCAGGATCCCACCTTCCACAGAGCCACACTAAGGAGCTGGGGAGCCAGCCCCACGGCCTCCAGCCTGGGTACTGCCTCTCTCTGCAGGCAAATGGCAAGAAGTTGGATTGCTTCCCTTTTCTTGGGTTTTTTTGGTTGTTTCTTGGTTGGGTTTTCTTTGCATCCTCTGCCTGTGAGAGGCAGTGGAAGCTCAGTCAGTGTCAGGGCTTACCTTTGCCACCAGACCCACACTTGTGCTGTTTTTACTCTGCTGAACTGGAAGGGAAACAGTGACCAGCCACAATAAGAGCTTGTTTTAATAAGTGGAGCAGGTCAAACAATTGCCACTGGTAGCAGAGAGAACACAGAGAGGTGCAGGGTGAGAGATGGGGGGGGATAAGGACAGGCATTGAGACACCAATACAGTGACAGCACTCAAAGGGGCTCAGAGCCACAGACCTGACTCAGCCCAAGCTGTGATGGCTGTACATCCCAGGAAAGGGTCCATAAAGCACTGAACCAGATACTTCAGGGAGTAAGGAGAAGCCCAAGAACCATGTCTGCTCCTTGTACACTCTTGACTGTCTGACTTGCTGTCTCACAGCCTTCCTTCCCCTTCCCCACGGGTCTCTCCCCATCTTCCTCCATTCCCAGGTCACAGATTGTCTCCTCTAAGAGCAGGGTCACCCCCACGGGTTCAATTACAGACTTCCAAGACAAAGGAGACAACCCAGAAGTGGAAACTCTTGTTCTCATCCTTCAGTTGCTCTTCAAACTTGTTTCCCCTTCTTTAGGGAGGATCAACCTCACTCCCACTCCTCACAATGCCACAGAGTCAGGTATGGAACTGAACCTCAGAAGACCTGTCTCCCTCGTCCATCAAGACCTTCCTGCTTCCTAGTGCAACAGCCACAGAACAAGCCTTCAGGTCCCAAGAAGCAGCTCTATATATAGTTTTGGTGGGCTGCACTGGCCACACAGCTTGACAGCATGACTGAGCTTTCCACTTTACAGCACAGCAACGTGCTGACAACAGCACAGCACAGACATAAAGAAGATACAGTACCTATGCTCTCCACTGGTGTGTCAGCAGGCAGGAACCCTTGCTTTAGGAGCTGCTTCTTGATTTCATTGTTCTCCACCTGGACTTCTGACACCATGTTGCAGGGGATGTACCCTTCCCTTCCTGCACATTCACCCCTGTAGAAGCCATCAGCATCCTTGTCTCCACACACCTGCAATGGAGAGGACAGACTAGAGACTGTGCCACAGGGACTGAGGTGCATGGAGAAAGGAGAAAGGGAAGCTAAAGGAACTCCCCAGGTGAGTGAGGCTCTGCCTCCCAAGGTTTGTACTGTCCCTGGAACATCAGATGGATCCAGAGTAGATGTTCACCAAGGCAATGCCCTTACTTTCAGGATCTGTCCCTCCTTGAATGGGAGCTCCTCTTCTGCAGCATCAGGGTTAGGAGACATAGACACGGGGTCATAGTCAAAGAGAGCCACAAAAATTCTGATGCCATCATCTTTAACAGAAGTTTCTGAAGTGCTGCTCCTTGCAGGACCTGTGTGCAGACAGGGGACACACCAGAGTTAACATGAGCCCCACATCCCTACCACAGCCCTGCATGGCTCAGGTTCTGTCTAGCAGCCTCTCCCCTGCCATCCCCAGCAGCCTCCCTCTGTCCTGCTGCCCACTCACCTGGAGCAGAGAGCAAAGGTTTCTGCATTTGGCTTCTTCTTACGTTCCTGTTTCCTCTCCTGCTGGGAGCCTGCCAGGGGCCAGTGCCAGGCAGCTCCTGGCCCCTAGGATCTTTCTTACCAGATGCCTGAAACAGGAATCACCAGAGAGTTAGTAGCAGCCTCTGCCCTTCAGCTGGTGTGAACAGTGCACTCCACAGCCAGCAGCGCATCCAAATGCAACATTCCTCTTCAGGGACACTCCAGAGCTGAAAACACCAAGGGAGTTGCAAACCAGCACTAAAGTAGAGGCAGGCAGCCTGCCCAAGCACCACTGAGGATCCCCTTGGTGAGCACGAGGACGCAGGAAAAGGGCATTTTTGAGGGCAAGGCAATGACATCCCAGCCATTACCTACACCAAAGCTTGCACAAACCAGCCTATTGCACCTGGGACTTTCATTTGGGTGCCACAGCCTCCTGCCACGGGGAGGAAGAGCCAGAGTGAAAAGGAATAGTGCATCGGGGCCACTCGGGCAGGCAGGAGGAAAAGCAGAAGCAGCTAATACAAGGAAAGCCACAGAGCAGCACAGAACTACAGAACCTCTCAGGTATTCTTCCAGACAATCCCAGGGGAAGGTCCTTTCTCTGGACAACACTGAACAAAGCAAGATACAGGCAGGCCAGGGAAGCAGAGGGAAGCTAACACCACTGCAAGCCGCTTCAAAGCCAGAAGAGGAAAAGTCACCCAACCCTTTTGTGCAAAGAGGTGCTACGTATCCCCTTCGAAGGATGTTCGAGTCTCCTTCTCCAGGCAGGTGACTTACAGTCCAGCTCCCAGCCCTGCTCCTCAGAACTGCTCTCACATCTCACTGCTTCCTTCTCCTGGCTGAAGGACCTCAGGCGCCGGCCAGGTGACCCAGCCCACTCCATACCCTGCTCTTCCATCACCTCCAGTCTGGTCAGGTCCCTTCTGCCATCTGTGTGAGCAACCTCAGATTGACTGGAGCAATCACTCCAGTCCCCTTGAGAGCTCTGGGACCTCTCTGGCCACAGGCTGCTCTCAGTAGGGGACGCACAGGTCGAATCCTGATCGTCTTCAGAGTCATATTCGATGTCTATTTCCAGGCTCCTGGGGCTGGAGCAGTGTGTTCCCATCCCAGTAGCTTCTACAAACCCTGAGGCCGCTGCTTTTGTGGGGCTTTTTCGTAAGGTGCCTTGTCTGGCACGACTGTACAGATCAAACCCTTCCTTACCAGCAGCACTGCTCACAATGTTCAGCTCTTCCCTGAGGCTGGGAGCTCTGTATAACCCACCTCCCATCTGGCTACAGTTGCCCAACAGACGACTGCAGTGCTCTGGTAAATCATTCTGCCTCTTCCTCCCCATCTCAGGCCGACTCCTCATCTTCTCTCGATAATTATTGCCCTTTTTCTTGCTCCAAGTGGGACTTGCCCCAGTCCCAGGCTTTGGATCATTCTCCTGGTAGCCCCAGTTCCAGTTTGCCTTCTTCTGACTCCAGGCCAGCTGGCCAAAGGCAGCATTTGCATGGTCAGCATCCTCTCTGCTCTTCTTAACAGCGTGCTCCTCCCGTGGAGACTGAGCAGGGGAGGTGTTACTCCCATCTGCCTTCAGAAACACTTCCTTGGCCTTCAGCGGCTTCTCTGTCCTTCCTGAATGACAGGTAAGTGTTTCCAAGGAGTCTTGAGGGTCTGCCTTTTCCTCCACAACACACTTATCATCCTCATCTTCATCCTCATCCTCAGTCACTTCAGGGATGCTGAACAATTTCTTGCTGTGGTTCTTCTGAAGCGGGAGCTCCAGGATCCTCTCCAGAATCTCCTCATCGCTGTCAGTATCACAAAGATCCATCTGTACCCAGCCCCAGAGAAAAGCCACAGCCAGGACAAGCAAAGGGAAAAAGAGAGGAAAGAAACATTAAAAAAAGAGAAGCAAGGTTAGAGGTGATTCCCTCCCAGCACAGCAGGATGGAGAGGCGACCCTGGGCTGCAGCGAAGCGAGGGGAGGAAGCAAAAAGAGAGCAATGGGTCTTCTGGCAAAAGCCAATCAGATGAACTAGGAATGCAGCAGAAAGCAGGAAAGGCCAATGCATGGAAGAGCTCCCTCCCAGCCTCTGCCCCTACACACACCACTGTCTGCAGCACCTTTCAGCCTGCACACTGGATTCCCCATCCCCAGTCTGGGATGACAGGGCAGGAGAGGCTCAGTTCCTCCGGGGCTGTTCACTGCATGTTAGAGCTGCTGGGGTTCCTCCCTCTGCAGGGGTGAGTCTCACAGCCTGTGCTCACACAAGGACCCACAGTCCTCCCTTACCTCTCTGTCCTTGCACTGGAACAGAAGGAAGTGACCCTGTGCAGCAGAGCTTCAGGCACCATCTTCCTTCACTCTATAAGGCAGTGTTGGGAGCTCTGTGTGCTAAAGCTTCCTGCCCCTGCTGCCCTCTCCCCATTCAGCATCTTGTCACGCTCACACCCTCACCTTGTCACTGCCAGAACAGAAAACAATCACTTTATCAAGTCAAGAAGCACCACTTTGCTCAACAGGATTGGGGAAGGGGAGGAGGGGGCAGGGTGTGTGTGTCTGTGTTCAAATCAACCCAAACCAAACCAACCCAAAAACATTCATGCCAGCAACACACCCAGGAAAAAAACCCCCACAACAGTGTTGTTGAATGTTCTTATTTCCTCTTTTCTCCTTCCAAGGGAATAATTTTTCTTCCTTTTTTTTCCAGTGCAATTCAAACAACTGGAAGCCCTTTCAACAGCTCCTTCCCAGGCAGCCCCAGCATCTCCAAGCACCAGGTTCTCCTGGTCTCACCTTCCCACCCAGGATGCAGAACTCCCTCAGAAAGGGGGAGAAACAGCAACAGATTTACTCCAGAATCTTTACACTCCCTGCTACTGATCCCTGAATGCTCACCAGACCCAGCCTGCTTGTGCTGCAGGCCAGCAGCCACACAGGTCAGCAGCAAACTACAGATGTTCTTCAGTCACATTAGAAAACCATGAGGGTACTTTCTTGCTCTACAGGCACCTCACGTGTCCTGCAAACGTTCCTATGTGCTCAGTCATTCAGCTTCAGTGCTTTCCCTCTCAGCTGCCACAGCTGGTGTGATTACACACCACTTCCCAGGCACAGGGTTTTGAGCACATTACCTGTCACAGATGGAACAGGACACACTAACTGGCTTGAACTGTTTCAACTTGTAAGGTGAATTAACATCATCACTCAGAGCTCAGCTCAATACTTCCTCACTTGCAACATTGGAACTTGCAAGGCCATGGTTCAGCTCCCTGCAGGGCACTGACAGCTAAGCAGAACCATCTGCACTAAGTTACTCACATTCAGAAGTGTCTGGAGGACCTGAGGCCAAAATATGACATGTGTGTTTTGCCTTAGGAGGGAAGGTGGGTCGGTACAGCAGCTACAGGTGGCTGGACTTTGCAGATCCCTTTGTGTTCACTTCTAGCAAGAACTCAACAGGGTTGATTTTTAACCCTGGGTTCTAAAGTTCACATTACACTGTGTCCTTTTCCAACTAATTAACCCCTGGGTACACTCATTACATAGAAACATCCTTCCCTCTCACAAAGAACTTGCATTTTTACTAGCTTAAGACAACATTGGGTGTAAAAGCAGAGCAGGCAGGAACTTAGCCAAGCACTAGTGCTGGGCTCAGACCAGCACCTCCTCCCCTGAGCTGATGACATGGGATGGCTGCACTGGCGCTCCCCACAAGCAGCACTCTGCTCCAAGTTACCTTCTCCCCATTCTCCCTGGAACACGGCTCCCTTTGGTCCCATTTCTTCTCTTCCAGAGCTTCTGAAGACACTTCATCTTCCTCCTCCTCTTCCAGTATATCTGACAGGTCAGAGCTGCGGTTGTGCTCAGCAAAAAGCAGCAGCTGGCGGCGTCCTCCTTCACACACTTTTTCTTCCTGCTGTTGAAAAGCAAAAGAGATCTCCTCAGGCTCCTCAGGCACTCTGTTCCAGCAATGAAGCACCATTTTACCTTTCTCTAGTACACATACAGCTGAAGTGTGGCAGGAAATCAATTGGGCAGCATCCAGAGCAGCAACTGGCAGGTGTGTACACACACATACACACACACACACACAGAGCTGGCAGATGTGTTTGTGCAAGAACAGAACTGCCTAAGACTGTAAAACCTGGGGGTGTCAAACACAATCCACATCCTTCCATAGGCAGAGACAATCAACCAAGATTAAACAAACCTCTCTTTTCACTCTGGACATTTCTTTCATCACCTCCTTGCCAGGGGATAACCTCAGGAACTCCTGACAGCTACTCCCACCAGTGACTGCATCTTGGAAGGTGTCCTCTGTTCCCTCAGCCTGGCTAGGGGAGGGCAGAGGCTCTGGGCTCACGTGCTTCTCATTTGCCTCCTCCTCTCTTTCAGCATTGGGACCTTTTGGTGTCTCTTCCACAGAGCATGCATGGCAGGTCTCCATATGTACCTTCAGACTACTGTTAGATGGACTTTCTAGCTCTGGTGCTTTGGTTACAGATTGCTCCATCTGGGAAAAAAAAAACCACAAACAAAAAGAGGTCATCACAAATACTGAAACCTGATGGGGAAAGAACTGCACCCTGTAGATCAGATCCATGTTGGAGCAGTTCATGTAGAACTGTAGCCCATGGGAAAAACCCACAGTGGGGAAGTTTGTGAAGGACTGTCTCCCACAGGAGGGAATCCCACACTGTAGCAGTGGTGAGGAGGCGTTCCCCTGAGAGGAGGCAGCAGCAGAGACCATCTGTGATGAACTGACTGTAACCCCCCTTCCTCATCTCCCTGTGCTGCTGAGGGGAGCAGCTACAGACTTGGCAAGAAGGGAGGGCTGGGAGGAGGTGATTAAAGATTCAGTTTGTAGTTCTCATTTCCCTGCTCAGTTTTGATTGTTTGGCCCATGACAGTACTTGCTGAGTGATCTCCCTGCCCTTATCTTGACTCACAAGCTCTTTGTTCTATTTCTCTCTCCTATTCTGTTTAGGAGGGGAGTGATAGAATGACTTGGTGGGCACCTGGCTCCCAGCCAGAGTTAAATCACCACACTCACACAGACCCATGAGGAGAAAACTCCTTCAAGTCAGAGAGCACAGCAATGCCAGACTAACATTGACATCATCGAGGGAATTTCTTTTCCATCTTGTATCTCTGCTGAGAATTCTTGCTCTCTGCCTGATCTGCTGGCACACATGTTATCAAGTGGTGAGCTTCATCTGCTCTTCCAGGCACACAACAGCAGCCAACGCTCCCAACCACCAGCTGATGGCCCAAAGGCAACAGAGTGGCACTGAAAGATGTTCAGTGACATTCCATTCCCCAAAATGATCTATTCTCCTTGTGAGCACACGTGGTAGCGGGCAGCAGATCTGTGAGGACACTTACCTGCACCTCTGTCCCTTCAGCCAGGCCTTTCTGCCATTCTGCTTCCATTGAAGGGACAGGCCCTGTGCCTTCACCAGGGAGGGCCGTGCTGCCAGCTTGCTGAGGAGGCACAGTCAGGCATTTCTTGTCTCGTGCAGTGTCTGATCCCTGTGGGGAAGTGCCTAAAACTTGCACCAAGGAAGCACTGGGACAGGAGAGGTGTGGTGGTGAAGAGGCTTTGTCAGGCAGAGGTCGCCCTGAGCCGTCGTGGCTGAAGGAGACATCAGTCAATTTGGCATCTGAGCTATGAGTGGGAGCTTTGTGCCGAAGCAGGGCTGTAGTTGTGTGCTGGAAGGGGAGGCTGTGTGCAGGCTGAGAGCCTCTGCCTTCCCCACGGGGCAGTCTAGAGGTAAAAGGAGTAGAAAGAGCAGAGGCTGAAGGTGAAGGGCGGTGAGAGGCTCGCAGCAAGAGTGAGGAGATGTGGGCTGGAACTGAATCCACCGACTCCCCGTAAAGAGACATCGTTCTCACTGACACCTCCCGGCACAGCTGGAACATCTGCAGCTGAGACAAATCCACGAGGACACTCCCAGCTGTTGGAGAAGTAACTTCTATTGCCTGCAAGCAAAAAAGAAAACCCCAAATGAAACAGGGAGCAATTCTTTATCGTGCCCAGCTCAGCCCCTCGGAGAATGACAGTTCCTGAACCCAAAGGTAACCCAAAGAGCCCAAAGCTCACCAGCTGGTGTGCAGAATGCTCACCCTTCTGCACAGTATCAGGAAGAACCAACAGTGAAGAGACTGCTCTGGTTTGCACTGTAACTCGTTTCAATTGCTGTTGCTTGCCTCTGCCATGGCCAATAGCACACCATGGACTGTGCAGGACACTGCAGGTCATGTTTAACACAGGATATCCTTGGAGACTCTTCACCAGTACCTTTACTGGACCCTGGGGTGTTGGTATACCTCTCCCTTTGCCTGCCCCTAATTTAAGAAAGGGCTTGAGAACCACAACTCACTCCTTCTAGTCCAGAGACAAGCCCCAGATGGCAGCAAGGTTTTGTACTTGTGCTCCCTCCGTGCCCTGTGGACTCATTGCTCAGGATCAAGCTACTGCCTAAGGTGAGATAGAGGAGGCTGCCACTAATATTTCTAGTTTGTTAGTGCAGGGTCCTGTCACAGGAACTTTCCTAGCTTAGCTGTATGGAAAGCACATCAAAACCCAGGCAGATGTCTTTTTTGGCGTCACAACAAAGAACTCAAGGGCTGTCTTTTCTCTGATATCATTCCTTCCCAGGTCAAGGACTGCTTTTGTCTCCTCATAGCATGCTTAGTGGATCAAGCTTTCCAGGTGTTGAAGCTCTGCACCAGCCTCCAGCCACCCACCTACACAAACACCAGCCTTGCAGAGTGCCAGCACAGTACCTTCTGCCCATCGGCATACACGGCGTAACCCGTGACTCGAACTCCGTTGGAAGACCCTTCAGCATCAATGGTGACAGGTAACCAGCTGATAACAAGGATACCTGGTGAGGGACCAGCTTCCACCTGGACATCCAAAGGAGCATCAGGTGTTCCTGAGAGAGACCAGACAGATTTTTTCCTCTTGCTTTACCTGACTAGAGCACAAAGCTAAACTAAACCCTGGTTAGAATCCAAGAGGAAACTCCTAGGCCAGACTTGCCACTGCAGAACCTAACTAGAATAGCCAGACTAGGTCTTGGGAAATGGTAGAGAGAACCAGAGAAAACAAGGTGCACTTGTTCTGTGAAAGCTTCAGTGCACAGAAAACAGAACTTTGCAAAAGTAGCTGAGGCCAAGAAGCAGCAAGGTCACGGCAAACCAGATCTGCCATGCCCTGAGAGACATGCTGCTCAAATCAGCAAAGCGGACACCTTTCCAGAGCAAATGAAAACAAAAGAGAGAGTATTTCTTTTAAACTAAAGGCAGGAAAACATTAAGACAGAACAGTAGAGCATCTGAGGCTTTGGGACCTGACCTTGCTAAGAAGCCTTGGGGTGAAGGGAAGCAAAGCAAAGAGAAAGAGCAGCGCTCCAAGCACTCCATGCACAGCAGCAATGGGCATGACTGCTCTGATACCTGCTAGTGGGGTAGTGAAGTGTATCACAGCTGAGTTCTGCTCCTGCCCCTCTGGCACCTCTTCCCAAGGAGTTTTCAAGGGCCGGGCCTCCAGCTTGGCCACATAGCGAGTGCTGGGCTGCAGGCTGCGGAAGGTGTACCAGTAGACCCCAGGTTTGGTTACGTCACACTCCTCCCCATTGAGATACACTGCGTGGTTGTAATTGCTGTTGGAGGGCAGCCAGGTGACCTCTGCTGACGTGGCAGTGATGCTCCTGACCTTCAGCATAGTGGGTGCCACGCAGAAATCTTGCCCCACAAAGAAAGTGCATCGCAGTTTGTCAGAGCTGCCTCGCTCTGTCACAGCCTGCACACAGACACGGTAGGACTTGGCCTTCAAATCCAGCTTCTCAATCACAGCTTTGGTCTGGAAACTGCTCTTCACGTTGTGCCGTAGCTCTTCATCCACGTAGATGTTGTAGCTCTGTATGTCTGGGCAGCCAGGTGGCAATAGGGGTGGTTCCCAACCTACAACTATGCTTCTGGCAAGCTGCTTGATCAAAGTCAGTTTTCTTGGGTAAGGCACTGCTGTATGACTAACAGGTTCCTCCTGGTCTCCTTCTGCTCTACTGGCCAACGGACTGATGCTACTCTCTTCAATGGAGAAATCACTCTTATCTCCACTGCTGGTGCTGGCACTGACAAAACTTTTCTCCTGGTATGAACTATGGGTGAGATCGTTCAGCTCCGGAGGCAGAAACGTCCCGAGGTCATCATCTGAAACTCGCTCAACAAAATTGGAGGGGACCAGCCCTCGCCGGCCATCCATCAGCTCCCCTAGACAGAAAACAGGAAACCTGTTACCACTGCACCTAGAGGCCAGCCTGTCAACACAGCTGACAACAGCTACACCAGGTCACAACTGCACTGCGGTCAGGAACGGGAAAACACCCCCAACAGACTCTGGGAGATTGTTCCTGGGGAAGCTTCCTGCATCTCCTATGGTTTCCCTAGTCAGATCCTAACGACTCACTGCTCCACACATTCCACAGCCAACTAACTAGGAAGTTGGGTTTGTGTAATTAGCTTAATGGTCTTTCCTTCTTCATTATCTTATTGGTCCTTATCACAGCTCTTTCACTAACCAGTTTCTTTTTCTAGCTTTCCCAAACTGTGCAGATTGATGATTTTATGTCTTCTCCCAGCCATACAGATTTGGGGTCTGTAGTACTTCCTCAAGTCCATCTTTCCAGCTCTGTATTCAGCTCTTGCCTTCTTTTTAGTTCCCTCCTAGCTTCTATAATTGAGATGTTCCAGAAGGATCCCTGGGGATGCCTGATACGACAGCATTCTTGGTACGTGCAAGAACCATCAAACCTCAGTCAAATGAGCAGTGCACAGGGATTGCACTCAACTTTCCCCTTTCAAACTCTACCTACAGCAAATCAACTGAAAGCAGGGAAAGCAGAAAACATTAGTAAAGAATAACCTTTTTATTCTTTAAACAACAACCAACCAAACAAAGAAATACATGAGAAGCTGGGAAATAGAAAGAAAGAAAGAGCCAGAACAGTCAAAGAGCAAGCAGTGCAACACGACATGCATTTGCCTCAGCTCTTGCAAAGCACCTCAGTACATCAGGATCCTTCAGTCATCAGCTTCACAAAGAAACTCGAGTACCAATTTAGAGTCCACCATTCTTGGTTTCAATTCCATAAGCCTATTAGTCAACCAGGATCATGTTTTCAAAGGTGTCAAGAGAAAAATACACTGTATGACACCAAACAGGACAACAAGTGTAGTTTGGATTGCTTATCTTACACCCCACTCTGCTACAAGAGCAAGAGGTAATCGAGACCATCAACTGCCTACAACTCCTGGCTCTCTGTGCAATCACTGGAAAGAGGGAAACAGCCCATCTGCAGAAGGTGCCCAGGGCTGAACATGTCCCTCTTCATGGCTAGGGAGGAACCATATGGGGGTGAAACTTGGAGCTGTGCTGAAAGCAGTGGCAAAATTCCCACTCCCATCACTAGACCGTGATTTCATCTTTTAGATTTAATTTAACCACGACGTAAATAAACCATTCTCCAACAGAATCTGCTCTTCCCTCTACCAAACTAACTGTGGGCACAAAAAGCTTTATCTTGAGGTTTCAAGATTCATTACATTTCTACCTTGTTTTCTCAAGAGAGATCATAAGAGTTCACATTTCACTGCACTCAAACACACCTTCAAAGAAGCCATCTTCATCCATGTCCCCATAGATGTAAATATACTCTCCAGCAGTCAGTGGAAGCTCTGCCTCTGGGTTTTCATTAGGCCCATCAAAAGGATTGTAGCTGAAACATTTACAACAGGAAGACTTATTTTTACCATAGGCACTTCCACAGCAACACATGCAAGCTGTGATGTCAGATCAGCTTACAGCTCCCCAGGGCTGCAGCCACCTCTTGCACGTGGCAAATTCCACAGACAAAGGTGAAGACTGGAGTTTACAGGTTTATATATATATCTAATAACACATTGCCCCATGTTCAAACAGCAGCTAGGGGGTCGTTTTCTGAGTAGCAGAACAGATGCCTTGTGACATCTGAAGGAACAGATCAGAGTGACTCAAAGTGTTTAGGGCATGATTTGAATTCCCTGAGTGCCTGCTGTGTTTTGGAGTGTTGTGAGGAGACAAGTTGGAAGACTCTGCATTTCTAGAACAGGTATCCTCAAATTCACCTGCACCTTTAACTATTTTATGCAGATAGCTCTTTGCATTTCATGCATTTAATAGCTGTGAAGAAAAAGAAACAAACCAAACCCAAAAATGCCCCAAATTTAGAAGGTGCACTTTACTTGCTGTGTGACTGTCACGGACAAGCACGGCACAGAATGTCAGCATCTCTGTGTTTAAAACCCTAAGAATGAGCAGCTCTGTGCAAGAAGGATGTGACATGGGTGGAAAAAAAAAGAGGTTTTTAGCTTTTCTCTTCATAATTATCCAGCCCTCAGGGTCTAAGTTATAAAACTCTCCGTGCTGTGAGATCACATTTGAAACAGCAGCCAAAACACTTCACCAGCCTGAAAATGATAAACACACTGATGATGCTCCAGGTAGTCCTAACCTGCCTAGCCAGGGATCCCCGAGCTAAACAGAGGGTCTATCACATGAAAATGCCTCATGAAAAACCTTTATCTTTACAAGCACCTGCTGCAAATTCCTGCTTTTTAGCTTTTAAAGGGAATTTTCCCATGACAAAGCAATGTTATCCTCTCTCTGAGCTGGGCGAGACCTTACGGGCTCAAGACATCTGACTTTCAATTTGCTCTTCACAAGCACAGCACCACCCTTGTTCTCTTCCTCCCAATCCACAGTGTAAAAGTTGAGCTGTAAACAGTGATTTGGTTTGACCATGATGGCTCAGTGGACAGCAACAATTACCAGGAAAATCTGGGTTTACTTCACACATTTGAGTTTTTTTTGTCCTCTTAAAATTACAGGCAGAGAGATATTTTGGTCAAAAACCCATGAATTCTGGGCTCAAATTTTCTGAATTGTTGGATTAAGTCTTCTTGGAGAAAATTTCTTGGAGTAGGCAACTATGAGACAGCCTGTCTAACCCCACAGACCACAAGAAGTGACCCAGTACCTGTATCGAGCTAGGAACACCTGGAGCTTTGCAGGGCCTTGGCTGCCTGGCTCTGGCATTAGAGAGATGCTGTCAACATCCAGCTCTTCCATTTCACTTGCAGTGTCCACCTAAAAAAAACATTAAAGATACAGGATATGATGTGATCCAAATCAGAGTAAAGGAACAGTCAAAAGGTTTGAACATCAGGGAACAAGTTCTCTAAGGTCATGGGTGATGTCAGTCTGACCACTGGGCTAAGGATCATCAGGAAAAGATCACATTTAAGATGAAGAAGTAGCAATAAGAGGCAAGAGGTCCATGCTGGAGCTTCATGGGCTCCAGTCAGACGTTTTTTCCTACAGCTTTTCTCTTCTTTGTCCCCTGCTCTCTTCTGGAAGCCAGGAGGGAATGGACACAGCAGTACTGGTGCTGCCAGCAATGCATTTATTCCCTTGTGGCTGGAAAGCACAGGCCACACAGGGCACTCTCACACTGACCTCTGGAGTTGGGCAGGATTTTGGACTGTTCTGCATGGATTCTGATTTTGAAGAGTTTGACTGAGATTCCACTTTCTTTGCTTGTTTGTGACAACTGGCAGCAGCAACCTGGGAGCCAACAGCAGCATCAGGCAACCGCTGTGACGACTCCAACTCATCGGTCCCTTCATTGTGAACCTTCTTTGCACTCTGGTGAGTGAGCAAGCCAGGAACAGCCAGTTCTGCAACAAAACAGAACACAAGCTGAGCAGTGAGGATCACTGTGAGCAAACACCCTTCAGGGCAGCTTGAGCCTCTAAAAATGTGACTCAAGTAACAGTGCAACAGACTGGACACCCTGGGCTCTCTTTGGTCAGAGAAATGCCAAGTTCTCTTTACAGCTTCCAATTCCAAACAAGGAGCTGAAGGTATTTACAAGAGAGACAGAGATCCCACAAGTTAACTACACATTTGCACTATTGCCTTTAAACCTTCCCATTTACACAAACAACTCCTTTGTCAAAACACTGGCAGGCATCCCCTGTAATTAATTACCCTTCTCCCAGTGGGGCTGTGGGGTAGAGCTGCACAGAGCAAGGGGAAGCTCAGAAGTCACCAGGGTAGAGCTGAGTAGGTCGATTTTTCCTGTTTGAAGGCGGAATTGTTGGAGTTCCTGAGCCAGGAGGCTGAACTGCTCTGTTTGACTGCGACACTGCTCCTCCAGATCCTTCACCCGGGCCTGACAAGGAGAGACACAAAGGTGAGGCACAAACCCATATCCAAACCATTGGTGAGGCTCCAAAGAGCATTTGTCTTTGCTGCTGTCTTTTCACTGGGCCTCAGAGTGCAAGAAGCTGAGGTGTGTCCTGCCCAAGAATGCTCATCAGGAACTGGCAGCTCTGCATCTATAGTGTCCTTGAAAATCTAAGACTCATCATCTCTGAGGAGACTGACTGCAAGCTCAATTAGGAATCAGCCCTGAAATGCTGGGTTGGAACTTCAGTATCCTATCCAAGCCCTGCACAAGACCAGATGAGAAAAGTCCAGAGATAAATAAACCTTGAAAATAAAAAGACTGAGCAGGCTTTGCATGCTTGCTGGAGCATAAACATCCCATCTCCAAAGGAAATTGCTCTCTGTCTTGTCCATCACTCCAGAGGCTTCAAAAAGCTCCCAAAAGCTTATCCTGGCCTTCCCACCGTTCTGGGCAAGACTCTGCCTTGCCTCTCTAGATTTGATGAACTCCAGGCAGTAGGAAGGGCAGAGAGCACCTGCACCCTGGCCCATGTTGCAGAACATTTCTTTGATGCTGGCAGTCCTCAGGGATGACTTGCTCTACACAAATGCATGCTGAGTACAAGCAAGCTACATCTCAGCAAGATAAGATGCAGGGCAGCCTTGGGGAAATACTACAGAGAGGGAAGGACATATTCCTACTAGACAACCATTTGTATTTCCCAGTATTCTCTTTCTATCATCTCTAGATCCTCCCCTTTCAAAACATTGCTGAGTACTGGCTGTCTTTCCACATCCCCACATACTCCTTAGATGTAGGTACATCAGCTCCTAGGAGAATGCAACTGTTCCTTTCCCTCTTCCCACTCTTCCCCTGTGCTTCCTAGAAGGGTGCCCTGTGTAAACTCTGCTCACACACTTCAGGTAGTAAGTGAACAACAAGCATTAGTGCTGGATAGGAATATATCATCTCAGCAGTTCCTCAGCTGAACTGATGCAGAGACTATTTAATTTGGCATCAGTGCATGTGGCTGAAGTGCAGGCTGTGCCTTGTAAGAGATGACATTTGTTCCCTTTTTTCTCTTTGGGCTGACATCACGTCAGGCTTTGCAGTCACTCATCTCATCATTTTGCAAAGGTAGTGCAGAAAAAGAGATGACTGCACTGTGCTCTTCAAAATTTTCCATTCTACAACATGGTTTTGAAGTGTCTTTCTCTCCTCCCAACCCAAAAAAATTAAATCATGCCTTGAAATATGAAGTGAGTCAGAAAGTCTGGGTTTTAGGCAGCTCTAAAAATAACACATCTGACCTGGAAAAAGCTTCCTCTCTCAAGACTACTCTTCACAATCTCTGCTTCCCACCTTCCAACCAATTACAAAGCCAGCAGGATCTGTCTTTTTTTTTCTCCATGATGCTTCCATTTGCAATCATACTGCTCTTGCTTTTGTTTTTGGAAGGAAACACCCCACTCCCAGATTGCAAATAGTTTCTAAAAGACCTTTAAGTGTGTGTGATATGTGGACAAGGTGCACAGTTGGACCACTCTAAAAATCTGGAAATGCCAAAAAAAAGATAAAGCTCCTAATTCGAAATGATAAAAAAAAAAAAGCAAAGCATTTAAACAAAAAAGCAGCTGCTCCAGCAAACTCATAGTGCTAACTCTTTTAATGACATGTGTTTCCTGAAGGTGACACTCTTGCAATCTTTTCCAGAGCGTAGTTAAAACAAGAATATCAAGCAACTGTCAAAGTCAGGACAGAGGAGAAAATGTCCTGTTTGACAGGATGATAGCAGTACCTGCATGCAATCCAAAGTACTCTGGGAGCAAGAAGAAAGGCAAACAAACAAAAAAAAACAAAACAAAAGACACAAAACCATATCAGCAGTTAGACTAAACAAAAGGCAACAGTTTCACTGAAGATGTCCTTGCAGCAGAACACAACCAGCCTCTCTGGCAGTCACTAAAATCAGCCCAGCGACTTCTAAAAACCTTGGGTGCTTTGCCTTTGCAGCTCCAGGAAATCACAGCCAAGGTTTTCTCCAAAGTCACCTGGTAAACACTGAGATAATGCAAATCAAAAGCAAAACAATGCTCGTCACATCTGCCAGGCTGAGCCATTAAGCTGTCTGCCACCACGGCAAAGCGTGTTCTGGGTGGATGTCAGAGCACTCACACAGTTGGTCCCAGCCTCACAAATGGGACAAGGGAGCTGCCTCAAACTCCTTATGCTCAGGCAAAGGCCACATTTCTCCTTTATTTTCCCCCTCTCTAATAAAAAGCACAGAGCACATACACACAAAAGGAACTTCAAGTCACATGTGGATTCTTCCTCCCTGCAGATGATCCTGGAAAACCGAGCAGGCAGATCTGAGGTTGATGACTTAACACATCCCCTGAAAGAGCTGTTGGGCACAATCTGAATGAAGTAACTTCTCTGAGGACTGAGCAGGTCAGGATTTAACCCCTGAAAAAGCATTCTGCTCAAGAAACAACAAAATGCAGGGCATCAAGAAGGCTGCCATTAAGAATAAGCACCACCAAATCTGCAACAACTAATTCATCTGGATCTCTTCTGTCTTACCTCTAGAAGCTGCACTGCTCCTTCATGTTCTCTTTTTGCCTCTGCCTGTGCCTGAGAAATAAGAAATGGAGTAAATTACAAAGCAGCCTGCCTAAGCTCACCTCATCACCTTGATAGAACATTATAGATTTAAACCACTGGGCAGGCTGAAAGCATCTTTGGACAGACAGAGACCTGAACTGCCATTCAGGAGAAAAGCCCTTCCCTTTGCTCAGGCACCAGAGCTCACTGAGACACCGACACTCTGCATCCTGTAAACTCCCATGTGGCTCCTTACATACCCTGCACTCCCATGAGAACAAGATGCAGGAATCCCATCGATCTCTAAGGATTCAGAGAGTACAACGTCCCTTGTGTCTCACAGTACATACCTGCTGCAGCCGCCTGACTTCCTCTTGCTTCTCCTGCAGGACTAGCAGCGCCTCCTTGTGCTCCACCTCCAGCTGCTGCCTCCGCTCAGCCACATTTCTCATGTGCTGCAGAACAATTCACAGACAGCTCAGAGGTGACATTACTGAAACACTGTCCTCTGTCCTGTCACGGGTTATGAAGTCAGAACGTGGCCTGTATTTCATGCTATCATTAGAGGAGGAAGCAGGAAACTCTTAGCACAAGCCAGAGCAACAGAGTCAAAGAAAATTCCCCAAACCAGTGATGGCCATTCTCATATCCTCTCCCACCCAAATCCCTGAAGCAGCTTTTCTAAAGCACCTCTGCCCCTTTTGAAAGGCCTTGTTCCAGGATCTGGCAGAAGTAGATTCCCAACAGAAACAGAGAGACAAAACAAGGGGGGGCGGGGGGAAGCAGCACTGAACAGTCCTTTCACCCACAGGGATCCCACTGACCTTCAGCACCTGCTCTAGATTCTCCAGCTTGCTTTGGAGTCCTTGATTCGTCTGAATTACTGAATCCCGTTCCTTAGTAACCAAAACAACCTGCAATTTCAGGTCAGCATTCTCAGATTCAACCTGCAGAGAGAGGATCTGCAGTTAACACAAGCAGCCATAGGTATTCCTTCTATAAATAAGGGAGGACAATTCCTTTCTGTATCTCACTGGGTTGTTGTGCAGACCTGCTGTTTGTCATGACACCAAAATCATCACTTTCCCTCTGGCTTTCACTCTAAACAAATACATGAGCATTTGAGTCAGTCCTCAATGTGATGAGCACTTCATGTGCAGATACAGCTTCTCCCACTAGACTCCCCTCCCCTCCTCATTTGCAAGGAGGAAGGGACTGGGATATGAACAGGCAACGTATTGAAGAGACAGGGAAAAAAGCACAAAGGTTTACAAGCTTTTTAATCCTAGATGGCAGGATTAAATGCAGACAACAGTACAGAAAGATCACTAGCCTGCTGAAATCATGTTTTAGAGTACACAGATGGGCCTGTGACCATTACTCAGTTGGCAATTTGACCTTGCTAGCATCATAGGTTTTCTTCTCAGCAAAGTTTCACAGGAGCTGATGCTCCATCTGACCAAGATGTTGCTTTTTACCTGTCCTGCCCATCCAGCCTTCTCATTCAGCTGCAAGTTCTCTTCAGCCAGTCGTGCATTTTCACTTTGTACCTCCTGCAGCTGGATCTCCTGTCCAGAAAGAGCAAGCAATTATTACACCAAGGCCCTCAGACTGGCTGAGCAGCACAAGATAATGACCATGGGTTTGTGTAACTACCATCTCAAGGTGCAGAAATCTTTCAGTGCTTGTCTGGAGTGCAGATGAAAATGGCTCAGTATCTCCTCCAGCCAGCCAAGGCCACAGAGTTTCATTCAGCAATTGATGTAGCTATATTTAACCCAGAGCTAGCTGAAAGACTAAATAAACCATTCCAGCCTCAAGGACTGGAGCCCAACCTTTGTGACACTGTTCAACTGAAGAGTGGCGATTCCTTAAGAGAAATTGAAGAGAAACCAAGAGAGGCACACAACAACCTAACTCCTCTTCCACCATCATGCTCACAGCAGTAGGCAACAAGAACACTCACCAACTCTTTGCATCTTTTATGCTTTTTCCTCACTTCATGCTCAAGGTTTTCACATTTTTTGCGCTTTTTCTTGAGTTCAAACTCCTGCAAGAAACAAGCAGCAGCACATCAGCAAGCCCACGTCCTTACAGTGCAAAAGAAACCCAAGCCCAGCCTTCTCACACCCAATGCTGTGTTGGCTATTTTCATACGCCTTAAGGAAATCTCATTGTGATGAACACAAACAACCCAGAAACCAAGGGAGATGTAGTAAAACCTACAAACTCTTCATGTGAAACAGCTACTCCTCTCTTCCCCAAGTCTTTTCTCTTCTGGAAACAGCTCTCAGTTCCCCATTTGCACAGTGTTTCTGTTTGTAGAGAATAGTGTGGAGGCCAGAATGGAGGGGACAAAAAGGCAGAGCTCTGCAAATTATTACTCTTGAAACACTAGCTGAGCTATCTTAGCTCTTCCTCTAATCCAAACAACATTTAACAGAGAGCAAACATCCTCTGCTACTTTTTATCTCCAGTTACTCACTACCACTCTGGGCTCTGCAGGTAGGTAAGAACTGCTAAATCTCACTGACAACTGCCCTAGTTTGCTGGCATAATTCACAAGGGACACATTCCTCACATGGCAGCTGTTCCAGGTCAGTCAGAGCCATTCCTAGTTCAAGTAAGACTAAAGCAAACACAGCACAGAATCTTCTGGTGTGTTTCTCATTTTAGAGTGACACATTCCCCCATCAGCCCAACACCTGGAGCTGCCAGCCAGCAACACTCTCCCTGCAGATGATCTGTGTTTCCCCCACTGATTCCCCAAGCTTCCTACTTTTGCAGAGCACCTGCACCTAAAAAGACTTCAGTCCCCAAGCTCTCTGCCTGGATTTGCATGGGTAAAAACCCCAGGAAAAAAAGCTGAGCACACCTTCACCCAAACTCAGCTTCACAACTCACCAGCTGCTCTATCTGTTGGCTGCTCTCTTGGTCTGTTATTGCATTTTTGGGAGGGAAATTTTCATGTCCTCCAGAGGCAGGTCCCAGTGGCTGCACACCTGGTTCCACCTGGAAAGCAAGTGAGATGCCAAAGAGGTCAGGGAGAGGCAGGATTATAGCTAGCACACCATGAACATCAATGTGCAAAGGAGGAGAGGCTCTCCTGGCAGTACTGCCTGGGAGAGCAACGCTCCACCCCTGATCTCTGAACTGCCCCACTGGACATGGAGAAAGATAAACAGCATGCCAGGGATCTCTCAGCCACCAGAGACCTGTGCTGAGAGCCTGCTGGAGCCAGTTTGACTAAAGCACCCACATACAACAGTGAGCTCCAGCAGCTCCCAGACCTGAGTTCACATTTGTCTAAGGCTTCAGCAAGAGGCATCAGCAGCACCTTTAACAGTCCTCTCCAAAGCAATACACAGAAGGATGATCAGAAAAAAGAACAGCAGAAGGAATGAATTGGTGAGGATTCAGAATCTAAAGGCAGGGAAGAGCAGATAAAAACTACCAAGGAATGGAGCATCCCTCCCTTAGCTCGTAGCTGAGGACTGAAATGGCAGCAGGTGTTGCTGTGGTTTATGCATCACCATCAAACCAGATGAAGGGAGACACTTTTTGTACACATTAGTACAGAAGTGTCTCACAAAATGCCTTTTAATTTGGCTACAGACAAACACACATTTAATCCTCTGAACTTTCAGCTGGTATTTGTCTTGACATTGTCTGCCTAGAGTGATCCCTGACAGCAGAGCAAGGCCTGGGGTAAACAAAAGAACAAGCTTGGGGAGACTGATTTTTAAAGTTATTTTTGATACTTTAAGGTCAGGAGATCTAAGCTGTCAGAGGGCAAATGGGTGAGGGACATTCAGTAGGTAAAATCTGCTTGGATGATCCGAATACACTGAGCTATAGTGCTCTGAAAGGCTTCTGCACACACTGAGACATCACAAAATGAGGGAGAATCTACTCTCTTGGGTAAATATCTAACAAAAATGAGAGGACTAAGCAGGCAGCAAGAACTGTGCTCTCCAAATACTGCCAGAGCAAGGAGACAAATGGTGGAGAGGGTCTCATGACGCTGAGAGATTACAGAGGGCTGTCAGACAAACGATGTTTTAATAGAACCCAGTGCTCAGACAAAAAGGCAAAGAGACCTATTGGGGAAAGGGAGAGAAAACTTCATTATGCCACTGTATAAATCAATGACACAGCATCTGGGACAAAATGAACAACACTGTACAAAACACGACTGAAAATGCACAAAGGAAGAAGAAAAAGACGATTAACAGTGAATAATGGAGGAGGGAGAGAAAGAAACAAGAAAGGCTGCAAGGGAGAATGGGCGATAAACTAGGAGGGACTTGGGAAAGACAAACAAGGAATGAGTGTTCAATACATCTTGTCTATGAGTTGGGGAGAGAGAAATAAGAGCAGCGGGTGGGAACTGGGAGGGAAGAGCAACCAGTCCTCATCCACCCGCAGGTGTGGAACCCCACATGGGGCACCACGGCATCTCAGAACTTCAACAGAGAAACCGGGTGAACCCTGGCAAGACAAATCCCACCGTG
>WBNH01000353.1:0-46892 GCA_013401255.1 Urocolius indicus | reverse complement strand
AAAAAAAAGAAAAAAAAAAAGAAAGAAAGACAAGAAAAATAAAGAAAAAACAAACCAGAAAAATGTTTTGAATTCGTTTGGTTTTTTAAAATAAATTTTCTAATAGAAAAAAAAACCCTAAAAATGAACTGAAAATTCCATTTTTGAGGAAAATTCTTTAGTGTGGAAGAAATTCATTTTCCTGAAAGTAAAAAATCTTTTCCTATAATATAGAGAGCTTTTCTGCAAACGTGTTTGTACCAAAAATAAGTTGCTCACAAAAATGGTATATCTAGTTAGAGAAATCATTGCTGTGTCTGCAAAAAAAAGAAATAGCATGCTGATGATTTAAAATCTGAATTAACATCTTGGACATGAATGTCTCTTACATTGATAGCATTTAGAGTTAGCAAGGTTAAGCATATGACTTCTGTTGAATATCTGTCAGTCACAGGATTTTTTGTGTTTGGCTCCATTTTGGGTAACATATAGGACTTACTTTACCTGTTTAAACTCATATACTAAGCACAATTACTCATATAAATGAATAGTAGGTAGATGTAAATCTGTTTGTTTGTTTGTTTGTTTTCCTACACGCTCTCTTCAAATTGGTTGGCATAAACGAGACCAGAAACCTCCGTCTTGTCTGAGCAGATCAGTGGCCAGGGCAGTATGCCTTAGTGAGATAAGCTTAGTGCCTAAGATAATCATTGCTGGAAATTTATGCCTTTAAACACAGATCTGTGGTGACTCATTATCCAGATCAGTACAGGGCCCTGATCTGGGACATCTATAGACACCCTTTAACAAACTGTCCTTCTATGTGCATCCAAGCTAAGGCATTTGGATCTAACTCGCCTATATTTTCTTAGCCCTAATAATACTTTTGAATTGCTAGAACTCAAAACTCTGCTGTCCCAAAGCTACTCAGAAGTAGAAAAAGAATATATCAGAAGTAGAAATGAGGCCTGCTATCCAAGTTTCTTAGAAAATTAGGTTAGATCAGAGCTGTTGCTTTAATAACTATGCCCAAAGCAGTGCTGAGTGAAAGAAGAGAATGTAAGGCTAACTTACAGATAACAAGGGCAGAAGCAACCCCTCAAGCTTTTACTATGACACAACACTGTAGATATAGAACTTGAGTCACTCAGAAATGCCTAATAGATGACAGTTTTAGCATTTGGCGTTGTTTCGTCACCATCAAAGTTGAAAGCATTTCATTATATTTGAAACTGTAATACAGACTTAAGTATCTCATAATACAATATACATAGAAGTAAAATCAAAACAATGAAATCAACTCACTGGAAGGTTTTCCACACACTTGAGATACTGTGATTCTGTGAAATCAGACCAAGCCATCCACTTTCTTCCACTAGAAATCTTTCTAGCAGTGTTTACATTTGCTCTAGGTTTACATAAGAAACAAAAACATGACTAAAATGTTGTTTGAGGGGTTTTTTTTTAACACAGATATGGGAGTACTTGGCAGTGCACAGTGCACTGAACAAGAAGGTCTGCATTCTTCTCACCCTCTGTAATGGGAGATAAAATGAACTGCTACCTCTATGACAAGGTAACCTCTTGCGAAAGTCAATAAAAATAAGAAAGCAATATGTTATTACCAAATCTTAGAACATTGTTAAAGAAGACCAAAAGTATAAATTACCAACCATGATTTGCAGAAACTTATAAACATATTTTGACAGCTTTTGGTGGAAAAGCAAAATTCAGGCCTTAATTAAACAGCTATTTAACTTACACAATAGCATTTTCACTGTTTTAGAAAAACAGGATCTTGCTGACAAAGCAAACCCCTTTGCTCTTCACCTCTTCTCAGAAGTGCTACAATCTCAGTTCAGGCCTTCAGCTCTTATTTACCTTGGCAATCCTGAACAATGAGATCTTTAATAAAAAGATGAACATTTCAGCTTCTTTTATTCATCATTCAAAGCAAAGGTTTTGAAAATTTTTCTTTCAAAGGCCTGATGTGACCTACAGCAAAGAAACTCTCAAAATACTGAGCCGTGATGAGAACTTTTTTAAGAGTTGGGGCAAATGATAGTGTTAGTGCTAGTAACATTGGATAATATTTTTTATATTAATGCAGGAAGGTAATTGTAGAAGTTTATCCATCCAATGTCTCTTTGCTTCATTGTATTCTACAGCATCAGCAGTAATATTAATCATATTTCAGGTATTTCAGCAGCATGTATTAGGAAATTCAGTCTTTACCAGGAGGGCACAAAAACGTGTATAAGTAATTAGAATCACCGAAGCATACCTTCCTAGTGTGTATTTTACATAAATTCAGAGTTCTTTAAATTGTGACAGCAGTTCTTAATTGGTCAAATGCAATGCAAATCTAAGAAACAATACCATATAAAGAGATTAAGACTGACCAAGACTTCCCTGTCAAGTTTTGCCCACAGAAGCTGTTTGGGATTTATCGGTTTAGACAGAGAGCTCAGATCCAGACAGAAAACATACATATTTATATTCAAAATCTCACGATAGAATATAAAAATAAACCTAGTAAAATCCTTAACAATCCAAGGATTTATAGCAATTGCTTACATCAGTAAAATCAAGCTCTATGGGCTGTTAAAAGAAAATCTTGCTTGATTTCCTCTGTAAGTTTTGCAAGTTAGTTCATTCTGGAAGCAGTTACTAGAAATACTCTCTTGCAAATGAGAACAAAAAAGAGCTGCAAACCTCCTATATTTGCTTTTACTGTAAGATCATTAGTTGGATATTACCAAATGTTTATTAATTCACAGAGATAGTAATTGCAGTGTCAGACACCACAACTGAGTTTTCTTGGCCTTCATAGCATCCCCCACTGTTATAAATTGTGTTACTGACTGTCTCTGCTCTTTTTTCTTTTGGTGACACAAGGAAATTATCTGTTTACACAAAAATGAGCATGTTAGCACATATTTATATCAATCAACTTTGACCACAAATAAGTGAAATAAAATCCTCCTTATTACTTACAATTGAAAAGCTCTACAAATCTTTATCCTGCATCATTTCGAATGCATGAGTGTTTTAATTTTTAGATATCATCAGCCAAAAATTAGATAATTTTGTGATAGCAAAGTAAAGCTAGATTCCCCACTGAAATTCTGTTCTGTTTTATACCAAGGCCCTGGAAACCAGGACAACTCTAAATGTATATAAGCATGCATCAGTTCCTTGGAGAACACAGCACAATTTTGCCATAAATCTTGGCTGAACAATCCTGCTGTCATGTTCTTCCACATATTTGCTTTACAATTGATTTCTCTGATAGGTTTACTGATAATTCCAGCATTCCAAAAAGTTTCTTGTTCTTATCCAAGACTGCTGTACATATGTGTTTGGCCTAGCTAGCACAGCAGCACCATGACAGTCTCTCGCTCCGTGCCCTCATTCACTCTCANCTCTCAGATGAGGACAACTCCTGGCATTCTTCCCTTGCTCCAACATGGGGTTCCTCCCCAGGGACACAGTCCTTAACAAACTTCTCTGGTGTGGGTTGTTCCCAACAGCTGCAGCTTCTCCTGATATGGGGTCCCTCACATGGGATGCAGTCCTTAGTGAATATCTCTGGTGTGGATTCTTCACCACGGTTGCAGTTTCTACAGTTCTAGAGTCCCTCTCTCGGGAGATGGCCTCTTCTGGGCATAAGTTTAATGAGCTGCTTTGTCGTGGGTTCCTTTTCACAGTTACAGATGTGGATATTGGGTCCTTTCCACAGGACGTGGATACAGGGTCCCTCCCTCAGGACACAGCCTCTTCCAGCCATAGTTTTAAAGAAGAAAATCACTGCCCCTGGCTCAGCATCTGCAGTGAAGTGATTGGATCCCTCCCATGGGACACGGCTTCCTCCAGTCCTAGTCACTGTCCCTGGCTTGGGGTCTTTAATGAAGTGGATCGCTGCCCCTGGTCCAGGGTCAGCTTTAGCAACATGAATCTCTGACCTTGACACGGGATTATTATCAAAATGAGTCTGTACGTCTGATGCAAAGTCTTTAAATAAATGAAAATAAATCTCAGCTTCACCAGTTCTCTCCACAGAATGCAGGGGAGTCTCTGCTCCAGCACAACTCCTCCTCATTTTTATCACTGACCTTAAAGTCCGCATGATTGTTTCTCTCACTGTTGCTACTCCTTGCACCACCAGCATCCAGAAGAAGAAGAAGGGGCAGAAGAACAAAGAAACAGGAAAAAGAAGGAGGAAGAAGCTTCCTCTTCCAAGCTTCTTCTTAAAAAGTGATCGTGGAGGTGTCTAATTGGCTCAGCCCCAGAAGTGGGTGTGGCTCAGAGCTGGGGAGAATTTAAAGCAACTTCTCACAGGAGCCATCTTTACAGCCCCTTCCCCCCTACCAGAAAAGGAGGTAATGTCAAACCATGACAATATGGTTGTTCATTTAGCTTGCAGACCTAACATTTCCTACAGAAAACTCATGGCCAAGGTGTATCTCTTACGGTGCCCCCTGGCCAGGTACACCTTCTTGTCCAATTGCCCATCACAGGGTCAGTCAGTGCTACAGGAAAGTCCTTTCATTTGGACAAAGTAAAAAATAGCAGGAAAGGGGGACTCATTTTCTCAGAAAAGTTCAATTTTTGTCAAACATCCATTTCTCCTTTAGCTTTGCTAAAGTTTTCAAAGAAAAATACAAGCTTTTTCACCAGCCTTCACCAGGCATACCACCTTCTCTAGCATGTGTTTAACACTGAGGTGGGGTGTGTGGTGTTAATGCACAGATACTTTCAAGGATCTTTTTGACTGAGGAAGTGTTTAACACTGAGAAACTGCAAAACTCTGGGCTATAGATTGCAGAATCTTTGGCTGCTGAAACCACTAGAGCAGCTAAGTGGAAGTGCTGCATTAAGCCATTACAATTATGCAAACAAAAAAATTGCTACTGAGTACGTTATCTATTCAGAAGATAAATGTCTTGCTACTCTGCTCCATTTATGAACCTTCCTGTGTATTCTGTGATAAGGTTTTATAGATTTATCTATGTCAAAGGAAGGCTCTGGTTGAAATAACAGGTCTAAGTTGTAGGATAGAATTTTCCTTTACAAATTAACTGTTTGTTTATTTCTGTCTGTGATTAAGGAGCTCATGATAAAACTCTACTCAAAATCTTAGAAACAAGGAAAAAGAGAAATGTCTGAACCAAAAGCTGATGGACAGAAGCAAACACAGATAGTTTATTTACTTAGTGAAAAAAAGAAAGAAATTTCAAAACTACAGGCCAAAGGTTAATTTTTCCTTATTGGATTTTTTTCCCCATTGACATCAGGAAATATTAGAGTTTGATAAAAGATTAAACAGGTATAGTAAAGTGAATTCTTTTCATTATTGGAGCTGTCATGTTTGGGTTTTTTGAGGGAGAAGGAAACAGCATATTTTAAGACAGGGAATAAATATTATATTCTCTGTTTCTTCTTACTAGAATTAATGGAAGTGTAGAAACTCAAATTTCATCTTGTAAATATTTCCCAGAGAGAAAAACACTGTAAGATGGTCTTTTCAAAAAAGAGTGTCAACTTCCTGCCACAATAAAGAAGATCAAATATAGCATCCAGCCTACTAACAAAAAGTTTCAAATTCTCTTGTTGCTCAGGAATTACATTGGCCTTATTAGAAAAGAATGTAGGGTTCTCTTAGAAACAATGGGGAATTAAATTTGGTTTGTGAAAACACAATAGCTTTATATTCTTTATTGTGACATTATGAGACACTTTAAAGTCTTAAAATGTGACTGGAACTGTACAGTTGAAAATAAACTAAGATTTTTTCTTTCCAAGTAGGAAGGCAGAACAAACAAGGATGATATTGAAACACTGAAGAAGAGCAGTGTTTCCACAGCATGCATGCTGTGTTTATGAGAAGTCTCTGTGGCTTCCTGAATAACCTGGTCTAGTTCTTACATTGAAAGGAAAATGGTGAATTTGTAGGAATGTAAATTCAATACCTTATGGACGTTACGTCCGGATCACTTGCACTTGTATTTCAATTGGAACTGTGTGACCTAACCAGTTACTGAGTGGACGTCTTTTTTCCTAAAAGAATTACAAACACACAAATATATATAAACACACATAGATGTATGCATGTCATGGATTTGTGAGGAGCTGCTTTTGCTTGGTAACAGCAAGAGGGAGCTTCAATGCTGTCCCCATGAACAATTCTCGGACTTTTCCCCAGCTCTGGTTTAGAGCCCCCTCTGGCCCAGCCAAGCCAATGTGGCACCTCTGCCATCACTATTTAAGAACGGAAATTTGAATTATGTAGGAGGAGGTTGACAGGTAGGGCAAGATGTATGTGAACGCACATACCCCACAGTCAAGTAGGCAAGAAGGCAAGAAGGAAAAAGGAAATGAACTGGGGTTGCAGTGCCCATCAGAGCAGTCCATGCAGGGCTGCCTGTCTTGTGAGAGACCCCGAGCTGGAGCAAGGGAGGACTGGTGAGGAGCACTTCTCCTGAGGAGTGAGATAAGAGGCAAGAGACATCAGGAAAGGACTGACTGGACCTCCATTCCCTGCCTGCAGCACTTCTTACAGAGAGGAGGTAATGACACATGTCTTGGGGCTCTGAGCATGGGAAGAGAAAAGGCATAGGGGAAAGGGAATGTTAAAAGTCTAGTTGCACTTCCATCATTTGCCTTACTCTGTATTGTTTTTCCATTAGATGTTTAAGTTTGATATGTTTTTGTTGGAGGCACATTAAAATAAGTTTCATTTTCTTCCTAAAGCCCAGTAGTCTTGTCTGTTTTGTCTGGGATCATAAGTGGTAAATGAGCCTTCCCTGTCCCTAGAGAGTTCCAAGGTCTGTGGTATTTAAGGCTGATCTTGGTCTTTGGTCCCTAGATGGGCCTAAACCATGACATCACTTATGCATGTGTATGTCCATGTATGTATATGCAGACACATGAATTTCATCCTGAAGTGTTGTTTTGTTTGTTACTGAAGACAACAAAACTTCTCACCTTTCTCAAAGATGAGACAGATTGACCTTCCACATGCAGACTGTGTGTGGAGAGCCCTGATGTAGTTAAACCATAGGTCAGACCCATGCATCAGCATCTTTAGTTCATCTCCTTACCATGGTGCCTACTTTAAGTCCTAGCTTCATAGAGTTTCTGTGGTCCCTCATTACACCACATAGAAATGCTGCGAACTTGCAAGATACAGTAGTGTTATGATTCTGGCCTGGGTCTGAAAAGTCTCAGTGGAAAAAAGGCAAACCTTACACAGAAACAGAGAATCATAGAATCATTATTGTTGGAAAAGTCCTTTGAGATCATCAAGTCCAACAAAAAGAATTTGCTTGTAATTATCAGTACTGATTAATCTTACTAGTTCCAGGTCTGGATCAGATTCAAGTGCAGCCAGCCATAGGGTTTGAGCCCTCTCTACCCTACCAGGCCCACCAGAATGGAGTAGAAGAGGCTGTATCTATACCAATAAATAAAAGCATACCATGAACCTTGGCACATTCAGACAGATTATTTGGAAATGGTCTTGGCCCACAGTAAGTCTAGAACTGTGCTTAGGATTCGTGGCTTTTTTTCTGACACTAACCAAAACCCTGTCAGGGATTACAGGGGCAGTGTCTGCCCAGGGAGAAGACCTGCTAAATACTCCTATCACCCACCGTACGCTTGTAGGACGAAATTCCCCATCTCCCCAGCTTACCTTGACAAAGTGGATGAAGAGAAAATTCTGCAACACAGGAAAGAACAAGATAAGTGCAAGCATGGAGAGTGCCAAGCCAGTAGCACCAAAACCCACAAGTTGCAGCACAAATATCTCTCCCCAGACTTCAGACAAGATCCCCTCTTCATTTTAGAGGCAAAAACTATCTCGTACAAGCTCTGGTTGCCTATAATGGATTCTTTCTGACTGTTAGGCAACCTGAAAATTAAAATGGCTGCTGCTGCAGCAAGCAGAGATTAAGCATTTGTATTAACTAATGAAGACATCATCACTAGTGTAAATCAAACTGGCCAGATATCATTATCCACTAATATTTTCCTTTAAAAATCAAAATACCTTTGTCCACAAGGCCAGCATGCAAATTTCAGAATATTTATTTTACCAACAACAGAAGTTAAATGTTTTATTTCCCTTTGTAGCCACAGGCCTGGACATAGATGAAATCAACAGACTTTGCACATTTTATGAAAAGATAAACAAATACATAAAATGAGGAGATAGAACAGAGATGCATTCATGAATGCTAAGTTATTCCAATACTTAATTTAATTACATGGCCTCTTTTTATCTTCTAGTAACTACAAACTAGAAAAGAGATCAAGAAACACAGCTGGGCATTTATTAGTTCTATTCTTCCCTCTACAATTAAACTATAATCAGTTTCACAGAATATTTGGGTTCTGTCCAATGCAGTTGCCTTGCTTAAAGTAGTGATTAAAGAAAAAAAGATACGAACATGACTTGGAGCAGAATTTTGGGGCAAATTTAGTCTCTGGAAGAGAAATGTTTTGTGGTAAAATGATTTTTTTTTTTTTAATACAGTGAGCAACATAAAAATTAGTTATAATTTATGTTTCTACAGGTAGAAGACTGACTTTCCTTTTTGGAAAATGGCATCTGTGACATTGTATTTAAATATTTCATCTAATCTGAGTAGTCCTTAGAAAAATTAAGCATCAGAATTCTTTAACATCATTAGCCCTCAACTGAGATTCATCATAAATAGACCCTGAAAACTCAAAATCTGATTTAAAACTTGTATCATCAAAACAAAGGTTTCAATCACAAGTAGCAGGATTTTAAAGATCCAAATGTTTATGAAAATATCAAAAAATGTTTATTAAAAGATCCAAATCCTTTGTTTGCAAATTGAGTAGCAGCAATGAAAAGCAGCATGCTTTCTCCCTCCCTGCAGACAAAGCGCCTGCTACCAGAGGTCACACACATCACTCTGCCTTGGCCTGGGCAGCAGGACCTGTCTCCCTTCCCCTGGAGCTGAAATGCAATCCAGAAAGGAAGGATTAGTAATCATACTACTGCAAAACATTAATTTTCTGACAGGCCACGAGAACCTACAGCTGCCTTGGACATCAAATTAGATCAATTGGCCATCTGCAGTGAACACATGGAAGAACATACAGAGAGTAGTGAGCAACAATTAGTCTCCTAAGGACTTCAGGAAGGAGAGTAATCAGTAACACAAAGATCTTATCTCAAGCAGCACTACAATTTGAAGAACTTTTATCCCTTAATGAGATTTAAAAGTCCCAAATGAATAAGAATGCTGGCCTAATGAGACAACTATCTGTTTGTGCCACCAGACACAGGGATGGAGTCTCAAACTTTGGCCAGCTGCCTTTGACCAAGGGTGCTGGGAGACTTTGTTGCAGGCACTCCACAGTGAGGTAGTCTCAAGCACCCTTTTAACTGGTGTCATGAGTAAGCTTTAATAAGAGACAGGCCCACAGTACAGATTCTAAGTGTAGCTAGTTTAACCAGAAGCGTGCAAAGAAAGGTTCCTCCCCTGAGTTCAGACCAGCCTAAGTGTTCTTGGGTATGGTGGTGACACACCACAGGGCACATTGCCCAGAAGGTGTTGTAGCAGGTGTCCCTGCCAGGCCAGAGAGCACAACATAGATCCACTGCTGAGGAAACCAGTGGTGCTTTCAAGCTAATCACCAAGGCTAGCCAGCCCTGAACCATGCAAGACCACCATGAAGAAGCAGTGAGTGACACTAGTGGGTGACTCCCTGCTGTGGGGGACAAAGGGATCTGGTATGTTTGTGGGAGACTGCCAAGGCTTATCTGACCCTGAGTAGTACTCCCTGATGTTCTCAGCTGTGGGCACCATCAATATTGCTGGGGCAAAGTGAAGAGTTTCAAAGGTGATTACAGAGCTCTGGGGATGAGGCAGGGACACAGATGATGTCACTGATAATGCATGTCACGAATTGGTTGCGGAGCTGGCGTCAGTAACAGAATTTTGGTTTCTATAGCCATGGTGCCCTGTCTGAGGACAACGCCTGCTCAAGCTTGGAGCTGGGCCAGATGAGCTCCAGAGATACTTCCTGATCTCAGCCAGTCTGTGATTCTGAGAACGTACAATGTTAAGTACAGCAGATATTAATCTGATGCCAAGTGAAGGATGCTCATTCTCTGCAATTTTGGGCTAAAGCTACTACTGTCAAAATATGAGCCCTAGAATACGGTCCTAGTGCAACATATTGACAGAGAAAGTTTGCATTTCACTAAATAACTAAGAAACCTTAAAACTCAGACTTAACAGCCAGCAACTATGGACAAGGCTGGTCAGTTGTTCAGACTCCATCTTCTAGAGGAATATGTAAATTTCTACATGGTGTAGTCATGGCTTAGCCTATGGGAGATGAACGAGTGAATGCTGCTTCTCCCTCCCCTAGAGCACTCCTCCCCAGCCCCTCTGCCTCGATTTCTCTCTCTGCTGCTTGAAGAGTCTTGTGTCATTCACAAGAGGGCAGCTGAGCAGAAACTACCAAAATGCTGCCTGCTACCACCATCCCTCTACAGACAAGCAGTAGTCACAGTATGCCTCCTGCCTAACTGGCCTGGGAATGTGACACAGCCATTGAGTTACAGATAATAAACAAGATCTGTGCACTTGCAGTGACAACAAGAAAGTTTAGCTGGAAATGACTGTTGCTTCCCCCATGTTTGCTGCTGAAGGCTACAAAGAAGCAAAATTAAATCAGGACTGTTAATTTTCCTCTCTCACTGGTGTAGTTTAGAGGTCAGTAAATTATTTGTCTATAAACTGAGGTAACCATGCAGTAAAAAAATCTTCCCTCAGTAGGAAGAATTTTGTGGGAAAGATTTTTTTTTAAAAAAATCAAAATGAAAGCAAAAAAAAAAGGTATTACCTCAGGGCAATCTAATAATTTTGATTCTCTGGGATTCTCAATTCAGTTGACATTGTTCCTGGGTGATCTGCTAGAAAACAGTGAAAAAATATCAAGATGCCAGTTTATACTCAGACTCTGGCAAAATATGAATATTGATATTTGTGTCTAATTGTTACATTCACTTGTTGCAACATAAATAAGAAACTGGTATTCAGGAGCAACGTTTGCTTTACATGGTGATGCATATTTTCTATCAAATTGTTGTGGGCTTCCTTTTTTCCCCTTCTTTGGTTAAGCTATATAGCTCCCTTTGGAATTGTTAGATTAATTTGATTTGGTTTATAGTTAGTATGTGAATGGTTCACAGTCCACAGGGTCTAGCTTTCCCTTTTATAAATAATTCCCTTTTTATGGTGTAATTAGGATGATGTGTGTTTTCCAGTGTACCTCAGAGGTAAGCATGACAACTGGGAGATATTAAAAGTTCTGTTGCTTTTCCTTCCTGACACAAGAACCTGAAGAAACCAGAATGAGGATTATAATATTGTTTCTGAATACACAGTTCACAATTTTTACTGTGTACATACTTTTTATGCTGATGTTTTACTGTGCTGCTGCATTTGTACTTAATGCTCATCTCCACCTGGAGGCTTCTCAGTATTGATCTATTTATCTATGCAAGTATAGATCAATATATGCATTTTGTGAGGTATCTGAAGTTATTTCTGTGAATGTTACCAGGTGTATACAAAATGTACACAGATATTTACAATGCGTCCAGGTCATTACCAAAACTGAATTCACGATGAATTACAACAACATGACAGTTCTTCTAAGGACTATATAAAAGGTGACGAGGTGTTATGGGTTTTTTTTTTGGTAGGCAATTACAACTATATCCAGTCTAATGGATATTGTTATTGTTCTGCCTGTATGAAAAGATGTGTAACTGTAAACCATTTCACACACAAAAAAAATTGAGTTTTTTAATCGGATCAGAAAAAAACATTTTTTAAAAAGTTGTGAAACAATGCACATATTCAGAAACAAACTCCTTTATGGAATAATGTTACACATCTACATGAAAAGTCTTTTCATCAGGTTTTAAAGAGGAACGCAATCTATAGAAGAATATAATTCTAGAGCAAAAGATTCTTTGTTACAGTATCAGTGATCTGTTGGTAAAATCTGCAAACAATTTCCTTCATTGCTCTGTCCCAGTACATGTGTTGATGTCAGGTCTTTTATTAAAAAATGTTCCCATGGCCATACTGAAATTTCTGACCTCTTCTCTTGCTTAGAAAAGTTACAAAACTATGAAACAACAGCATTGCATGGCAAAAGTAGCCATCATACTTCATACATATCAAATATTTTTGTTTTATGACAACATTTTTTGTTATTCCGGTATGTTTCGTCCTTAAATAAACAGATAAAGAGACTGAACAATTTTAAAGAGCAAACAAACAGTGCATTTTAATTCATCTGCATGCTGTTAACAGCATGCAAACAGAAAGATGAACTCTGATCAATGACTACATCATTTGCAATAATACATTCAGCTTGAACACCATTAGAAATTAAAGGCTTGTAGAAACAATGAAATCACAAGCCAGACCTTAAGAATCAAAGTTACTGTTAATATTCAGTTTACATAGGAAAATAAACCAAATCAGTATAACTTGCTATACAAAATAAATGTTCAATCATCTTAGGAATATTAGAAGTGCATGAATTCTGATATTTGTCTACTCCCATTTCAACTTTGTCTTCATCTTACACTCCAGGTGAGTGAAAAGGAATGAACGTGCAAAAGAAATTAGTGTTTTGTGGTCACGTTTGCTTTGGCACATGAGATAGGAAACAAACAGATGTGGCGTGCCAGCTTCTCAGCTCTCTCCGTCTGAACAATGGGCCTTCACTTCACCCAGAGAAGCTCTCCAATTTTCTAAGATTTACACAACCTTTATTAGACATCTTGTTTAGTTAAACACTCTAAGCTGTGGATTAGGCTTTTTGAAGCTGCCGGCTTTCAAGAAGAACTCTACCTCACCGCACCATTCCCACAAAAATTGAACTATTTATCAGTCATTAGTGCCTGTGAGATCCTATGTCTATCCAAATTCATCAATACCAGAAGCAGAGAACGCAAGGTCCTGGAAATAACTGTCGCACAGGACTTCCCTGTCTGTCTCTGGACAACACTAGTCACCTGTCTCGATCGCCATTAGGCCATTAGCAGGTGAGAATCACGCTGACTTATGGCAGGATTGGAGCTAGAGCACAGAATACTTTTTTACTTCATTTTGTAACTGTGGAGATGGGGATCCTGGAACTCTCACTTGCACTATTCAATGTCAACAGCTAGCAGGTCTCACCACGTTTGCCAACACTGTTTTGAAAACTTAACTTAGTGTGAATGGTAAGTCTTGAGAGAGTCCACTGTTAACCTTGAAAGAGAATATTTCATTATGAAGGCTCATATTTTTTCTTATCGTTACTACATGAAGGAGTCTGATTCCACATATGGAGCATCGCCCGAAGTTCAATGTAAAGAAAAGCCCCTATATTTCTATTGCACCCATATGCTTTGAGAATGCATGTGCTCATAATATCTTTTCCTATTTTAGTCTTCTCACTGGTTGTTCTGGTATATATGTATGCTGTGCAGGCTTATTCCTTACCATACTTCCAGACGCTTATGGATTCCCTGAACAGCTTCCAATTTCTTTTATTACCCATTTTACATTTTTCTTGCATAAACGCAGAAAGAGCTCAAGGATAAAAGAATGCCTGAAGACTCAAATGAGGACTTACAATGAGAGGAGGACCTGGAAATGGAAGGCTGGCTAATAGAGTATGCGCACTCTATTAATACACTCATTTAAATACCAAGTCTGAAGCCATGGTCCCTGAAACTGAGCAAGTCAATTTTTACTGTGGGTTTGGGGCATTTTTTAATTAAAAAACAAATTATCTATCAGGTTGAAAAACAAATTGCCAGTCACCACACTAGAAAACTGTGGTAAACATATATATCTATTGAAAACAAGCACATTTTAGGGTTGGGGGGCAAATTATTTTTTTAAAAGTACTTCTTTGTTCTTTCCATTAAAAAAAAAAAACCAACAAAAAACTTGGTGTGCATATGTGCACAAATCTGACTAACACAGTCATGACAAAAATACTGGTTTTTTTTTAATTAAGAACCTGAGATTGACATGCAGTGATGCAGACAAATGTGTGCCTTTTGCCTTTGACTGCCACTGCGTGTACTATGAAAATAGAGGAAAGTGTGCAAGCAGAGGTAAAATGATACTATACACACACATACATACACTGGTATATGAAAGCTAACATTTCTCACTTTCACAGTGCTATGTTCTTCTGTCTTACACATTCGCCATTAATTTCTCCAGGGCAGCTACTGCCTTCATTTGATAACTTTTTGTTAGTAAACGTGTTCTCAGAGCCTAATAACTAGTCAGAGATGCTGTGCAGATTTGTGGCTCACAGTGAGAGGGCAGTTCAGATGGGAAGTATGTAGAGAGAAGTGAAAAAGCTGTTCAGACACAGAAAAGTCTGTGGAATGGGAATGTCTGAAGAGTTTGCATTCTTAGGTTACATTTGAGGAATGCAACCCTGAAGAAAACATCAGAGATTTCTTTACATGCATAGAAATACTGAAAAGTTGAAATGGAGAATCAACTGCCTAGGAATAATAATAATATTCTTTTTTTTTTACTGGAGTATCTCTAAAACTGTAAATATTTTGACAAATTTTTAAACAACATGCACATTTTGAGGCAGATTTTTTTCCACATTATTTTACCATGGACCCCAACATTGGAAACACAGGCTTTTTGTGAGCTTCCTATTTAAGCGAGGAAAATAGATATAATCCTCTTTCTCTGGTAAACAGAATAATTTTCCCATCTGTTTCCATCTTTTCAGTGGGGAAATTACCCCATCTCACTTTGGAGGACAGTAAACAAGAAATCTTCCTGTGAAGCAATGACAACACTAATGCGACAAAGCCGTACCATTAGACAAGCTTGTCTTACTAGAAACACAAACCTGGAGCAGGCTCAAACTGCATCTGTATTGATCCTGAAGGCATCAGTCAGCTCGTACATGCACCAGCCTTCCTAATGGAAAACTGGTGTGAAATATCAGTGAAGCAAAACACATTTTGTTTCACTGTCATCTTTCAGGCAAAGAAGAGATTGGAACATAACAGAAAAAAAAAACCAAAACAAACAAACCAAAACTAAAAACAAAACCCAAATATTTGGAGAAGAAAGTTGGAACCAGCTGCAAAGACTTGAAATGTTCCTTTTTGTTCATATTTTTTTATTATTCAGACGTGAACTCTATCATTCAGCTTGGAAAGCCTACAGAAATAAAATCAGACAATTTCCTTTTACTCCTTATAGTGTAAATTTGATCTAAGACCCTCTTTATTCTCAAATAAATAAAGTAAAATAAAACCTCCCAGCCAGTATGCATCATGAACTTGTCCAGGGATTTAACATGTTCTATTACATTATTATGTTATCATGATAACTCCAGGAAGCATGGTCATGATGAGGAATTGGCACTATGAAATCAAAGATCTCATCACAATCTCTCATCTAGGCTCTCCTCTGCATTGTAGTAACTCAGCGTGGTTTGCAATGAAATCTTTTATGATGACAGAATGGGGAGAGAGTACAAGTAAGAAATTGCATATCAGCTTTTGTAACACTTTAGGAGGCGGGGATTTCTACAGGTCACTCCTAACATCATCATGTGACTCTGCTTCAAATCCTTTTAGTCTCCAGCCCTCAAAACTGAAGATGTAAGATGGTCACTGTAGAAATACAAAGAGTAGATATGTGGACAGCTAAACAGACATTTAAAGAAGGAATTCTTCTGTTAGGTTTTGTATCAGTAGCTTTTCTGGTTTCTTACTGGCCCAGAAAAATAGAATAGGATTGGCAGTGTGAGAAGAGTAACTCAGGATGTTAAACTTGCACAGTTCATTTGAACATAAGCATGATAAATTTCACAAGATTTTTATAGTCAGTATGATGTGCATCCCTCAGCTCAGAATAAATCTGTCCAGCTTAGTGTTGTTTTTTCAGACAGGCTGCCTTTTCCTTGGCTGATTCAAGAGACAGCTCCAGTGTTTATAAACTCTCCACAGTAACACATTATTTTACAGGTTCTCTTCAAGCTCATTGCAGTATTCTAACCATGCCTGCATTTGAGATTTGCCGTGTTCAATAAGAGTTAGAATGAGAATTTCTGGGGAATGTGATGGTTATGAGAGTATTTGTAAAGGATTTTGTAGGCAGGCATGAAATTGGTGTTTTCCATACCAATTAGAGTATTGTTTCATATTTGAAGGATAAATATTCCTTTTGCTTTTATCATCAGGTGCTTTGAAACATATCATAAATATACAATGCCCTGGCAGTATCTAGTTGTTTCATTCCAAAGTGGATGGTAAACAGCGATTTTGCATTTAATACCTCCTGATAAAAAAATCTCTATGTTTTCTCAGAAAACAAAAAAACCAATCAATCAACCAATTAAAGAAGTCCTTACAGGATATAGAAATTCCTAATCTATTATGTGAAGGTCTCAGGACTATCCCCTTTATTTTTTTTGGCAGTTTTTCCCCCAGGGAGGTACACAAGCCTGGGGGTAAATCTTTGTTCAATGCTAGTGATGTTTGTTTCAACTACTCAACTATGAGTATTTTTCTATCAGTATCTCTAAGTGCATGACAGGGTTATGTGCATGTTCATTTTAGCTCTCTGTACATTTAGCTGAAAGGATAAGAATTTTTACCTAGACACATCATCCTGCAGCACGTTAACAAGAGCTATAAGCTCTGGTCTCTTTTACCTTTACCTTGGAGTGACAAGAGTGAGGATGCAAGGGAAGAGGGAGAAAAGGACAAAAGGTAGGAGAGAAAGCTTACAAATCTTACTCAAAACCTGAGACTGGTGTCCAAACAAAAGTCCAACAACTATAAGAGACAAGAGCATTTATCATCTCACTCCTGCTGCAATGCTGCCTTGGTGCTATGATGTGTGCATCTACACTCCTCATGCCCCTGCGTATGTGGGGTACATGTCTGTAAGCAACTGTTCTGTAGCAACATGCACTTTATTTGTGTTGCTTTAGTTGGCATCTGAAAAGAATAACTTCCTTATCTTTGGCACATGACATTTTGCATTTCTTCCCGTTGAGTTTAAGTGTTTTCCATTTAAAGTTTTTTCCTTCCATTCATCTATTTTTTTTTCCTTCTTTTTCACCATTATTTTGAAGCCTGCCAACAAGACTGGTCTTACCAGTGACTGCTAAACAGGAATATCCTTGGAACCCTTGGAAGAATTTGGGAATGGAAGAGTCTCTTTACTGGGTGAGATTCGAGTTGTGGTTAGTCTGGTGACCAGCAGAGATACTTCAGATAAATGATACTGACAAACAAACAAGGTGTCTCTATAATATCTTAGGAGAACTGGCTTATATCCTGAAGTTAAATAAACAGAGAGCCTGGCCTTACTTCAGAAAAGAGGAAGGAAGAGGCTTTGACTCCAGTGGACTGGAGATGAAGCAATAAAAGCTATGGTACATCTTACCTGTTATCTTGTCTATCATCCGCCCTTTTTACCAAGTTTAATATCATTGATTGGTTATTTTCCCAAAACTGCCAGAATCACTTTTAGAGTCTTGGTGTCTGTAACTGAGATTCGTGTCTCAATTTTGTGACATATGCAGAAAAGCTAACAGTAATCATGAGATTATTCTGATTTCATCTACTTGTCTTTAAAAATAATCACATCTTCCTACCAGATTAGTCATAACTTCATGTTATGGAAGATAAATACTATGGCAAAACACCTTCCAGAACGTGAGCAAAACAAAAATAACAGAATTACTGCTTATTTCTTGAATCTCTCTTATTATCATGATTTTAACTGGTTCTACATTCAGAGTTATTGATTCATGCAACTGTTTCATGTACTTCCAAGTTTAACTTTTACATCATATTTTCCATTTTCTATTTTCATCATATTTTCCATTGCATCAAATAGTCTTATTGAGAAACACTAAATATTCCAGCTATATTACAGATCATGGTTCTATTTGTTTTGACAAAATTTATAAACTGATTCATTCTATTTGTGTTTTAATGCCATTTGGAAAAAAAAAAAAAAAAAAAAAAAGTCCTTAGAAGACTAAGATCCTATTCAGGATAGGTATGAATGGAATAGTCTTGTGGTTTTTATCCTTTGGTAGAAGACACTGCTAATATTCAGAAGACATTTGGTGCCCTTGTCTGACCTGGGTACTGGAAACTCTGTGCTTTGCCTCCAGATTTTACTTTCTTCCATCTGTTATTTGCTCCATACTCTTACTATCTGCAATATGAAATGTTCTGCACTGATAGATATCGGCAGGTCCTGATTAAAATTCATTTCACATTGCCTGCTGTTGCTTCAAAGGACCAGAGGTCTGTTTTTGAGTCCTAAGAACTGAAAATCTAAGTTTTCTTTGAGGTACTGAGCATAAAAACTATGGTTTTGTTTGCTAAGCAACATCTGATGATTCCTCTCTTTTCAACTCAACAACTAGTCACTATCAAGAACCTGCAAATACTGGCTTTTGGTTTTGTCACCTCCAGGTGCTGCTGACAGCTAACAGCTATTCGGCAGCCAATGAATGTCCTTACCAACTTCCTAAGGCAAGGGAAAATGAGAGGTACCACAGCTTGAGGCATAGATTTTTTTTTTTTCAGGCTAGCTCAGTATATTTTCTCTCAAGGGAAGCTCCTTCATTTCAGTGTTTTCTGTTCAAGGTCATTTACTACCTGTTAGTTAAATCCTATTCCCCTTTCACTCTGCTTGCCAATTCTGTATAAACTGCCAATAACTTTCATCTCCTCTCCTTGTTTTTGAACAAGTTTAATCCAATTATATGTTACAGGCATATGACACCTCCATGAAAATGGAAGATTGTGAAAAAGTGTATAATCAGAAAGAGAACTGAGTCAAGTAAATCCAAGCACATTGCTTTGCTTTCATTTGTTCCATGTTCTCAAACAGTTTTGATTGATTTCCAAGTACTGAATTGCAATCAGATATTTCAACAATGAATCCTTGTATACTGACATCTTAATCTACGTCCAAGCTTCTAAATAATGAGATGAGGATTTTCCAGTGGCAAGAAGCAAGCATGGTTCCAGACAATGTTATCAAAACTGCATCACACAAATGGAAATTTGTGTACATATTTGAAGGATGTATTCAATTGCTTTTAAACTAGAGAGAGTTACTTAAAACATTTTTCTCCAACTGTCCAAGCTGGAGAAGGGAAAAACTAACTGAAATTACTCCTGTCTGTAGCTGTATCTAGTGGCCTTACTCACCATGGACACACACATAGAATCATAGAATCATGCAAATTACATGAAAAGTTAAATGTAGATCATCAGGTCTTGTCTCTTCCTTTGTCTAGCTCTCTTACTGATTGTGAACATCTAGTATGGAGTGCAACTGACATCCAGGAAAAGAAAGCCCTTTTTTAAAAAAGAGAGATGTGAATCCTAGATTTTTGAGGTTTTCCAGGAAAATGTAACTTGTTACTAGAACATTATATTGTCCATTGGTTGATGAACATATTTCTTTGGCCAGGCTCCAAGCACTCTGCAAATTCTCTGAAAAATCTGAGCAATAAAAACATTGCTTAATAGTTTAGACATGCTTTCAGCAAAAAGTCCTCCACACTGCCAGGCTTCCCTGGCACTTGGCCAATGAAGGCAACTATTCTTAAAACATAATAGTTCACATGGTACAAACAGACCTTTCACTTTGATCCTACAGTCACTGTTTAGATGATCTGTCAAGTCTGCTTAGTGAGGCTCTCATCGGTAAAAACAGAGCCTCCTCTTTCCACAAGACTTGGTAAAGTCACAGGTCTCAGAAAGTGCCATGTTTCCAACCAAGAGGAACTAGCCTCAGTCTGTATCAATCCTTAGGCTGTGTTAGTTCCTAAATGCTTATTGCCAGCTGGCAAATGGGCACCAACACTATTGCGGGGAGTGAAGGAAACTCGGTACTAGCTGAACTCAGCAGTAAGAAATATAAGGGAAACCAGGTGTTTGAGCTACCAACAGGTTATGGACAGGGCTACAGATAAAAAAGAAGTTGACAGCATGAAACACAAATAACCTTGGTATATATGAATGAATGAATGAATGAATGAATGAATGAATGAATGAATAAATGAATGAATGAATGAAGGAAAATGTGAAGAACATCCAAGCTGTCTGGTTCAGAGGCAACTAAGTCTTATCCACAAATCCCAGATAAGACTAACAGCAGATATGATGTAGTGAATGCAGACAAACCTGTTTTTTGAAGTACTCAGTCTTCCATGTAACCTTCTGTGACACCTCAGGAACCATAAAACAACTTTGTCTTTGTGTGGTTTGATTTGATTTCCTCTAACCTGATTTCATTTTGTTATTTTTCAGTAAGTTTGATATCTGCTAATGTATCTTCCTCCTCTCTTTTTGGCTATAGCTTTCTCAGGTGGACTGGAATTGCTGAACTCAGTATGTACATTACCTTGATGACTTATTCTACCCAAATTTACCTCAACATAGTAAGCAAATAAGGGAAAATTACAGGGAAATAGGCTTATCACTAATTATTACTCACAGGAGGTTGTTTTACATCCTTTGGGACACTAAGTTGTTTCACATTAGGATGAAAGCAGTTTCCTTCAGAAGTATATATACACAATTTATATATAAATGCATTATGAAATAATTTTATTTTTTGGGGCAAAATGAGAATTCACAATTTTCATTCATGAATAGATTGAGTGAAAAGCAACCACTAGCTCAGTGATTAGAGTCCTTACCTAGAAGCAAGGTGATCTTGCTATTACTTTGTCCCGAGTCTGAATAGATCACAGCCACATAAATAGTCTAGACACTGAATTAAACACACAGTGGGACAAGATTCTTTTTCTTTCCCACAGTTTGATCACAAAGCCAAGTGCCTTTCCCAGCAAGACACCCAAACTGTTCTGAAAGGGAAAATATTCTGTTAAAATAGCCTTCTTATCACTTTTCCATACCTTAACAACTGATTCAAGTTGCATTTCATTTTGTCACTACATACTTGAACTTCTGTCACCTCCTGACTAGGCATTCAATCACAGTGTCCCAGTTGACAGTTCTAGTAACTGTGTTGGGGTCTACTTTGCAATAGGTGGAATTTCTGTATTGATCAAGCCTGAATATTTTCTTTCCTCCATCTAGGTAAGAAACTTCCTTGCTTGACAACACACTGGCTAAGAACTATACTTTGTATAATAGTTTGTCATACCCTCAGTTACATCAAAAACTAATGTTGCTAGTTCAGCATACACTAAAGAGTTCACCATGGGTTTTTTTTTTTTTAAATTATTTTACTGCTTTAAATTTCCTTTTCAAAATGAGCAGCAGCAATTATAAGCACCTCAGATGTCACTGGATTATTGTTTAGAACGACATGCATCACCAACTTGATTACAACCACCAAAAAGAAGATTATATGTATTCAAACTGAATCTTATGTGACTGCAGTTGACACAATTTCTTCATCTTTGTTTACCATTAGGATAGTTTTAAAACATAAGGAAAAAGTAATGTGCAACAAGGGCAATCTACAGTGGGAGAATATAATGAGGAGGTTGTATCATTGTAGTAATACAGAGGGAATAAAATTGATATTCCAATTTTGAAGGAATCTGAAAGACTGAAAAATGAAATCAATAGACTTTTACCCGGACGTAACATATGATGTCATAAGCTATGCCACAATACTCAGGCCATACCTGCTGGATTACGACCACCTTGATCTCTTGAGTTGGCAATGGATACATGTCTTCCGTTAACTGCTCAGGCACCCCTTGGGCAGCACAATGTTGAACCTGTTCAGTGCTCTTTGAGTTGTCTAAAAGACATGCTTTGGAAAGTCATCCACATCTTACCTACACCATCATCCACCTTGCAACTGCCTGACCCTACACAGGTAGCAAATTCAAACAGCACAAATTTGATAAGACAGTCAGCATTCAAATTCTCTCCTGCAAAGAATGGAATGGCCATTCCTATGGTCTGGTTTTGATAGTAACATAGATTAACAAGGGGAGATGTCGCCAGAGAGTATCATAATCACCCCATCATAATTACTGGGGAAATGCTGTAATCCTACTGGTTCACTTACTAGCACTCCCTTTCCACAGTGCAGGCACACTTCCCAAAACTGGCAACAAGACAAAAGCCATGCCAACTTTATTCAGCACAAAGCAGTAGTGTGTGAAACCACAGTAACGGCTGCATCTTAACAACACATCTCAATACAATTACTAGAAAAGGTGAAAAAAATTCTCTTTTTAAACGTTTACAAAGCTAAATGTTTCAAAAACCAAGCTTGATTTTTTTTTAGTGTATTTGCCATTTCTGCATATTTCCTATTCACTTCAAGCACACAATTCCATGGTACAGATTATTAGCTACCCCAAGTCTTACTTTCTGCATGGTGGGTTCAGTTTATCTGGATAGCAAACTGCATAGCTAGATATCCTTGCTGCCTTTCTCATTACTGCACCTCATTTTCTCTTGTCACCATTCTGTACAAGGCCTTTTGAGAGCCTTATAGACAAAAGAGTCATTCACTTCTTGAAAGAGGAGATAAATACCTTCCCTACCATCTCTTCCTCATCTTAACCCTAATAGTTCTACTCATCAGAATAAGGTTCCCTACCAAAAACATTGAAATGGAAATAAGAATATTGAGAGAAAATTATTAGGAATGACAAAGGAGTTAAAGAGGGTCCAAGAGGAAAAAGTCAAGGTGTTATAGGTATAAGATCTGGCCAATGACCAGATCCTGCTACTGACTGACAGATATTCTACTAATCAGCATTTGGAGTAAGAGTCACTCAAGGTAACTTTGTTTCCTGCATTTTATTTGTCAGAGTAACCACATTAACACGGGTCAATAGTTACAACACCTATAATGTCTAGCACATAAACCATCATCTAACTGCCTGACTTGCTTATTACCATCTGTCACTTGAAAAACTCTTATTTGAACTTGGCTGCTGTCGATTCCTCTTTTGATAATTAGATTTTAAATAGCATGAAAAAAAATAAGATTCCTGCAGGGTTCTTTAGCTCAGTGATGATTCAAAAGGGGGTAAGAGTATTCTGTTACTAGGTATAAAAAAATCCCAGCTGTTTGATACTACGAGGAAAATATATCGGTTTTACATTTCATAATTTCAAACCTTGTTGTCAACAGGCAACTTATGTTACTTTATATTCCACTCATCACAGCCCACCATAATTCCTCTTGGCACAGCCAAGTAAAATATATCTCTCTGTGCTGACACTACTTATTGTTTTTTGTCTCCTATAAATGATTTGTGGCTATGTTTTGAATTTTCATAAGAATATTTCCAGAAGCTTTTAAAAGAAACAGTACATTCAGCACAGCAGACATACCAATATTTTAAGAAACAGGAGAAAATCTGAGGTTCATTGCATGCCTCTGCTTTATTGCATGCCTCTGCTTCATTTTTCTCCTATTACTTCTTGCCAGAGTCTCCCTGGCCCCTCTTTTGTGTTAGGACTCATCAAGTAGTCATGGAATCTATTAAACTACTTGCTTTGGGCTATTTGAGCACATGAAGGCTTCTTATTGTAGTCCATATGTCATATATTGAAGTGAATAAAAACCAGTTTTTCTGTTTCTGTATAATGAATTATTGGTTAGGCACATCCATGTCCCATCCATAGGGGAAAGAAATACTCAGTGAAAATAGCCAGGAGCGTGAAAAGGGCTTACTCTTTCATCTTCATACCATAAGCTAATTAGAAAAGTCCATTAGCTGTTTCTAGTCTCAAGCATTCTCAAACACCTTTTCACTGCTAAAGATATTCAGCTTGAATTTCAGACCTCCGCTCACGTTTGGAAAGTTTAGCGGATAGAGGAAATGTCTTTCTACTTAACAAGAAGGCCAACACAATTTGAAGCCCAAAAAGTTGTTTTCTCTGGAGACTTTTAACACTATAGTATTTTTAAAATGTATTTTTGCTGAAACGCTGTAATTCCACAGCATCATCACAGAGTCAGAACCACAGAATTACTGAACGATTGAGGTTGGCAGGGACCTCTGGAAATCATCTGGTTCAAACCTTCTGCTCAAACACAGTCACACAGGACCATATTCAGGTAGCCCTTGAGTATCTGCAAGGACTGAGACTTCACAACCTCCTTCGGCAACTTACACCAGCAGTTGATCATGTTCACAGTGAAAAAGTATGAGTGTGCACATTTCAGAGGGAGTTCTGAGGGAGCCTCCTGTGTTTTAGTTTGTGTCCCTTTCCTCTTATCCTGACAGTGGGCATTACTGAAAAAAGGCAGTCTCTATCCTCTTTGGAACCTGCTTTCATATCAATGTGCATATTAATATACTCTCAAGCTTTCTTTTGTCTAGGTTGAATAATCCTACCTCTCCCAGCCTTTCCTCATGTATTAGAAAAGTTCTTGTCCCTTTGTCATTTTTGCCTTTTCCTTGCTGAAGCCATGCTGGCTAGCTGCTCCACCACCTTCCCAGGGATCAAGGTGTGTCTGAACAGCTTGTCGTTCCCTGAGTCTGCCTTCTTGCTCTTCTTGAAGACTGGGAGGACATTTGTCTTCCTCCAGTCTTCTAATACGTCTCCCAGTTGCTCTGATCAAACAAAAATTATTCAGAGTGAGCTCACAAATGACACTGCCAGCTCCCTCAGCGCTGATAAGTTCAACCCTTCACAACCTACAGGGGTTACATATACCTTATATGGACTTACATATGCCAAATTTGCTGAAGTATTCTGTTGTCTCAATTCTCTTCCAATAAGGGTACCTCTCTTCCCTGCCACAGCATTTCCTCCAGTCTCTGAGGCCTGCAATTCTTAAATGCCAGTCTTGCTAGTAAAGATTGAGGTGAAGAAGGCATTCAGTACTTCAACCTTTTCTGTGTCCCATGTAAATATGTCTACTGTCTCATTAAGTAACAAGCCCATATATTCCTTACTCTTCTTTTTGTCACCTATGTACTTACAGAAACAGTTCTTGTCTTTGATGTCCTTGGCCAGGTGCAATTCCACTCAGGCTTTAGCCTTCCTAACTTCATCCCAGGATGCTCAGACAATGTTTTGCATTCCTCACAGTTTACTTATCCTTGCTTTCATCCTCTTTATGCTTTCTTTTAGTGTTTGAAGTTGGCTAGGAGATCTTTGTCCATTCACATAGGCCTCCCATCTGTTATACTTCCTGTGACAGAAATGAAACGTAGCATCCACTGTGCACTGCTTGCAATAAAAAAGGTTTCACACATTTACTGAACTTGGCCTTGTTAAAATTTTGGGTCAAAAAAAAAAAAAATAAATTCTTCAGTTAACCCTTTAGTTTTCCTTTTTTTTTTTTTTTTTCATTTTAACACATGATATAATGGAGATTGGAAAATTGGATGATTTAAAGACCATTACTACCTAAGTAATTAGGCTAATATTTATGGAACTAATTTTTCAGTGTTCACAATAAGTTTCCCTACTTAATTGAAAAAAGTTAAAAAGCATCACCCCACAATTGACAAATTCAAGCAACTATTTTACCAACAATATTAAACACATTATCAGTGTCATGACCTGTGCCCTTTAATACTTTCAAGAGTTGTCCCTAGGGAAGTCATCTGATGGAATGTTAATCTGTTGCTTCTCTGACCTTCTACACATGTACCACATTATTATTACAACCACATGCTTCCCTTTTCATGCTGTCATTCTGACAATGGGGCCAATGGGCAATTCATCTCCGGACCAGATAGTTGGAACAAAGTGGGTGCCAGTAAATGATGTATATTTCTAAAATCGCAGTAACTTTTCTTTTCTGTGACAAGCTCACTTTCTAATTATACACCATGGAAGGCAATAAGTGAGTGGTACACATAATGAAGGTTCAGAGTTGATTCATGAAATGATCACAGTCCTGGTATTTGTTTCAAACTTTTCACATCTTATTCAAAAGACAAAAGCTTTCCTCTGGATAGAATCTGGGCAAATTTATCGCTTGAGTTTTTGTATCACACATTATAGTTCCTCCATTCACCTGACATTTGTTTCATTCCCCAGACTTAGCAGGACTAGCACCAGTTTGATAGGCTTTAAAAAATAATAACAGTAACAATAACAAGTTTTATCACAGGGCTTGTTGGAAAGTAAAGATTGCTGTCCATGAGAGGCTGTTCTTGCTTGTCCTTACACTGAGCATTACTCCTATTGGAGCCTCTTCATGACAACTCCATGTACAGAAGCACACTTCTTCCCTTTCAAAGGCAACAGTAAAGGGAAACAGTTTGTCCTCCTTCTCCATTAACTTGCAAAGGAGCAGAGATGTAATGACATGAGCTTCTTTTACCATTTTGAAAACCTGTCATGTAAAGGACTCTATGCTCCTCCTTCTCAAAATTAGCTCACTCCTCAAATTTTCTGTGTGCCCATGAATTGCTGAATCAGGTACTGGTCAGATTAGTCCACTGTAGCAAAGCACAGTAATTGTTGCAAAACCTCTAAATTTTAATCTGGTTTGATTTTTAACCTCACTTCATTTGAGATGTTAAATATTTGATGCTATGTTGACCAACAAAACTCACTTTTGGAAGCCTTCCCAGACACTTAAAAATCTAGCACAACAGTGAAAACAGACTTAATGGCAAAATCAAATTGTATGGTTTGTTTTAACTATATGCACTCCACTTTTGAGTTCTGGGTCCTCAAGCCTAAGAGAATTTTGGCCCTTAAAATTGTTCAAACATTTTTGGCAAACAACATGATATTTTTGTATTGCATATTTAAATTGAATCCTAGATTTAGATCACATTGAATAAGCTTGGTTTGGAACTGTGATCGCACAAGAAAATGAAAAATGTTCATGTTAAGATTTCCTGAAATGATACAAACATGAAAAATAGCTTATGATACTTTTTTTCTCTCTCCAAAATAGAAGCTAAACTATTTCATAAGTCAAAACTAAAATAATTTTTGAGGCCTTCTATTTTGAGATCACAATGAAGAAAAAAGGCTTCTTAGGAAAGGAGGATAAAAGGGCAGCAGATGACAGAGTTCAAATCATGGAAGGTGCTGGAGGAGAATGACAAGAATGCTGGACTTTTGTTTTACTTTCAAAGGAAAACTGCAAATGACTGTACCTCTGTTAAAGCTCTAATACAATTGAATTACATGTTAAATTATTTAGTATTCTATTTTAAAGTTTGGGACCTGAACATGCAAGTTGACTTTTCATCACTTCAGAAAATTTCTCTAATCTTCCTTTTAGGAAAAGTGGTAAGAAGAGTCAAAGATTTATATCCAATACAAATTGTGTGGTAAAAATCAAGACTAGTAATGTTTAGTCATCATTTGAAGAGGATGGGGAATTCTTTGCTTAAGTTGGCTTGAAACTTTAAAACAGCCATATAAAAAGAAATCAATTAAAAAATACACATATACAAAAAGATTGTTTAAATCTTATGCTGTGAACTTGACTCAAACCTCAGTAACTATTTGTTGTCTTTTTTCACTACTGATAACATTACAATTACAAACTGGACTTATAAAATTATGATAAAGTAGTGAAAAGAGGAAATTAAGTAGAAAGTGCTTCATATCAAAGCAAACATATTTAGAAGTGTATTTGAAAGGAGGTTTTAAAGCTTCTAGAAATGACATGTAGAAACATTTTTTAAAACAGATATAAAAATTAGAAATAAAGTTGTCCATGAACATAACCCTCATTTGAGCATGAAAGATAAGGAAATCCCTAAAAACAAAGCACAAGACAAACTAGGGAATCTTGCTCTGAAAAACATTTAAATTACTGGGAGGAAAATTACTAGTAAATTTGAGAAACTGGAGTCATTTGACATTTCAGAAACAAAACCAGCATTAAGCAGTGGCAACAGTGGCAAGGACGCGGTGTGTTCTGCATTCATAGAAAAAGGGAGTATGCACAGGAATTTGAAAATTCTTAATTGGGGACTTGTTTTTGAAATTGGAACAAAGAGTGTCATAAAAATTATAGATTCATAAGTTTAATCTCAGTTCTGACAACAACTGACTGAGAGCTTAGTTGAGGATAAAACAGTACATGACCAAGATAAGACTAATTCTGCAAGGTCAAATGAGCAGAGTTTGAAAGTGAAATCATATCAGAATCCTTTAAAGATCAACTGTTTGTGCTTTAAAGGGAATGCTAACCATTACTTAGATTTTCCTGAGACATTTGAAAAGTGTCTTAAAAATAGACCATTAAGTAGTGTAACAACAGAGTAAGGGACAATATAACCCTGTGGACAGAAACATAGGGGAAAAAAAAGAAGTAACAAATGAGCTACATCAAACTTAAGTTCCTCGTCATAGATAAGGTACATAAATCTTCCCAGCATTAGACTCAATGCAAACATGTAAGGATGAGTTTACTTGCAAAGAGCAATAGTGCCAAATAGTCAAAGAATCATAAATGGAACCATGAGAACTGTTGTGTTTTTACAAGTCTTGATAAAAAGTATAATATTCATTTATTTAAATTCTAGTACTGAATCTTTTAGAATTCATCTTTCCAGGGCCTTGTCTGCATATTGGGAAGCCAGAAAAACATTTCTAAGAAAAATGAAAGATACTTTTGTGTTGCTGTTGCAGGCAACACTATGTGGTGGTTCAGACTGATCTCCCAGCTCTCCGACAATCGAGGGAAAGGATCACTGCACACACGGTGTGGATGGTGCTCTGTCTCCGTCTCCGTCTCCGTCTCTCCCTTTATTGTTTATGTTATGCCCATATATCTGCTGGCATAAGCACCTCCTCTATCTCTGCCCCGTGCCAGACCTCTCACTTCCTCTTCACCCCTCGCGTTACAATCCGAGATCTTCCGGACGCCTACTACACTTTTGAAAGTCAGATCATACAAATCCAAGGCCTGGGGTTTTCAGAGCTTTTACTGGTGGCTGGACTCTGAGGTGGCTGGCATGTGCTCAGCTTTGATGTGGCTACACGTATGCAGGTCTTCTGCTAGGAGATAGCTGCAGCCTCCATGAGCAGCTCTTATGTCTCCAGCTCCCTGATGACCTTCTCACGCTGTGGTGAGGGGTGCATATGTTGGAAAACCGAAACATCTAATCAGAAGCTAGAAACAACCAGAAAGGGACTAATATAGAATATAAGAGGTGTTAGTTTGGAAAAGATGTTAGAGCAGGAAAATAAAATCTGAATAACAGCTGCTGCAACAGACACCAGAAAGCAATGTGCCCTGGAGACTGACACAAGTCTCTGTCCAAATGCTGGTCCCTGTCAGGGCATAAGCTTGCCTTCAGCTCTGGTCTGCCCTTGCTCTCTTTGCTGGTGATACAGCAGAATTATTTTTGGGCACTGGATGAGTGTTGTGGGGTGCAAAGCTCATTGTTCCTCCCAGTTCTCCATCAGTGCCCTGAGGATGGTTGGTATTTTTGATTCAGTAGAAATAAAGTAGATGGTACACCTACATAATGAAGGAAAGAGATGTCCTCCACTACATCACTGCTCAGTCTTCACGTGCTATTTTTAGAGAGAATCATATCTAGGCATGACACATGTCATTGTAGGAACCAACACTCATCTAGTCTTGCCTGCTTTGATCTGCCATGTGCCTTGGCAGCTCTTCCAGGCCATGGATGACTCTGCTTTGCCTGTGCTGCTGACATCATCCTGCTGTGAGGGAGATACTCCTAAAAAAGAGCATCAGTGCTCTGCAAACAGCTGCCAAATAGTCCTCAATATGTTACTCCCCAAAAATGTGCACCCCAAAAACATTCCTGTGATACTCTGGAGCACTACTTTTCTGTAATTTCCATCTAAACTGTCCATGGAATTCCTGCTTAATTGCTGGGGTATTTATCCACTACAGCATATAACCAAACCACTCCAATTGTTGAATGTAGTTTATTTGCTCCCTGGTGGCTCTTCTGATTTACACATTTCAGCATTTTGGTTGTTTCAATTCTGCTGTGTGGGTTCTGTATTTCCACTGCAGGCATTTTGGCTTTGGAAAAACTGGCATTTATTTTTGTACTAGAGAGTGGTCATAACTCATTAATCACAGGAATAATTAAGAGAAATTAAAGTATTTTTTTTCCCATAGTACAGATGGTAAGGTCCCCAAATGGATTAAAGTGTATTATCTAGAAAAAAAAATGACATTTCTTTAAATGTCATGCTTCAGAACTACTAAAGATGAAATTTTTGCAACTATTGTTATTTGAAAAAGAAATATTTGTTATTATCTATTACAACTTTATATATACTTGTGACAAGAGTCTTGAAAATACTTTTATTCCTTTAGAATTGAAGAAGTTTTATTTCTCAAGTTGACTTTTTCTAATATCAGAAAGCAAAAATGAAACATCAGGTAGCAATGGTTTGAGATACAAATATGCTGGAATCAAAGTACATTTATGTCACATTTCAGAGTAAAGCTTTCAGACAGATATCGACATTAGCTCAAACAAAATACCAAAAGTGATTGTGTGGCACCTAGTTTTAAAACATACTTGTCAGGAGATAAGCAGTGAGAAACTAACACTGTATAAAATGTAGGCAAGATGAAAGCAAAAATATAGCAGTAACATTTCAATAGGAAAAATCAGCTGAGGAAGGAAAAAAAAATTCAGAATGTGCAATTGTGGGAATTACACCATAATATCTGTTGCATTTGTAATGAGTTCAACATGATTTTTCTTTGGCCTTGTTCCATAAAAGTGAATGCAATTATTCATTGATCTGAAGTGAAACAAATGCTTAACGTCTTTGCTGCAACAAAAAATTAAGAGTAGATCTCAATATCAATGACACCAGCAAAAACTTTCCATTTTACTTCAAAAGTAAAGAACTTTGTTCTTCCTTCTGATAGTTATCTTTTGAGGCAGGTAAACTCTTTTTCAGATGCTGATATATTTTATTACTCTGTATGCCATATCTGTATTTTTACATTGCTCTTCATCTCCATCTGAGCCAATTGCCTTTTTATCTGATAGCTGTATCTCTGATCTGGAGTTCTTCTAGAGCTACCAAAGCCTATGTGGGATTTTTAAAAGACTCTATTTAAACTTCTAGAAATCTCTGTGTAGATGTATTTCTCTCAAGTGTAAGGTAATGTCAAATAAAAAGTCACACAACAAAAATTGTCTGTCTTTGAGTCACATACCTGCTAAAAGTGACAATATATGTTCCATATTTTTGTATCTAAAACCTATGGCTCATGTAATCTACAAATCACAGAAGATGCATTCCTTGAATTTAAGTACAAAAAATTCCTCAGAATAGGTCAAGACAAGAAAACTAATAGGTTTAAAGGAGTAGGAGGGTAAATTTATCTTTGTAATGTCCATGCACATCATGATTTTTGGCTTGTGTTTCCTTTCTATTGTTTTGGAGGGAAGGGCTCATTGGGTTTCTTTCTCTTTTTTTTTTGTGGTTTTTGTTTATTTGTTTGTTTCAGGTGCATTGTTTTGTTTTGTTTTTTTTCTCTTTCTGTATCTCCAACTGTACACTAAATACAGAAAAAAAATATTCTCATTTCAAGGCATGCTATGACTGCTGCAGGTGGACTAAAAGCAGAGGTTAGCTATACTGTGTCCAATAGTTAGGCCACAGACTGCAACAAATAGAGTGTGTGCTCACTGAAGTCTGGTTCAAAGAGAGGCAGAAGCATATTCAACTCAAGAGTGAGAGAAAATTTTCTTCCGTAAAGTGATACATGTTGGAAGAAGCCTCTGTAGGACACCTTGTCCAACTTCCTAACCCAGATAAGGCCTACATACAGGTTGGCCTTATAACCAAGTTACTCAGGACTATGATCACATAAGCTTTGACCACTCCAGGGGTGGAATCTCGACATCGTCTCTGGGCAGCTCTCTTCAGTGTTTTAATATCTTCATGTCGTTTTTTTCCTGATATTCCACAGGAATTTTCCTTGCTGTAACATACGAATGTTGCCTCCTATCATGTGCCACTGCACATCTCTGAGGACAATCTGCTCTCACTTATCTGAAGATTGCAGTAAGGTTGCTGAACACAATAATAAAAGTCTTCCATTAGACTTCATCTGTTTGAATTTTATGCTGTGCAGAAGGAGTATCTGTCAAAATGACACAAATGGTTTTAAGAAGAAATTAAATGGGGCTAAAACAGAGCAAAAGTAAAAGGTGCAGCAAGGAGGGATTGAACAAGAAAAAAGGATTAATGAAGCAGGGAAATAAAAACTAAGCAGTTGAGAAGGCATCTACAGCGTGGAGTGTCCATTGGTGGATAGACAACAGAGTGCTATCACTCAGTGACAAATAGGGAAGTATCCGCAACACATGTCCTCAGGATTTGGAGGGTTTGAGAGTCTTTAGTAGTAAATATGCTCCATGTCAACTTGCCCTAACAGGAATAAAATTTATGCTTTCAAAAGCACTTACAGACCCAACAAAACATTAGGCAAATGCAAAAAAAAGTAGAGAAATTACTTCAAAATCATGCTGCTGCTTCAAACCAAGTTGATAATGCAGACATGTCCTAAACAGGAACAAATGGTTCATGAAAAAATACAAGCTCTGTACTCAAAAGATTGGAAAGATGTCAATTAAATGCAGATGGAAAACAGGTTATCAATGAACCTATTCTACTTTCTTCAACTTTTTTTTTGAGGCTATGTAGCTTCAAGTAAGTACAATAGATAAGTATGCTTACTGGTTTAACATCTGTCCTGGAACTCATGTATGGGCTACCAGACCATGCCTTGTCACAGTCACTTCAACTGCTGTACATAGCAATCTGAGGAATATGACAAATCCAAACTATCTACAAAGTAACGTGAAAATAGTGGGAAGAAAAAGTTATAGTTCTTTCTGCTAGCTCTATCCTTTCTTTTAATCTCCCATGCAACATATAAACGACAAAAAAAAAAAAGTTTGTTCTAAGGTGTAACCTTATTGTCTCCCTATGTAAAGTGCATATTGTGATAAAGTTCATTTTCCCACTTGTCATTCAACAAACATACTATGACCACTGCAGGTGTGGTCTCTTAACTCTGAGAAGTGAGACCTCTGCCATATCAAAATGTATTATAGCCTTATAACTGTAACATTGATAGCTATTTTTAAAATCTGTTCTTCTGTAAATACTGTTGTCTAAACTGTTAAATAATAATTGCTTCTAAGCAGTTTAGATCCTTCATGAAACGTCCTCTGTATCAGTATAAAAACTCTTCTTACAGCATTTCAAAAGCACGTACTCTTTCATTTGTGGATTTAGATTTTCTTCAAAAGGAAACATCTTATTACCATTCCCAAGTCAGAACATTCTAAAAGTGTCTCACAAAAGTATTTGATAAAGATCTAAAGACAGAGGAAAGCCTTTGATATATAATGAAAAAAACCTGAACCATCCTTCTACACACAAGAGCAAGACAATGTACCTTTTTAAAGAAGCATAATCTACTTGGCACTTAGCATCAATACAGAGGCTCTTTTTCATATTTGCTGCTGAGCTAAAGTAATTGCAGAGACCTGCTCTTAGTTCTCAAAAGCAGTCACTGGTTACTAAAATAATAATAATTAAGCTTCACTTTTTGAAGAGGTAAAGGGTACAAACAAAGAAATTAAGCAAGAAACACTAATATGGCCAAAACCAAAAATGTTGTGACTCACAATATGAACAGGGCATCAATAAGCCCAGTGATCTGGGAAGGACTAATAAAAAATTCAGTTTACATGAAGCTTTGTATGAAATGGACTTTTTAAATGCCTGTTTTCATTGACTAGCAGATGGCTGACAGAAGACTGGAAGTAGAATATTGAAAAACTGAGGTGCAGAACAGAGAAGAATAATTTTTGCTGTCAAGATTGATAGAACTGTTTATTTAATGACACACTATGAGCTCTCTAACAGTCCATGCAGAGTGAGCATTTAGGTATATGCATTCTTACAGTCTTATAAAAGGTACTACAGGTACCTGAGACATTTCTTTGTCACATAAATTTAAAACAAATGTTTGACATCAACATTTTCTACTTCCAGTTTCGTCATGAATATATAGTTTTTTTCTTGTCTTTCTGCTCACCTACTCTCTTACTCAATGTAATTCCCTACGATTAGCCCAGTTATTGAGCTATACTCTTTTTTTCTGTAAAATACAGTATTTTCAAGGAAATTTTGTTATTTGAAACTTGAAACTATTTTTATTGGTAGGATAGACTGAAAATTGCATGGTGGTCACAAATTAGCCACCAGTAGAGATGTAGTACCAAATTTCAAGTGATTTTTGAGTGGCTATCTTTGCTAACTACCCTCTGCATCACTAGTTTGTGTCAGACTATACTTCCAGTGAATAGTTCAGCACATCAAATTCAAGCACATGCTGCTGCAGATGCTGATGTCAATAAAACAGGAATGCTCACAGAGACAGAAGGTGTTAAGCTAAGTACACAATCTAACCACATTCCTGTGGAATTTCAACAAATACCTGAACATTGCTTCTACTTTTTCAAGACTGATTTTTTTTTTCCAGCAACTTCTCTGCCTCTCTCCACTGCTCTTCCTCATTTTCCTACAGTCTTTACATTGTGCGGACTGAGCACTCTGATGTTAGCACAGTAACACTGATTAGAGACAATATGTTAGATGTCAATTGGAATTGCAATGCAGCGTCCCTCCTAACACCCACCAATAAGAAGGAGAAGACAGCCAAGCTAGTGGAAAAACAGCCAAATTTAAATGATTGTTGGTAACTTCATAAGTTTGAGGAAATACATCTAAAAACCTAACTGTTTCGAAATTAAGTTACTTGTTCTCAGTAAAATCTGTGCTGCATCAAGTCAGCTTAGACAGAATGACTGACAGACTGGCAAAAGCATAACTTTCTGAGTCCTCAGAAACTTGCTGCTGGAAACTCTGTTGCATCTAGTAAAAGGACAAGGGGTAATGGAAAGAACCTGGAACATTTACAAATAAGGAAAAACTATTTCACTGTGAGGGTGAGGGAGCCCTGGCACAGGCTGCCTAGGGAGGGTGTGGAGTCTCCTCCCTTGGAGGTCTTCAAGATCCACCTGGACATGTTGCTCTGTGACCTGATCTAGGCGGATCTGCTTCTGCAGGGGGTTTAGACTAGATGATCTCTAAAAGTCCCTTTCAACACCTACCATTCTATGATTCTATGAAACTAGTAAGAAACTAGCACTAGGAGGAGTGCAACGCCACTCTTTTTTTTTTTTTTTAGGGGAGCTTCAGGGACATCTATATGGACTTATAATCAGGACTGTATAGGTTGAAGAGTTCTCATGACACCAAACAGTGCTGTCTTGGGACTTTGCTAGTGAAGATAGAGTTTGGCTCTGCTAATGCAGAGTAGTTCATTCCCCAGTTATAGGGTCTACTTGTCCTCCTTACCTGTGAAGAACAATTATTAATGAAGCTGCCCATTGTACCATGGACTACTTTTTCAGGTGTTTTTACCAGGATAACCTGGATAATGCTTACATGAAATCCCGTTACAATCTATCTTATCACTGTAAGACATTATGGAAGGGGTCAATTGTATGATTGAGGTGCAGTAGCATGATGAATTCCCTTTCAACTGTGATAGTGTAATAAGCTGTGTGCTGGTGCTTAGCCCACTGCAAATGTAAGATAATTTAAATCTCTTTAAGGAAAGGTCTAAAAGGCTTAGTTTGCCAACAGCTAGAAGCAAGCACACAGACAGGTTCTGCAGGTCAGCTGATATGAAACAACTTGACAAGTCAACAAACAGTTTACCTGATACCATGAACAGAAATTATGAATTTGCTCATCTATCCATAGTCAAGGGTAGCATTTTATTCTGAAGGTAGTGGTTTCTTCCCAGCCTTTTTACTACATTTAGGTGAGAACAAGTCTTACTATCATCATCCATTTAGTTGCTGGAGTATGGCAGCAAGATGCTTCATTCTTCACCTTTCTCAATTATGTCTAATGAAGAAAAGAAGGATTCAGCTTCTGTTTAGCTCATTCCTCCTACCAAACAGTAGGGAGGGGAAGGGAATGAAAGCATAACATAGTACGTTGTTATTTGCCCTGGAAATGTCACTAAAACAAAATATTCACTTTATTTAAAAACTAGAATATTTTTGTTCAAAAATGAAAAAGAGATTGAGTAGAGAAGGACAGAGAAGGAGAGCAAATGATGAGCAAGACAGTGAACAGTGAGGAGTAAAATCGAACTCAAATGAGGTGAAAGAGAAGGGGCAACCTTTTGGAAACTTTATAATAGATCATTTAATCTAGTCATTTTCCGATATCAAGCTCTAGGTCTCCATGCTACAATGCCTTGAAGACAGTCATCTATGAATGGAAAGAAAAAAGAGAAATCAAATCCTCCACAATGCTTACAGAGCTCCAGGCCAGCAGTCTTGTAGTTTTAACAACTCTTGAGATTTTGTGCCACACTATATTCCCAATAAAACTTGCTAACTTGCTGTGTTTAAAATATGTAGACTTCTGACAAAGGAAGCTACATGTTCACTTATACACTGAGCATCACTTACACACCAGGCATACACTGGCTGCTCCTTTAAGATCACATCAGAGACTCTGGAGGGCCACTTATGGATGCAAGAAGACTTTCCATGTACGTCACAATGTCCGTGCACAGCTCACTTCTTGTAAACAAAAACAGATCAGGTTCAGTGGTCTTTCACCCACAGATACGATTTGTCTCTTAGCTAACTGAGGAGACAGATTGAGATTGCACCAGTCCACAGGGGCTTCTCAAAACAGAAAAAGCCCTATATATGTGCCATGCAAAATCCTCATATCTCAAGCTCTCTGATCTAACTGAGCAGCTCAGTTAAAGCCTCACTCAGGAGAAAAGAATATTATCTTTAATTTGAGCTTGCTGAGTTGTGAAACTTTAAAGCCCTTTCTTTCCATTGCTTTCAAATTTTTCCCTGCATTGTACTTCATTACTGTGTGTCTGTCTTTTTAAAAGATGCTAATCAATCTATTTACAGCTACTTTGTCCAACATTTAGATTATCTCATCGCCAGTTTTTTCCCTTGTCTGACCATACATTTATTTTAGATTTGGACATCAAAACCACACCTCCCTCTACCTTCCTATCAGTGTGTTACCTCTGTCCCTCACCTCCCCACTCTAGTTTGCAGTGGCCTAGGCAACTTTGATTTGTTTTCCCCTCTCCTAGGAGAGAGGCAATGTAAGCAAGCTCTGACAATGCATATACAACTGGCTGCTTCCTCAAATTGCTCCGTTTCCACTCTTGCATAATCTCCTTAGTGGCTGTGGCACTGAATGGTCTGATGACTTGTGAAACACACCCCACAGCCAACAGCAACAGTGTTTTTGCCCTGGAATTCCAAAACTTTGCTTTGAAGTAGAGCAAAAGGAAGGTAATTGATTAAGTGGGAGATCAAAGAAACGATGCCCACAGCCAAAGAGAGCTAAAACTTTTTACTCTATACCTTTTCATGAAGCATAACTGTTCCCCCTCCAAAAGATAGGAGCATGAGCAAAACCCCTCCATGTCCCACTCACCTTTTTTGCATGTCAAATGTTTGATTTGGTTTTAATTTTCAGTTTACCAGCCCTAGTGTCACAAACTTGTTCTGGCATTTATCAGTAGTTGGTTTTCTTCCCCATCTGCTCCAGGACTTGGAGCATATTTTTACTTTGCACAGAAGTCAAATTAATGTTGCATACAACTGTTGTATAATTCAGGCTATGTTACGGAAATTCTTTGTAGATTAGTGTACTCTGGATCCTGTACCTTAACAAAATGGAAAGGAAAAAAGCTAAGTGAAAACCAACAGACTCTATATGTTTTCTTATTTCAGCCCTAGATTATTTCCTTATCTAAAACTTTCCTGTTCTCCTATGTTGTATCAGTCTTGGCAGAGATAGAAATTTAATTTGCATTCATCGTGCTACTACCTGCATGACAGTTTCCATCTCTTCTCCTTCCTCCCTCTGGATGTTCAATGCCTGTACATAGGAAGAAGAAACGGAACATTTCTGTCCTTACAGCAAAGTTCACTTACTGCAGGAGAGATTTTGTGCCCACATTATGTGTATTTCTGCCCTAAGATCAAAACATTTGTAAAAACATACTGTCGTCTAAGATTAGGCTATGACTTGGGACTGAGCACCTGCAGCACATGGTCCTACTCTTCTCTCTGCTGTTTCTGAAGGGAACAAGATCCACTACACAGACAGGGCTGATGTGACAGAGAGACATGACTTTGGCAACCACAAGAAAAAGCCCTAGGGGAGACTGATGTTGAACAGAAATTTTATATAGTTGACTATCTTATCCTGTCTTCCAAGAACTTTCCCATCTGCTCCAAGGTAGCTCTTTGCATTGTATTTTTAATATGGTCATCAAGATCACTCCTACAAAGGAACCATCAGATGCATCTAGTTACAAAACAGACAAATGTTTATTACTTTGTTTTACTAACCAGGAGAGGCTTAGTACTGTTCACAGCTGAGACCTATGATGAAGGTGATAATATTAATAAACTCTTCACCACAAAGAATGTGAGAAAAAATAATTAAAAAAATTAAATCAAGCATTGAAAAAAACACCAAAAAATTTAGGAAGATACTATTGAATCAATTGTCTACAAAACCTGAACATCCTGATTAAGATTGAAGCAACAAAAGGCTCCAAGTACTTCAAAAACACTGGGGTTGGTTTTGCTGTTTTGTTTTGAGTTGGGTTTTTTTTGTTGCATCCTAATCTACTCAATACTTATGGATCAAAGGAAAACCATCAGAATAACAGGGCTTTTTCTCATAGAGTTGAATGTCTAGTTACAGCAATCTATTCCCTAAAGACTTTTGGCAAAAGTCAGGACAGGAAAAAAGTTTTACATTAACATAGAGAGAAATCAACTGTAATTTTACAAGTACTCTGTTGTTACACAAATCAATAAAGTAATAAGAGGATAGCTCTCCTGCAGTGGTGATCTTTAAATGGCTGTATTAAATGATACTGTAAATTTTGTCCACGGGCTGGAAAAATATCTGTCTGTCTCAGCCAGTACAAATCAGAAAATAAAGAATCTGTACTGTTCATGTCCTTAATTCACTCATTGCACCAACACTTCCACAGTTCATTATGTTGAATGACTATCTATATTTAAATACTGTTTACATACGCAAATCATTGGAGATGATCCCAATGACAGTACACAGCACAAACATATTTGCAAGCGTGCAGCAAAAATGTGACGCTAATCCTTTTGCTGTTTGGTTTTGAATATCTCGCTAGTATACGACTGTTTAGCTTGCTTCCCACCAGTCCCATGCAAATATAGACATACGTAGAGATCCGTGCATTTTTAATTGTTAAAAAAAAAGGAGGAGATTCATATGTGTTTTGCTATGCATTCCTTGTTCACAGGAAGCAACAGGATATAGAGAACATCAAAGCAATAAATTGATCACAGTGCTCCCACTGAACATTTAGCTTAGCTGCACGTTCAATAGCCTGCCTAAGGATTGGGTTGAGTGAAAGAATGCAGAGATCAAAAGGACCAGGTATATCTCTGAAACCCCTTCACAGTCCTGTATTTTGTTTATGACCAAACCCTCTAAGATCAATGTGAAAGCCAGTTTCCATGGATATTGGATGCTTTTATCAGGCACATCAGAATTAAACATGATAATATTTTGAAGTCTTGCAAGGTCACCTCTCAATCATCCTTGAATTCATCTCTGTCTAGCAATCAACGTTTCTTGTAAGGAATGAGCAGCGTTTGTGGCTTGTCAGCGTGACCAATTGCAAAAGAATTGAAAATGTGCAGTACTGCATCAGAAAAGATTAACTACTCCAGCAACCTCTGACAGAAAACCAAAACCTTTTGCTCTCTGTTCTTTTTCTCACCTCCCACACCCCCACATTGTGCTTCCTATGTTGCAGGACAAGCCATAGGTAATTTTGTGCTGAGAGCAGTAGATACACCCATAAACTGAAGCATAAGACCAAAGCACTAACTCTGCAAACATGTGCATCTACTGTCCCTACATTGAGGTCCCACTGAGATAAGTAGGGTTGCTTGATAAGACAATCAGTCATATCCAAAGAACTGAGCCTTGCATTGGTATGTGACGTATTTTAAAGAATAATTTCAAAGCTGGAGGGGGAAAAAAAAAAGTAGATATCTTGTGACTTCCATGCAAGCTTTCTGTTACAACATGGAAAAGAAAAATTAAAAAAAAAATAAAAATCAGCAATAGTAAAAGATGAAATAAAATTATTGGGAAGAAATTAACAGCAATGAAAATGCTTTTTGAATAACCCTTCAATTTTGAAATAGCCGTTATAAACATTTGTGCTTGCTATGTCTTGCAGTAAAATTTTAAAAATAGCACTTAAATATGCATGTTAATAACATCCAGAAGGCATTTCTTTTAAGTCTGTTTGGGCTGTTGGAGGATTTAATTTAACTACAGCATTCATTTATGTCTAGCAGCTAGAATTTTCTTTTAAGCTCAAAGGAGCTGAGAATTGTAACTATGATCTAATTGGTAAGAAATGAAGAATGTTTTTTATGTTTTATAGAAAGCATGAATCCTGATCATTTTACAGCAGTAAATTATAGAGTGCTCTACTCACTGTGTCTCCCTCTGGAATTATGGGCCTATATGTCATTAAACTATAAAAATAACTTGTAGTGTTCGGCACTCCTCAAAAGCTATTATGCCAAGGTGTGTTATTTTTATATTGCTAATGCATGTCAGATAGTCAGTCCAGAGAAAGTTAGGTTCTTTACAGCCCCAGACTAAATTAATTTATAGCTATATCCATATGTCAGAGGGGACGCATGAGGAACCTAAACTGCTATAGAAACCAATAATTTATTATTGATTTTCAGCTCCTTTTTTAAAGCAGCTGCAATTCATTGGTTTCTGCATTCCTTCCTCTCTGGTACAAATGATCTACACAATGCTAGCAACGTGACAAAGCAGCTCCTATGGGTAAAGCAAATGACATAAAAGTCAGACGTGCTTTATCTCTTTTTGGCTTAAGACAAAAGGGCCATCACTGAAACATGAAAAAAAAAATCAGAGGTGGGATTTATACTTTTTGTGGTTCTAGCTTTTTTTTTTTTTTTAATGTGTGTGATTAGGCACAAAATATCTCCATTAAATTAATTATTTGCATTTAACATAAAGCCTACCATTTAACACATTTTTAAAGCTGTATAATATTGTTATATATTCTAGCTGAATTTAACTCTAATTTAACTGAAGGCAGTACACCACAAATGACAGATTGCAGGTTCTTAATCCTAGTGTGATATCTTGGGTTTGTGTTAGAAAACACACAAATTGTTTCTTTGAAAGGCAGATGTTACAGAACTGCTACTGCAAGCTCTGACATCTATGTTGCCAGCCCTTTAAAGTGTGAGTAGAGTGGATTGGAAAAGAAAAAAGCAACTGAAGAACTAAGGTAGGAATGAGCTCAGGCTAAGAACACTTTTCAAGCATCACAGCAACAAGATAAGAGCAATAATCTTCTCTCTTCTCCCAAGAGCAGAGCAATTAAACACAAACATCTCCTTTCATAGCAAAATAGCTTAAATAGTCAACTAAATTATTCCCACCTTAGGAGTATACAGCAAATCATACAACAATAACTTTTGATGGTGGAATAAGAATGGAAAATAATAATTTTAAAAACACCGGCTTCATAGTGATTTGGCTGCCAATGCCATAGTTTCTTTACCAAGTAGTCTTAGGTCCAAACTCCCCTCCCCAATCCTTGCTTAGGATACAGTTTTCCTTTGAACATGTTTTTCTCCTCAGAGTGAGAAGGGACAGTTTCCCAAGAGAAGAAGCCAGGTAAATGCCACAGACGAGTGTGTAAAAGTCTTTGTATTTTTTTCCTTCATGGCTATCAGTGTACACACCCTTCCTGCTGCAAGTTACAGCAGGTCTTGGGCCTTCCACAACTAGCTCAACTCTCAAAGCTAAGGTGCTGAAACAAATAACTGAGTATAGGGAAATAGGGAGCAACCTTGTGATCCAGAAAGAGATGGATTTGCACTAGTAAGAGAAGTCAGTTAGAAAGATGACCCTTCACTCATAGGAAACAGTTCAAAATTCAAGAATTTGTAGGAAAGGAGGAGAATGTCAACAGAAAATCTAATCAAGCACAGTGCAGGGCTCTAAATGGCTGGTACTGCATCTCATAGTTAAAATATGTAGCTTCCATGGGGTAGAGCTCAGAGAGCAGCCGATATGCATATACCACCCAGGCACACGTGCATTTCCTAAAGGTTGGTTTCAGACTACTAACAGAGATGCTGTTATCATAGAGACTAAAGTCCTCTGCCTTAGTTGAGACCTGCAAAAAAACACAGCTTAAAGCTGTAAAATTATCTTTTTCTTGTTATTGTTTACTATTTGCAGTACAAATAATATTAATTCTAGTGCTTTAGTCCTCAGGAGTACAGCAGGTAGAGGCCTTGGTAAATAATCTTCTTCTCTTTCTACAACCCTTGAAATAGAAGAAATTAGTGTTAAAGGGAATCTGACTTTGTTTTTGTAAAGGAGTAAAAAGTATTGCCCAGTTGAGAGAGTTGTCATGAGAACCAGTGTGAAAGTCTGGATTCCAAATATATATAGTTTTATAGGAGTGGCACTCAACCACATATAAAAGTTATTGATTACTGTAATTACCCAAAGCACATAAATACTAATATAAGATAGGAGAAAGTATACATAAATTTAGAGAAACTTGATTAGTATTGGCTCAGCATTATAAATGCAATCATCAAGCATGATCCAATATGATTATGGTTTGCAAAACTGTAATTTACTCAAATTTGAAACACAATGATACAGTATGTCATAAAAATATACAGATCCTGCCACTCAAATATTTTCTGTATTGTAGCTCTTAAAGTGTTCCATATTTAGTTTTGTTTAAACCACTGTACTTGTAATCCATCTGAAAATTCAGTGTGCATGAGGCTGAAATAAGTCCTGTTCCAGCTGAGCTAAATGTCTGTTGAATTTTAATGAGGCATTGTCTCTTTTAATGTGCTTTCATACAAACTGATTATATTAAAGTACACTTTAATTGAATTATATGTTAGGTTATTACGTAGAATTATTTGTTGTGTTATTAGCCCTAGATTGCTGCATAAACATTGCAAATATTAAATATTTTAAATAAGATAATACAGATGAGAAATAGGTAAATTAAAGAAATTTAGCTTGCATTATTTAAAAGTACAAGTACATATAATGTGTTTAATTTTTCCACTCACTTTTTGTTTTGCATTTCTCTTTTTGTTCCACATAGATGAATCTGATTAGAAAAGAAACCAGGCCAAAACCTTGGAAAGACATCTCAAAGATAACATCCATTATCGTTATCAGAGATCATTTCTTCACAGCTCCAAAATTCTGCCCAGTGGGAATCAGTCCATCTTAATCAACTGCCTACCTATAATTCAACCCAATTTCATGCAATTGTCTGTCTATGCTCATGAACCAGTCCAGCTCTGAACTACAATGGAGACTATTTTCCATAGCCTCCAGGGGGGTAGCTAATTTTGTTGGCTGTCTCCATTCCATCAGTCTTCTAGTGAATAAAGAGGGCTCACCATTTATCCAGTGCTGCCCACTTTCAGAAATCCAAATGTCTGTTCAGTGGAAAGCACTAAATTAGCACAAATGCTGAAATGCCTGACTAGAAAGCTATTAATTCTCATGCAAACTCAGGATCGGCTTTTACATCTGCAGCAACTACTGACAGCTCTTGCAGCCACAAGACTAGGTCCCTGGAAGACAAAATCTATTATTTGTCTTGTGAGACTGAGTCCATGACCAGAGTCAAAATGAACTTAAGTAATTTAAGCAATCCATTTGTTCTTATGTATACATTCCTGTCTATAAAACAAAACAAAAAAATGCCTGAAAATTAGACTGTTCAAGATCTTCCTTTACTCTGTAGTGCTCAAAATAGTATTTAATTCAGTACTGAACTGGCAGTTGCTCCAGTTCACAAGATTTTGAGAATTTTAAGTAACCATCATCAGCCACCATAGATGGAAAAATTATCTGAATGGACTGATTCAGATGACTGAATTCTCATTCAGTTCTTACTGGTTTTAGATGGAAAGCTTTGATCAATGGTGACAAGTGGAAAACAAATCATTTAGCTGAAGAAATTAATTTGCAATATTAATGAGTCTTTTTTCTAAACATTAGATAAACTCTCTTTCTCAATCTCAGTCTATAATTCTCATGGAGAATGTACAGACAAGATAAGTGAATGTGATACCATTTTGCTTGCATGAGCAAATAATTGATAACACACTTGAAGCTTTTGACCTTTATTCAGTTATGGGCCATAAAAGACCTAATTTTAAAATGATATATGCTGTCTTATTCCCATTTACACTACTGGAGTAGACAAAGATTCTTCTTGTGAAGGAAGGCTACCTTTACAGACTGCAAAGAGTATTTCTTTGCTATTGTATAAACAATGAAAGAATTGCAGCAACAACTTATCAGGTTCAGAATGAAGCTAGCTTCTCTGTGAGTGTATAAAAAGAAAATCTGACCCATGCACAGCAGGAAAAAAAAAAAAAAGGAGTTTTGTACGGGAGTTATAAACATTGAGTTTATGTCAACGTTTTCTGCAAATGGGTGTGATTTAGTGCCCTAGCAGAGCAGTTTTCTAGCAAAAGCTGACACGTTACCGCTTCCAGCAGGTCATGGAAACTCAGAAGAATAAGATTTTACTACTCCCTCTACACTGCATCCACTGGGGAATTAAAAAAAAAAAAATCCTGAATGAAAACAAATCATACTGCATCTCTGCAAGCTTAGCCAAGCAGGATGACTATAGATGTATATTCAGTGAGCTCTTCTAGATGAAGGGAGGCTTTCCTTCTGACAACTAACACAATATGTTTGGGCTCCTGTTGCTTGCTACTAGCAGAGAACAAATAAGTAATAATTTCTTGAGCATACATAGCTCTATCAACAATGTGTATTCATTTTCCCATACATAACAGCAACAACCAGCTTGATTACTCCCTGCTCATTTCCTCTCTTTTTAGAACAGCTACATTAAATTTAAGAACCTGTTCCTAATCTGCATATGTCACTTAAATTTAACAATGTATCCTGAGCCATGATATAAACAGGAGACCTACATCTCCACCATTGTCTGTAACACAATCCCTTCTCAAAAATATGGCTAAACAGATAAGTAGTGCAAAAGGTTCCACTGGCTACTGGAGACCTGCTGGTTAGCCTTGAAAACAAGTTGAAAAATCAAGTGCCCTTCATTGAAATTCCTTGCCCGCAGTCCTTTTGCATTTATAACTGTGGGAAATCAGCTCTGCCACCTGAGCTGGCCTCAGCTGCCATGGCACCACATGAAGATAGATGTGATCACTTACAGTAGTACAATAGGGAGCACTCCTCTGCTCTGCTTTCATCTTGCTTCCTTGCTCAGATCAAAGCAGGGAGGCAAGCAGAGCAAGGGCATGTCTACACGGGGACATTACATCAATCTAGTTTGCTCACTCTAAGTGCGACAATTTAAATACATGTCACTGAAAGGCTTTTGCACTGGTTTGTCCTTATTAATCATAACATTATAAATAGCACTGTACTTGTTAGAATTAACTGCCCCAATTTTCCATTGAACATTTCATGGCTTAGTGTTTGCAACTGTGATTTTTTCCTGTGTTGTAGGAGGCCCTTTTGAAATTAAAGAATTTTGTTGGTGGGTGAGTAAAACACTCAGCTGAATGCATTCCTTGAAATCTTTTCCTAGTATCCATTAACATCATCAAAAAGATTACTCATCTGCTGTCATGCAACATCAATAACCCATTACTTAACACTGTAATTATTGTAATATGAACTGAATAACACACACATATTTGCCATAGCACCACTAGGCAAATTTTCCCTTTTTGCAGAAATAAGATGATTAGCAGCACAGTTTCAGTACAGAAAGACTCACTTTTCTTGTGGGAAAAAAAAAGAGCAAGGATCATCTGAGCCTAGCTCAAAAGGAGCTGCAACAGACAAACACCATTATGAAGCTTTTCCTTGGATCACAGGAGCACAGTTTTCCCAGAGGCTGGAAGTTCAGCACGCAGAGCCATCACTGAGCATGTGCTAATTCATTTAATGTTGGTAGATCAATTATCAGGAGTCCTGTTCTGAAAGTTTTCCAGGTCACCTAGTGAGTCTTGTCCTGCCTAAGATTACTGCACTACACCTTCAGCAGCAGATTTTCAGTCCTAGTCCTTTGAGGTCTGTCAATTGGATAAGGAAAGGAAGAGGTAAATGGCAGAAATAGGTACTTCAGAGAGGTACCTGAATGTAAAAGATTTAGACACCAAACTCTTCTTGAACATGAAAACATAACCTCCCAAAACAGTTGGCAACTCAGATAGAGTTGTTCCTCCTGCCATTCCAGAGTAGACATGGCTGTATTATTTTGTGGAAATATGGAAATTTCCATGGGAAGTCAGTTCCATTAGAAGAGTTCTGGTCATATTCAGCATATTTCAAATTCGTGGCTGAAAAGTAAGGATTTTAATGACAGTGTAGGAAACTGGCATTAGTTATGAGTTTAAGGTACTGAATTTTTCATCTATGCTAATGAATCCATCCAAATAAAGAGCCATAAGAGTTTTTTGTAAGATCATAGAATCATAGAATGGCAGGGGTTGGAAGCGACCTCCAGAGATCATCAAGTCCAACCCCTCTGCAGAAGCAGGTTCACCTAGATCAGGTCGCATAGGAACATGTCCAGGCAGGTCTTGAAGACCTCCAGAGAAGGAGACTCCCTCTGGGCAGCCTGTTGTCACTGCTCCCTCACCCTGACAGT
>WBNH01000350.1:0-15831 GCA_013401255.1 Urocolius indicus | reverse complement strand
ATCGCTTCCTGGTGTACTCTGTGTAGGTGCTGATCTCGTTGCTAGGGAGTCTTCTTCTGCCTCCTGGTGGTCGTCCGGTGGTCATGGGGATGAAGTCAGAAGTCTTCCTTGGGTGGCCTGTTCATGACCCCTCTTCTGGAATCCATTAGCTCATGTGCAATCTATCACATTTTATATAGGCTCTAAGATATACGTCTTGAGCAAGCTACTCCTGTTTTCATAACAGAATGTTTGTGGTTAAGGTTCTGCAAGGCTTAGCTTTTACAATGATCTTAGTGGGCCCTTACTCAACCTGTCTTTTAAGATTTGATTAACAAACATGACCTTTTTCCAACCACAACCTTTTCCCATTACAAACCCATGCCAAAGAAGCTCATTAAAATGATATCCAGAAGAGGTCATGTCCCAATGGAGGGACCTTGTATTGGCAGAAGCTGCAACTGTGGGGAAGAACTCACACCAGAGATATTCACACAGGACTGTGTCCCAGGGGAAGGACCCTGTATTGGAGCCAGGGAAGAATGCAAGGAGTCATCCTGATCTGAGAAGAGAGACGTGACAGACCCCATCTGTGAGAGACTGACCACATACTCCATTCCTTACCGGGGGGGAGTCAACATGGATTCACCAAGGAGAAATCCCGTTTGACCAACCTGATAGCCTTCTACGAGGGCATAACTGGGTGGCTAGATGAGGGGAGAGCAGTGGATGTCTTCTACCTTGACTTCAGGAAGTACAACAGCATAGGTTATTCTGAAGAGTTTTTGGAGTTTATTTAAAGGCTCATACTACACGTTATTTCTCCCTTGCATTGTGTCCTCATTCTAAGTATGTTAAGCTGCATGCTATGGTATGTACATAACTAGTATATGAGCAGCCTGATCCTGGATTATTGAGTTCTTGTGGCTTGCTCTAATGACATGATTTTTTTTTTTTCTTTACACATAGATCTCTTATTTTAAAGAGATTCGGCTGAACAAAATAACTTGCAATAAAGTTCACAGGGAACAGTTGTTTATGTAGCACTATTTGGAGAAATGTTCAACTTATTTTCACTAATAGTGCTTGAGAGCAATGAAACAGGAATATAATTTAAGAAAGAAATAGCTCACTTTCATGTTTTCAAGGACATTTTGGACTCATCTTAGAAAACAACGGAAAAATAACATTTTTGGGGAAAATGACTTGTGTCTTTCTGTACTATTGAGCCTTTGCTTTCAGTAGAAAAATGCCATTTCTTCAAATAATTTAGATAGTTTAAATAAGGCTGCCTGCTGATTCCAACAGACCCTGAAGAAGTGAAAAAAGTGAGATCAAAAGTTCCTTTATTTTTTAAAATAAGCACAATATTAATAATTTGTTTGAAAAGTCAATATTCTTTGTAGCGAGAGAGAGGTACACAAAGTATATAATAGTTCTTGAATGGTTTTCAGTAGTTAACTGATAATTTTCCCTTGCAAATTTAGCTAGACTGTTGAATGGTGTGCGACAAGTATTGCAGCAAACTGAACCTCATTAAAAAATCTTGAGTGATGTGTGGAAAAGTTTCTGAAAATTGTAATGGCAATATAAATACAAAATAAGTTAAAAGGCGTTGTCACCTAAGTTTAGTCATACCTGAAACTGAGAAATATTTGAAAATGGCAAGCTACCTGAGTATGTTAATGTCATACATGCCATGATAATCTGTAGCTGTGAGATGCAATCCTGGATCTAGAAATTGTTTCAGAAATAACAATTGTACAATAGAATTAACTTGAAGTATCTGGTTAAAAATCATAAATTTAGCATGCTAAAAGGTATGGCCAAATGCAGTTCCCAGGAATACTGAATACTGAAAAAATATGCAGTCATTTAGAATTAGGTTGATCACTTTATTATTGAATTGAAATATGTGTGCCGAGTGATTTTGGTGTTTAACTTGTTTTTACATTATTTCATGATATTTCTAATGATTTTCCCCATCTTTTAATCAAGAAATATTTTTGCTAGGTCACCCTGAAGTGTTTTCCACTGAAAATAAATGGAACTTTTTGAGCCTTTCTGTATAGCAAGTACTCTTGGAATCATCCTGGTTGTCCTATATTATGCTCTCCTGAGACCAATATCCTTTCAGTGTAAAGGTGGCCTAAGCAAAATGTACTTTGAGTTTAGCTGATCCTTTTGTTGAAGTATCTTTTCTCTAATTCATAATTCATTTTCTTGATATTTCTCATTATGTTTTTAATTACCTCCATGCTTGTTAAAAAAAAAAAATAGCAAAATAAAGCACTAGAAAAGAAGCCTATAGTTGTATAAGGCATCTTATACAGGTTTATTTGTATAAACTGTTAAACAGTTTAACTTGTGTTTATTTAATGCAGTACAGTAGGATTTCCCTTTCCTAAAGTAAAATGTGTGCTTGTTCACAGTTCTTGAGTCTACTCTGAAATTAATATTGTTGAGTTTACAGACTTGATTTAAATTAAGTGAAGTTTATGAATACTTACATTCATTTAAAAAAATCTGTCAAATTGTGAAAAATTTAATTGTAAAAAAAAAAAGATAAATTTCTTAGGATTTTACAGGAATTATCAATTTTGGAATATACTTCATGGAAATTAAGGATCTTTTAAAAATCAATTGGACAAAATACATCCATGGAGGCATCCAAAACCCACCTGGATAAGTTCCTGTGTGACGTACTGTAGGTGGCCCTGCTCTGGTAGGAAGTTTAACTAGATAAACTTTTGAAGTCCCTTCCAACCCTTAAGATTGTGTAATTCTGTGATTATACAGGTTACTTTTAATTTTGTGTTCTCTACAGTCAAAACATACTAATATTACTTTCTTGAATCATGATCAGAAAATGCCAGCTCCAAATAATAGGAAAGCAACAGGATTTTTTTTTAAAATGGCTAATGGATCAATTTATGGGCTGAAATAAAAATCCTCAATACTTTTAGTTCTCATGTTATCTACACAGCCTTCAAAAGACATTTTTAGGCTTAATATTACAAAATGTAGGCTATTTTGCATAAAGATGAAAATCAGAATCTGATTCCTAGAAACATATCCTCAGTCACAGCTAAATGACTTGAAGTCAATGGAGCATAATATCAAGTCAGTCATACAGTGACAACTTATGTCACTTCTCAGTTATGTTCTCATAAAAGCTTTTTGTAAATAAATACATTTATTTGTACAAATAAATAATCTGAAAGGGGAAGTCCTAACATATATGTTTATATTAGTAGTTAGTAATTTGGTTTAATTAGTAAGTGGTTATTATTTTTTATTAGTAAGTTGATAGGAGGGGGTTTTTTGTTTTTGTTTTTTTTAGAGTTTTTGTCTATTTTAATTAAAAAGCAGCCTTTGAAAGAGCATGGAAAGCTGCAGAGGAGACAAGGTTAAGGAAGGAAACCTTCGTAGCACTGATACAGTCATTTTCAACAGAATAATTACTTTATGACTTTACAGCCTATAGAACATTGTATTGTGCTTCTACTGCTTCCAGATTTTGATTTAAGTGTTGCAGATTTCTGTTGCAGCAGTATGTTACTCAATGGAATAGCCAGATACTTAATTCTGGAGTTCCCTGTGAGACCCACAGTTTCTTGTGTTGTGAGTCAAGAAATTATATTTAACAAAGTCTGTAAATTTCGTATGCTTTCTATTTCAGATTTTAGACAATTTCAAAACAGGGAATAGGCTGCCTTTCTTTCTTTGAAGAGGAATAAACTTTGATAAAAGTGAAGTATGTTTTAATTTTTTGCTACATTCCAGAATAGCCTAGGAAGTATTGGCGAGAAGATTGAAAGTCTAGACAGATCAAAAATTGTTCTTCTTTCACACATTCAAGCCCATGAATCCTGTTAGATCTTGTTTAGAAGGCTTGTGCAGGAAAGTAGTTATCCATCTTCTCCCTTTTTTAGTCTGTAGGGAATTATATAGGTACATAAAATTACCTGAGTTATATGCAAGTATGGTTTGTCAAGTTTTGTGAAGGATAAAACTATCTTTGATATATTCAAGGATATTAATATATTAGTAGTGTAAATTATATTTGTATACCAGCATCAAGTGAACAGGGACAACAGAGAAATCAGTAACTGTAAATTTAAATAGACTGTAACAACACTTTGAATATTAATTCCACTGTCTTTCTGCCGTTAATGTCGTGGAATCAATAATTACATATCTGAATGTTTATCAGACATATTTTAGATGAGTTAATGATTCTTAACCCCATAGTGCTAAAATGCATTTATTAATACAGTTAGTTTCTCTATGCTGTTACTCTCGGTGTAACTAAAGACTACAAAAGAAGACTGTTAAAACAAATTGGAATTTAAGATATATACATCAGGTTGAGATTTATGAGATACTTTACATGCCTTAGCAGTGCAGCCTTGGGGTGTTTTTGCAATGATTGTTGTCTTGAAATAATTACCTATAAAGCTAACATTTCTTGGGTATTTGAGGCACCTAAATGAACAAAGCAGTCTTCATCAAGCATGGCTGTTCAATCTGCATTAGCTGGTTTTGGTAAAGTATACATAAAGGAAAAATGAAAGCCAAGCTACCTCAGTATTTTTTATTTACCGGCAAAATCTATAGTTAGTCAATAGTCTGTTACTATCTCCAGTATTAACTGTAATATCAAATTGTTAATTAGAAACTCCTTGCTTTATTTCTTTCACTACAGAAACTGAAATTTGAGCTACTGGACTGAATTTGAAGTTTTCATCAAGAAAGGAGAATACCTTCATAAAAATCAATGTTTCAGCCTTATTAGTTAGTCAACAGCTGATTGAATCCCTGCTTAATTTTATTTATGACTTTTGATGACTAGTACTGATATCTCATCTTACAATCCTAGACTCTGCCTTTCTAGAGCTGAGATCTTCCTTGTTCACATGTCTAGTACTATCCAGGAGACAACCTTTTACATCAGAAAGAGCTGTGAAACCTCTTCTGAAACCTGAAAGATGTAAATTGGTAGAACCAGTGTGTTTCAAATGCGTGGAGGCTGGTTTGGACACTGGAGCATCATTGGGATTTTGTTCTTAGCTTTTTTTAGATAGTCCCTGTACACCTTCAGTTACTTGCGTGATGACAATGTGACTGAAGGCAAGATAAATGAAAGGAGTTCTAAAGAAGAAGCTTAATGCAAAATACATTTTTCAGTAGTGTGAAACTATCAGAAATATGTTTATATGACAGAGACAATCTGATAAAACTTTAGTTAGAACAAAGGGAAAACTTCCTTTTGCTAAACATCATTTTGCTGTGATGTATATTTATTTCCCCAATCAACAAATCTGATTCAGCAATTGTTTAAATCTTAAATATTTTTTTTTCTGTGTTCTACAATAGAGAGAGTTATCTTGAAAATGTCAGCAGAATCCATTGGACAGACAGAGTGAGCAGAATCTAGGAAAATATGGGTGGCTTTTTTGCTTTGGTTTGGCATGTTTGGTTTTTTTTTTAATTGTGTGTTTTGTTCTTTTGTTGTGTGGTCATTTGTGGGTTTTTTGTATGTTGATTTGTTTGTTTTTCCCCAGAGATCCATGGTTTCATTTGGGCCAAAAGAAATTTGTAAAATCTGGCCAAGGAAGATTAAGTCAAGTGAGGCAAAATGTGTATAACCACAAATAAACTTTTGATTTTGTTTTGGTTTGGTGGTTGTTATTGATTATGCTTTGTCTTGTAGACACTGTGTCTTGGGAGAATGAATAAATAAAGCTGTGTTTTGAGTAGCTAATCTACTAGTCACAGAGTATGAAAGGGAAGGTTTGTAGATGCCGAACTCTATTGGATTAAGAAGAAAAGAGCAGATATGGGGGATTACAACTTGCAATATTAGGGAATTCCTTCAGGTACAGATGCCAGAGTCTGGGCCTGACAGCATGTTCTGTTTCACAACTTCTCACATTTTGCCTATGATTTTAACAGGTGGCATTGTTGTTTGATCACATCACTGGAATCTGAGACTTGTAATAAATGAACTTTAACTTAATTCTTTTGCTTTGTTCTTGAATCAATGTTATGGACAACTGCAAATGGAAAAATATTTTGTAACCACAGGAAGAAAAGTAGAGTTATTTAGAATTGCTGTCCCAAGCAGATCATTTCAGTGGAGACTGCTCGTCTGCTTAATGCGATTGAGACCAAAATACCAATGACTCTGCCCCTAGTCCAGCAACAAAACCAGTTTTCATATGTGATCTCTCTATGAAAAAATTCCTGTCCTAAATAAAGAACTGCTTTCTAGTTACATCAGAAAAATCCTGATTGTCCATTTTCTAGGGTATGTTTTTAAGAGTTATTTAGTTTTGAAAAAATGCTATTGTAGCACATATTTTTTTTTTTTGCTTATTACCAAATAGTATAGGAACAACAAGTTAGATTATAGTTCTGTTTTACAGGTACTAGTATAGATATTAGGTAGCATTCGTGTTATTTCCACACGTAAGTCTTGTGTGTTCCTTTATTCTGCTTGGTGCAGCATCTAATGAAAATATACATAATGATATATGGCTGCCTCTTCACCCATTTATTTAAATGTTCTCTGTGCTTTTGACAGTAGGCTGCTATTTGTTGACTCTTTTGTAGCTATTTGCACCAAATAAATGGCATTTTTTTTTTCCTAAAAGAAAAGTTTCCCTTCTCAGATTTATACTTGTAGGTTGGTTGTTTGTGTGTTTCAACTAAAACAGTTCCCTTGAGTTAACAGTTTAAAGCTGGTGAATGCTCAGAAGAATTCTTTAAATAAAAGTCTTTAAACATATGTAGGGTCTTCATCTGTATAGACTGTGGACAGGTACAGAAAATTAGCACTCTAGAACAAAAAGGATATAGCGTGTCTCATTCTACGTGTAATTGTTCATATCTCTTAGTCATCACAAGGTGTTTTGTCTAGTGGGTCTGATTTAGCCATCTTCTCCTATTTCCAGACTTTCTCTAGCAGAAGAGTTTCCCCAGGGGGTGAAGAGACAAGTCAATACAATTTTTGTAAAAGACTAGAATCCTAATGAGGATTCACATTGGTGACAGTTTTATGTATGGTTTGTATAGTTGGATGGTAAATGGTAAAAGAAAAACAATGGAGGACGTATCATCTACCTTTATTTCAGCAAGGCTTTTGACACTATCTCCTATTATGTCCTCCTTAGAAAGCCCAGAAAGTGTGGCTTGGATGAGTGAATGATGAGGTGGATCAATAGCTGGCTGGATGATGGAGAATGGTGATCAATGGCACAGAAGTTGGAGGCCTGTGGCCGCAGGGAGTTCCACAGGAATCAGTTCTGGGGCTAGTCTTGTTCAGCATCTTCATCAACAACCTGAAGGAGGGCACAAAGTATCCCCCTGCAAGTTCATTAATAACACCATTCAGTGAGATCTGGACAGGCTTGAGAGTTGGGGAAGAACCCCATGAGATTCAACAGGGGTAAGTGCAGAGTCCGGCGTCTTGGGAGAAACAAACCCCTACACCACTACAAGCCGGAGGTTGACCTGCTAAAGAGCAGCTCTGCAGAGTCCTTATTGATAATAAACTATCCATGAGCCAGCAATGTGGCCTCATGGCCAAGAAGGCTAATGGCATTCCGGGATGCATGGAGTATAGCCAGCAGGTTGAGGGAGGTTCTGCTCCCCCTCTACTCTGCCCTGGTGTGGTCTCATCTGGAGTCCTATGTCCAGTTCTGGGCTCCCCAGCTCAAGAGGGACAGGGAACTTCTCGAGAGAGTCCAGTGAAGGGCTATGAAGATAATCAGAGGACTGGAGCATCTTCCTTATAAGGAACTCCAAGGGACATGTGCTATTTTTTAAGATGGACGATCTGACAGGGAAAATGTAATTTTCTTTTATCCTTGTAGGTCACTCCTTGCTTCTTCTCATATATCTATCTCTACTTTTATTTATAGCCTTACTGATTTGTCAAAATGTTACTAGATGAGCTAATTTTTCTATTTCATTCCTTTTTTTTTTAAGTCCTAGAAAAGCCACCCTGTCTTCTTGATCAGTTGTTCCTCCACAGTATTTGAGTTTCATCCTTCCCTGTCATCATGTTCTCTTTTCTGAGAGCATCCCCATTTCAGTATGTTTTGTTAAGCTACAGTGGCCCTCCATCAATTTCTATATTCTTTCACTAAGTCATGTATTTTATCAGAGGCCTCACGTCTTCCAGTTTTCTGACCTCCAATTTCTCTTTTGTCTGGTGTCCCTTCACTTTCTGTCTGTCCTCCTTTCTGTCCTTCCTACATTCTGTCAGCATGCATTTTCCATGCAAGTCATAATATTCCAGTTTTCTCCACTCTTTTTTTAGCTCTTGATATAGGCAGCTTCCACAGTGCCCTTGATCAGAGAACTGAAGACAAGATGGGTTGTTGCATTGCTGTAGGTGTAGCAATCCACCTAGAGTATGGTCAGCGTAACCTTGTTGAACCTCGGTAACTTAGCAGATTGAAAAGTCATTGCAGTCACATACACTGAGTAGGTGTAACATCAACCTCACTTGATAAAAATAAAATCCCAAAACATTTTCATAAGGATTATTAGATGAATGTATTAACTTGAGAGCCACATTCTAACATGTCTCATAACCATGCATGTGATGAATTTCTTTCATGCAAAAGAAAAGCGACACTAGCTATTTTTTTTTCTTTTATGCTTATAGTTCAGCCAAAATATTTTGAGATTTTCAATATTGAAAACAACTGAGAACATTAAATTTTTAACAGGATATGCCTAAATGGGTTTATAAGACAGTGCACTCCTGTCTGTAGCAAAATATAAAAGTTACATTAATTTCAATTGGCACATACTTGTAAGGGAATTCTGAACACAATAACTATTTCTCTTTTTGTAGCTACATTTTTCTTTCATTTTAATATCGAGTGACTTATAGTATCCTGCTGTGATTTTTACTACATAGAATAAATATGACATAATGCTGCATTTTCTAATGCTTCCAATTTTTAATGAAAGATAAATGACTGCTGTACTGGTGTCTTGTGTTTAGGCAGTCAGCTTAGCTCTACTCCTTTGCTTTTGGTAACAACCTAGTTGATTTCATTTTATATATCCTTTCTGTTTAAGACCATGATGAGTTACTTTTTTAGATACTTAAAACCTACTAGTTTACATAGAAGATGAAATAGGGTATAAGCTATATAGGGGTGCCCCCAGCTTCCTGCTTAAGTCCATAGGGCTTCTGAAGATACAAAGGCAGAGTGTAAGTATGAAGGGTTTGAGGTTTAAGGTTAACCATCCTCATCCTTATCTTCAATTACAGAATCTTTTGGCTGAGAAGGTGGAACAGCTGATGGAGTGGAGCTCAAGGCGCTCGGTCATCCGTATGAATGGAGACAAATTCCGAAGGTTTGTGAAGGCTCCACCTCGTAACTACTCTGTGATAGTGATGTTCACTGCTCTCCAGCCGCAGAGGCAATGCTCTGTTTGCAGGTAATTTATACCTCAGTTGTCTTTCACATCTTCCTCACTGCAATTTTCAAGTGAATGCTTTAATCAATGTGCAATACACTTGAGTAGGATTGTTATTTGTATGGGATAATAGATGCTTGCTATTTAGCAGTCTCATGTGTTTGTTGCAGTGTCTTTCAATGTCCTTTTAATCTATATGTCAAATTTAGAAATCTTCCTAGTTTGGGGATTTATTAAATCACAGTTGAACAAGACGTTCACAACTGAAGAAGGCCTTCTCTTTAAGAAATCTGCTCTATTTTGTTATTGCTTGACCATATTCTTTCCAAAGATGTCTTGTGACAGAAGTGATTTGTTGCCATTTAATAATATGGCACTTCATTGATTTCTTCAGCTAAGTCATCAAAAACTGATGCAGATGTGAGTTACATTGTAATTTCACAGCTTTGAACAGTTCTTACATGCAAACACATTTTTCCACAAGAACATGTGTATTGTGGAAAGCTGTCTGTCTCTGCACTTCGATATGTTCTGGTGGCTCCTTTTAGAATATGCATTAGAGTGGCTCTAATATTCTTCTAAGTTCATGATCTTTCTCTGCAAATTCCTAGTTCAAGAAACTAATAAAAAAATTACCTATGATAGACATGGAAGCAAGGCCAAGTGACTGAAAGGTAGTCATGCACTTAATTACCTTATGAAATCAGAAACTGAGCTAATAACTCTTTTTTCAGCCAAAATATGCATTAGAAATTATTGTGTTTAGTATTAGTTGGAACTATTGTGCAGGAAGTTCTAAAAAGTATTTAAGTAGGCGGTAAAATACTCTATAGAACTATGAAACACATAAGCTCTATAGAAATCACAGAAGAAATAATGTTTTTTGATGTGTATGGAGCACCTATTTAAAAATATGCAAAGTTGGTAAATGTATGTGTATGTGTGTTAGATTTCTTAGGTATTGGAATGCAACATTTACAGTAGAAACTTTAACTTGTGTACCTATAGTCATATGTGGGTTTCATTATATTCTATTTATAGACTAATTTTTGTCATTGAAGTCAGTTGTTCAGTTTTGAGGGAGGGTATGTAAATTGCATTCCACAAGTTCGCTCTCCACAGTTGAACCATGAAGAGGTAGGTGCAGAAGCTTTCCAGTGTTGTTAAATCAAAGAAATATTTTATATAAAACTTTGCCAGAGTTCAACTTTAAGAGATTAAATAGAAGTTGAAAGTTCATCATGTTGTATAACCATTCCTTATTTCCCTATCCAGTAGATAAAGCTACAGAAAATGCACTAAGTTTAGTTTAATAAGGGTCTGTGTATTTGTCATTAGAATGGCCATAGCAAATTCTTTCCCTGTGTTATGTACAACTCTTTTGTAGGGCATGGGAAAACAACATAAATATCGCCATTATTAAGGAAGTTAATTTTGCTTACAAGTGTATATTGTTTAAGGAAGTTATTTTTGCTTAGAACTTTATATTGCTTACTGTACTGAAAAATAGCTTATAAACTTCATCTTGTAATGTGCCAGGCTAGCCATTTATGTTCAGAAGCAACCAAAAATCATTAAGCATAAAATGAAGGGAAAAAACCCAACATACTGCTTTGAGTTGGTTTTGTTTAAATAAATGTGAAGTTGTAATCCATTTTTTTTTTTATGAAATAGAAGGGATTTAATGGGGTTGTTGTACTGCACATAAAACCATTATCAGGAAAATCAACATTTTCAAATCAATGTTTGATTAATGGACAAGAGCAGTGAAAAGAAATACAGAACTGAAATATATGCATTTTTTTATTGTTATCTATTCAATAGTTACTTTGCCTAAAGGGAAAATAGATTTTAACTTAATCTGTAATGTTCTGTGAGGATGCTTTTGTTCAAGATTTAAGTTAACTGTTACTCATGAAAATAACTTCAGAACAATTGCTTAGAAAAACAAATCAATGTCATATTTCAAATAGAAAAAAGCACATGGACTGAAATATTTGACTTTGAATAACTTTGTTACAGGAATTAGTGCTTTTTTTTTCTCCTCTACAGATTGAGCCTGGTTAGTTTATGCACCACAGGATTATCTAAAATATAATGAGTCTATCTTTTCCCTTTGGTGGATAGATTTTGACAGTTCAATATATTTTCTTTTCTAAATGTACAATTTGTAAAGAAAAAGGTTGCAATATTTTCAAAAGGGAAGAAAATACATTCATGTACTGCTTCTGATAGAGCTACGTAAAATGCTAAGGATAAAAAACACAGCATTATACAAGAAAAGATAAACAACGAGATGGGGAACAATGATACGAAATGTGATCCTTTTCTGGATAAGAGCAGTGAGTGTTAATCATCATTAGAGCAGGCCGTTGCAGATTTGCACATTTGAGGCTAGAAGGATCACAGAATCATAGAATTGTGTAAGTTGGAAAAGACCTTTAAGATCATCAACAGTGGTGGGATCTCATTTACAAATATTTAAATGGTGGATGTTAGGAGGTTGGGCCATCACTTTTTTCTATTGTATCTAGTGACAAGACAAGGGATAATGGAAAGAAGCTGGAATATAAAAAGTTTTTAATTTAATTACTGTGAGGGTGAGGGAGACCTGGCACAGGCTGCCCAGTGGGGTTGTGGAGTCTTCTTTGGAGGTCTTAAAAACCCTCCTGGACGCATTCCTATGTGACCTGATCAAGGTGGTCCTGCTTTGGCAGAGGGATTGGACTAGATGATCTCTAAAGATCCCTTCCAACCCTACCATTGTACAATTCTGTGAACTGTTACCTAACACTGCCACAACCACCACTAAAACACATTCCTAAGCTACAGTCTTTTAAATACTTCCAGGAATGGTGACTCATCCACTTACCTGGGCAGCCTTTTGGAAAGCTTAACAACCCTTTCGATAAAAATCTTTTTCTTATATGTTAAATCTAAACCTCTCATACCACAAATTGAGACTGTTTCTTCTTATCTTGTGGGAGAAGAAACCAACACTCACCTTGTGACAACTTGCTTTCAGGTAGTTGTACAGAATGATAGGGCCTTCCTTCAGCCTCCTTTTCTCCAGAGCAGCTCCAGTTCCTTCAGCCACTCCTCATCAGGCTTTTTCTCTAGATACTTCACGACTTCACTTGTTGCCTGTCTCTGGACATGCTCCAGCACCAAAATAACCATCTTGTAGTGAGGAGCTCAGAACTGCACACAGTACTCAAGATGTGGCCTCACCAGTGCTAAGTACAGGTCAATGACTTCCCTAATCCTGATGTCTACACTATTTCTGGCACAGGTGAGGATGCTGTTAGATATCATGCATGTCCTATCTTGGTAAAGTAAGCTACATTCTTTTTGTATCTGATTTTTCAATTTGGTTGTATTTAAAGTGTTTGCTGTTAAAATGGGCCCTGCTTACAGTAAAATCAGTATGACTTCTTTGCCAAGTGTTTTGAATGCTTATGCCAGCAAAGATGGAGAGGTAGCTTCTTGCATTCAGAAAGTCACTTTTGACACACTTCAAAGTAAATGCAAAGTCAGTTTGGTGATCCAAGATCTTTGCCAGACTAAGAATTATTGTGCCTGTCTGTTGCTGGAAAGTGATGTAGTTTGGATGCTGTCTAGAAAGTATGAAAGAAGGATTCTTCTTAGAGTCAGAGAAGTTACAAGTTTCTGATAAAACTTAGACAAATCTTAAAACATTTTTATAAAGGCTTAGNCAGACCAGAGACCACTCTGAGGAGAGACAAATGGCAGAAACCATCAGGAATAGACTGACTAAAACCACTATTCCCTGCCCCCCTGAGCTGTTCGAGGAGGAGGAGATAAAGACACCGGAATCATGACTCTGAGCCCGGGAAGAGGGGAGGAGTGGGGAGAAGGTGTCTTGGACCTTAAGCAGCAATTAAGCTCTCCTTGCCCTTTGGCAGTCCTCAGGTCTTTGGTATTTGAAGGCTTGACACTTACCTATCTATATAGAAAGTACTTACATTTTGAAAACTGACCACATTTGTTTCAAGGGAATCCAAGGGTTTTACATGTGCAGCAAGGAGGACATCGTAGCATTAGTCACATACATCACCTATGAGTTGTGATTTGTGAAAGTATGTGGAATTAATGCCAACTTACTCTTAAAATGACACTGCAAAGTCCCTCGGACTCCAGGTATTTCATGAAACTTCTGTATGTAAAATATATCCTTTCAGTCAAAGGAGATGAAAGCAAAGCATATTATGTATTTTGTAGGTGTTTGCTAGCAAAAGTTATTTAAGACCTTTTTCTTTTGTCCCCAGTGGAATTAGAAGGATTTCTGTATCATTGTAGGAGATAAATACATAATCTTATATATAATCTTTTTTTTTAATGCTTTGCTTGCCAATTTTCTGAAACTTACCTCTTCGTCCAATGCTAGGCTTCTTTGTTCCTGATGTACAGCATATCATGTAAAAGATAGCATAATTGTCAGTTTTTCTGTTGAAATTCAGTTGTTCAATATGACATAGCTGGTATTGAGAGATGAATGAACCGTAACAGTTTATATATCTTATGTGCTGTCAGATTTGAAGTCATTGATGGAGGTGGGATGTGTTTTTAACAGTTGAAGATGTTGGAACTTTTCCACACACATTTGGAAATGTGTTTCATTAAACAGTTTTGGTCCCAGGAAAATAAACTTGGTTAGACTTAATTGCCTTTATATGTTATTACTATACTTGGTGTATATACCCTGCAACAAAATATTTGGAAACAGCTACTAAGGGGCCCTTTGATGCACTGTGATGATGAATCAATTTGGATATTTTTGGTTCTGTAAACAATCAGAAATAATCTAACTCTAAACAGTGACTGCTTAGGATGTAAGAATAACTTCCCATTTTCTTTTGTGTTTAGGCACTTGCTCAACTAGATAGTTTGTCCCTGTTACCCACATCAGTCACATTATTGAAAAGCTATGCATATAAGAACAACAAAGGAATAGTCTGACAATAAAATCTTCACAAAGATAAGACTATTTCTCAGACTGTACTTTGTATTGCATCCAGGCAAACTACTGCTCTGACTTTCAATGGATTTTTTTGTGAAAATTCTCCCAGCTTTTCTGCTCTTTGTGTTCTTGCCTCTTGTGATCTATTCCCTCATTTTATTATCACTACATTTCCCCAAAGAGATCAGCACCATTTTACCAACCAGATTTCAATGTCTCTCCTGCTCCGTTTTCTTCATTATTACTGCCATGATTTTCAGCTGCATATGGACTTTAGCTCTAGCCTGCTGAAACCATCACTATTCCTCTGCATCTTTCATTGTTATCACTAACTCATTTTTTGTTTGTTGCTGTACCATCTGATCACTCCCTAAGCAAATTATATGTGGTCTTTTATTTTACTTTCTAAGCTCTGCTTCTCTCATCTCTCTGTCAGAAGCAACCACATCTTCTTCTTTGCATACAAGTGCATATCAGAGATGTCTTATTTCTTGTCAAAGAGTTCAGATTTTTGTGTGGTTAATTTTTCAGATTAATTATGTATTTCCATTTAGAAAGGGATATGTGGGTCAGAGAAATGAAACTAGTCACTTGAAGGTTTTTTTTTTCACATTGAAGCCTATCCGCAGAGATGCATATTTTGTTTTGTTGGGGTTTTTTGGTTTTTTTTTGTTTGTTTTCATTAGTGTTCCCTGAGAAGATTAGAGCAGTGTCAGAGGTTAAAGATGCAAAGTTTCAGTGCATACTCTGCCACTAGTTTATTATGAGATAATGATTAAAGTCAATTAGACATGTACACCTCTCTCTGGGTTTCAAGCTACCTGAAACAAGTGGATTTTGTTTTGCATACTTTCTAATAAGCTTGTTTATGTCTCTAAATTCCCAAATGTTTCTTTAAAAAATGTAACGGAGCCTGTTCGAATCATTGCAAATCAAAATTAAAGCCTACAATCAGCATTATAAATGATAAGGATACAATTGGGGAAATGCAACAGAGGAAGACTGTAGCAATGGCAGATGCTCACTTGTGGAGACAAACTTATAAACTACACAAGCTGAAAATTATGTTGTTTCAGCCTGGACAATATTTAACAGTATTTTACTGCGTGAGCAATAAACCTATTTCCAGTTTTTTGAAAAAGAGAGTTTGGCAAAGACAGGATTTATGAAGAAGAAACTAGAAAAAGCTGGTAATGCAGAGGAGTTTGTGTAGCCCATAATTTTCTTCACACTCCTGTTGACCAGACTACTGTAATTTTAAAAGCATCAGAGGTTTCATTATGTTGGAAGAAGTGCTGATTACTCCCATTAGCTAAAGATACTTTGTAAGTATCTATAAATACACATGTGTGTAAATATACATATAAGTTATATACATATATACAGAAGACATGAGGGACATTGTCCAGGACCATAAGTGGCAA
>WBNH01000349.1:100207-153036 GCA_013401255.1 Urocolius indicus | reverse complement strand
TGGTGGAGTCACCGTCCATGGAGACGTTTTAAGAGATTGGTGGATGTTGCAATTAGGCAAATTTTCTAGTGGTTGATAGGGCTGGGACAAAGGCTGGACTTAATGATCTTAAAGGTCTCTTCCAGTTGAAATGATTCTATGATTCCTGGAGACAGACCAGTACATGATGACAGAAATATCTTGAAGGATTATATCACTGCTCAGTAAAACAAATTGTGCTCTATCTCCAGTTTTGTGGCCTAGTTTTACTGTAAAATCAGTATGTGATAGCAAAAATAGTAAAATCACTTCCAAGTAATTTCTGCTCCATCTGTAATTCCTGAAAAATCCACTGACAGAAGCAGAACTCTTTCTGCAGATGTCAACAATGGCTGCAGAGCCCTCGTACTTACAGTTCCTGAATCTAAAAGATATTGTAACTCTTTTCAAGGAAAGTGGCAAATTTATGTTAACCTCACAGTGGTTCTAGCATATATTTCCAGTGTAGTTTATCTAGAATCACAGTTTATCTTTCCTTCATAAAATAAAGTTCATAAAATATTTTCTAAACTAGGTTATTCTGATGTCATCAAATTTTAGAATTCTAAGAGGTAAAAAGCTCTAAAATTCATCATATCAGCAATGTTAATTTTATCCGTAATCTCTTGTGATTTATTTCTTTTTAACATCAAAGCTATTTTTGTTCTAGTTACATCTAGGTTTCAAAGCCATTTAGCTCTGCTGTTTCAGGAACAGAAACCTCAGTAAGTCTTTGAAGAAATTTTGTACTGTTTCATCAAATAACAAGGCAATATTTTCATGTAGATACTTTTAAATCTCTAAAATGTTTATAGTTTTAAAAGTCATTGTGGAAGAATTGTTTAACAACAGCATTAAAGTACTTTTAATAAAATCCAAGACTCTATAGAGCAAATGGTTCAGCTCATGGAAAATATTACAAAAGCTGACTTCTCAGGAATTTCAACAGACTTCAGAGACTTTAAATACGTTTTTATACACTCAAGTTCATACAGCCACATATGTATCGCTTCCCTCAGAGAAATACGCTTTCAGAGTTTTTACGTTTTGAGTAGAAGTACTTTAGAGAATGCTTTATTAATCTACCTAATTTAAAGAGTTCAGTCATTCTACTATCATGATTTGAAGTAGAACATAAACCTTTAAAGGCATATATGTGTAGTTAGAACCATAGATGCTTGCTTTTCTGGTCTCTGAGTTGAAGTTTTATGAGACTTCTTGTGCTAATCCGATCCTTTATTTTCTGCTCTGTCCTTTACCCTTTTACAGGTGATCTACTGATTACCCCTGTCAGAAGTCACTGTTGATCTATTTGGAGACTGTGACTTTTTAAAGTTTTCTAACCTATCTGCAAGTTTTGGATTTAATGAAAGAGACACAAGTTTTACCACTTGCACTATGCCTGTTTCTTTGTCATTGAATCAAATTTCAGTCTTTTTCTTCAAAGCCCAATAGCAGTAGAACTATTCAAAAATGCAAATACCAGAATTCTTTAACAGGACGAAACAGCAACTGAGACTGTGTGTGAGGCAGATCTCAACTGTTCGTAGAAGGCCTCATCCACTTCCTCCTCCTGATCAAGTGGCCTGTAGCAAACTCCTACAACAACAAGACCTACATTACCCTGCCCCTTTATTTTCACCCACAAGCACACAACCTGCCCCTCATCCTCACCCAGGCAGAGCTCAATGCACTCTAATTGCTCTCTCACATAGAGAGCAACTCCACTTCCTCACTTTGTTAGCCTGTCTTTCCTGAACAACACATACCCCTCCATGGCTGTGCTCCAGTCATGGGAGTCATTTGTTGACAGACAGAAGTCAATGGCACCCCAAGGGCTAATTACTCCATTGTTGGAAGGAAACAGCCTGGGTAAGCAACTAGAATCGACATCACCTCAATATCTCAATAGTCTCTGTGATTTCAACTCTACCCATGGTGGAGCATGTAGTCTAGAAGCACACATAGCAGCAAGACCTACAACATAAAGGATGTAGCCATGGCCCCACTTGAAATGTAGGCTAAAGATCACAAGCAAATCAGCCTTCACACAAAGTTTCAGTTTATTTTCCAGCAGTTGAATAACTTATAATTTCTCTCATGTGGTCCAAAGAACAGCTAGAAATTAGAAATATGGTTTAATCAGGAAAGAGTTTTTAATTTTCAACTTAGTATTATCTGATTTCAGAATTAGAACGTTTTTTCAGGTACTTAACTCAATAATTAATCATTAATTTACTATAACCAAACTGGGCAGAAGCTTTAATATATAAAGTAAATAATGCATATTAATCCCATAAAAGATATAAATTTGATCTTAGATTATGATTTTGTCTGAAATATTGAACTAGCAATTTTCTCTCACACATTCTCAAGCTAACAATCTACACTTATAAAATTTACTGAAGGTGAATGTTACTCTTAAAACTTAAACAAAACCTAGGGCCACTGAGGACAAACTGCTTTTACTGTATGACATAAAACATGAGAACTGAAGTTTGTCATATTTTTAAATGTACAATAGCACTTAAGTTTTAATGTTAATTCTTAACAAGGTTAAAGTGTTGTTAACCATGTAAGTAAAACTAAACAAAACTCAATGCTTAATTTTTACTGAGAACCACACTGTGAGGAACCAAAAGTGTCTCTTCAAATGTAACCTGTAGTAGGCATCTGGAAGATCTCTGATTGTATCACAAGGGGTGAAGAGGAAGTGAAAGGTCTGGTACAGGCCAGAGAGAGAGGAGGTGCTTATGCTAGCAGATCTAAGGATATAACATAAACAATAAAGCGAAGATTGAGCATCATCCACACCGTGTGTGCAGTGATCCATTCCCCTCAGCAGTCGGTAAGATGAGAGATCAGTCTGGACTGCCAGGTAGTGTTGCCAGCAACAGCAGCAGTAACCTTTTTCTTTCTCTCACTTTCACCTGAGTATTAGACATTGTAGTGCAGTGGAAGTGGTTTGGTTTAGAAAGTAGAACAGGTAAGATCAATATATAAAAACATCAAGACTAAAAGTTGAGTCTGTTACAGGCATAATCAGCAAGTTAATTAGCATTTTAATCCATAAAATGGGTTCAGAGAGCAAGGATATCAAAAATGCATTTTATTGTTCTGTTACATTACACTGTTATATTACACAGGGCTATGCTACACTGTCTCACATGAGCAATGGATATTACTGGAATTTCAGACACATACGTTAAAAGCAATCAATAACTGCTTCTATTTTAGCTGTTTCCATTGAAGAGGAATATATTTCAAATATAAAAGTATCATGCATCATACAAGCATCTTTAGCAGCAAGAAAATCGGCCTGAAGATTAACATGCATAACCAGCTTTTTTTTTTTTTTTAAATAGCTCAGCTTTGCTGCTAGATCATGGAATGTTTTTTCTCTCATCATTAAAGCCTCAGAAATACATGCCAAAGGAAAGAAAGCTGATCTACTTATAGATCAACAGAAGGCATGTGAAGGCGGCTTGCTAACAATACTTCTTTTGCATGTAAGTGAAAGCTATTGCTATCCCATCTGGAAAAGCACACTGCTCTGAAATAGAAAACTCTTGCCACTGGCAAAGTTTATGGTATTAATTTGTAATGGTGGATTTAGGGAAATGTACTAAACTAATGCTCATTTTCTTGCATAATTATGTGTTTTCTACCTAAAATGACAGGCTTTTTCCTTGTCAATACTGGCACTGAGTTAATGGAAAACAGGACAAGGCAAGTGTACAAGTATGCCAGCGCCTATGAATGTCAAGGTCAGATTACAGATTTGCTTCCTGCAGTAACATCTGTACAACGTACCATCTAATGCATTACCTTCAAAGTCTTAAATCTGTTGTTTTAACTGTTTTCACTGCAGTTTTGTTTTGATTATTAATCTAAGAGGCAAAAAGTTAAACTATATCTTATCTTCTTTGCCCCTTGATATGTTAAACAGCCTTCATACCTTAAATCCACTTTAATAAGGCATGCGATTATTAAAGAATTACAGAATGGCCCTAGAGCACACAAGCTCCACTAAATTTGCTTACATCTAATTACATCTGCCTGAAGCAGGTGAGAAATTAACTCTGATAAGATCTTTCTTTTACCTGTAGCCAAAAAAATAAAAAGGAAAAAAAAAAATCTCAGTGATTTTCTATCTAATGGCCTCAAGTTTTGTCAGTGGAGGTTAACATTTCATATTAGGAAAAAAATCTTCACTGAAAGTGTTGTCAAGCCTTAGAACAGGCTGCCCAGGGAAGTGGGTGAACCACCATTTCTGGAGATATTTAAAAGACATGTAGATGTGGTACTTAGGGATATGGTATAGTGGTGGACGTGGCAGTTGTGGGTTAATAGTTGGACTGATCAGTTTTGTTATGACTGTAGAATACTAAGGCAGGTTCATCTAGCTTCAGGCATAAGATGGATCATCAGTAGTATTTACTTGTGGAATAGTTTTAACAATTATTTCAATCATATTTTCCTTAAAGAACAAATGTGATGTGAAAAAGTCTGTTACACATTCTTTGTGGACTTTTTGTGGTCTCCTTCCTTGGAGGTCTTCAAGACCCGCCTGGACATGTTCCTATGTGACCTGATCTAGATGAACCTGCTTCTGCAGGGGGTTGGACTAGATGATCTGTAAAGGTCTCTTCCAACCCCTACCATTCTATGATTCTATGATAAGCAATAAAAATATTCTATTTTATGAAAAAGTAATGTAAATGTAAAAATGTACTTTACGTGGCCTGAAAAGCATTGATTTAGAATTTTTTTTTTCCAATTAAAAAAGTGGTTTAGAGTTGAAAGCACAGCATTCAACTCCTACGTATTTATAACTGGCCTTCCAAAATTCATGAAAATTCTATTAAATTACATTCCTTGTGACCTGTGAATGAAGCAATGTGGTATTTCAATCTTTGTAATCACACTAGCAGCCCTAGCAGATTCTATAGAACAATACAGTGAGGTCATCATAGTGATAATTAGTTAGAAATTATGCCAGCTAAAGAGGAACAACTCAAAGGAATAAGGAATTTTTTTTTTCTTTTGAAGTCCTGGAATTCACCCAGTCTGATGTGATTCTAATTCAGTTCTTGGTTAATATTTAAGGAGAAATTACTTCATTATAAAGTATACTTTAAAGAAGACCTATATTACGAATTTGATGTGAAAGTTGCCAGATTAACCAGCCATCAGACTTCTAATGAAAGATTACACAACATTACTTTTTAATCACTTATGTCACTGATGGTCTTATACTAGACATTCTTTGGTAGAACATATCAGAAATGTATAGCCAACCCAAAAAGAAAAGGTCCTTTGGTCATACTTTATGCTTAAGAACTCATTTGATACTATTACGCACAGGAAAATTAATCATTCAGACATCATGACTGCTACTCACCCATGTTTTTAAAATCTTCTTCATATAAGATTTTTTTATGCTAAAATTGAGAACTAAATTTCACTTTTTCTCTGTTATGTTGTGGATTTGTCCACACCAAGTTTCAGTAGACAATATTGCACAGAATCTGAATACATACCAAAAGCTGCCACTTTTATGATAATGGCTTGAATGTTAGAGGATATCATTTCTTTAAGCAGTATTTTCTGATTCCGATGCCAAAGGTAAGCTAAAGGTTGAAGATTAAGCCTTCTGCATCTTAAAAACAAACAAAAATTTGGATAAAGTCAAGAATCACCCTTTTACACAACACGATTCATACAAAATTAACTAATTTATCTCATTGCTTACCTTCAAATAATTTTTCTTTTACAATTTCAATACTTAAATATTCCCAGATATTTTAGTATATACATTAAGTCTAATACTAAAACAAACAAAAAAAACCCAAAAAACCTTGTTCTGACTATAATTCTATATAAGTTGTAATTTACTGATATAAACAGATTTGCACAGGAACATAAGCAATGAGAAAATGCATTTCTAAACCTTTAGGGACATAAATCAATTAGCAACTTAAGAACTGATCACTTTTTATTAGCAGAGCTAAGGCAACAGTTACCACTGTGATAAATGGGGCACACATCACCAGTACAATATGTTGCATTTGTTACGCTCAACAAACCTGTGATGTGGATCAACACCCAAGGAAAGGAATAGTTCAGGAAAATGTATACAGCTTGTGATACAAAGTAACAACTTGTTAATGTAAATTTAATTATTTGTTTTGATACATATCACATTTAGACAGCATTTGATACACAGTATTTAATTGTTTACCAAATTAGAGAATCACTAATTTGCACTATTGATAGGTAACCCTTCTGCAAATTGTCAAGTACCATCAGTTGTTGATAAACTGTCTAATGCCTAGTTCCTAAAACCTTGAAAACATTTAACTATGAGACCAGCTCTGAGCACTCATAAATTACATTTATTTGGCAATTATCATTGTTTATCTAATATACGGGCTTTATCCCATATGTTAGATAGACCCACTAGTTCTAGTGTCAAGACTTTATAGTTAAATGAATGTTTAATATTGACACAGCACCCATATAATCTGATTGGTTTTGTTACTACTTTCAAATATTTTAACAAAGCAATAAATTGTGAAATTAACAGAAATATTTAGCAATTCTGAATGTGAAGTAGTTCGTTTAGGTATCTAACTCTGGCTAACGAATTAGCTGGTTTATGTGAAACAAGTTTATTGCAAGGGGAGAATCCACAGATCAATGTAAAATTTTTTACCATTGAGCAACTTTGTAATCAATCAGGTGTGTCTGAAACACTGTGTGTGTGTCCTTTCAGTCTTTTGGCTGTGGTACAAAATTATCAACAATCCACAATCAACAAAAGCAATTTTTTCTAAAATATAGCATTATCAGATAGTCATTAAAATATTTCAAGTGTCAGGGAAAACAAAAGAAAGGAGCTATTTCTGACTGCAGTAAAGTGTAAATAAAACACGCATGCTGTGTAACTTGTTGATGAGAGTTGAGTTGGTACAGCATAAAGGGATAAAATATTTTGCTTTACCATCAACAAATAACTAATGAACTCATGAAATTACAATTAATTTTAAAACAAAATGGTTTTGCATTTCATTAGACATATATTGCAAAAATTTTTTCCAGACCCAAATCCAATCTTGACCTACATAACACAAGTAATTCCCATTACATAATCCTTTTTTTAAACTGAGACTCTTAAAAGTACCACAGTCCATCAACACTTAAAAGAGTGTGCACAGCAGAAGTTACCAATGAAAGTTCCTCATTAATGATAACAGGTTTTATATTTTAAGGAAGTAAGGGAAGAGTTGCACATAAGGATTGACATAGAATCATGGTTTCTTGTAATTCCTCATAACAAGTCACAGGATGTTCCTCTACATGAAAACTTTGTTGAAAAACAAATATACTTGAATACAACACTGTAGTCACTGGAACTGAGTGAGCTTTCTGTTGAAATTAAAGATTTGAATCTACTCAACTATAAAAAAACCTCTGAGTATTTTCAACAAATTTGTGACCTGAAGAAAAATTTAAAAATCCAGTATACTCTCAAATGGATTTTTACTAACAAACACATGGTGCCAGGTAAAAAAAACAAAACAAAACAAAAAAAGAGATGCTTAGATTAACAGGCTGATTTGGGTATTACAGAAAGTAAGAAATAAAGCAACTATCTCTGCTCCAGAATTTAAGTTGTAAAACAAACAAGTAAAGCACTTTCCAGAATATATATCTTAATAAAGATTAATATTTGCTTACACATCTTCAACTCGAACTCTCTGGTAGTCTGAAAGAATGGCTCCCACAGATACACCCTCTACTCCTTCTTTTTCCTGAAAAAGAGATAGACTATTAATGACATAAGTATATGGTTGCATAAGCAATAGTGTTTCAGTACCTTTGCTATCAGAATCAATGAAGAATAAAGTTTTCCTTGTGACCAGTATAATGAACTGATTGGACTGGAATGAAGACCTTCATAAGAAGAGAGGAGCACTGTAGACGTACTATGTGTTTATTCCTCTACTACAGTCATCTACTCAACTCCAGCACTGTTCCACAGAAGAAATAACCAGGAAAACTGCAAAGTATCAGATTTCACAGCTTATCTTAAAGTTTTCCTGACAACTTGAAAATTAATTCCAGCTCTTCACTGTAACTGAGGCATTAGCTATCACCCACACAAATAAATATTAACAATGTACAATCATAATGATTAGTTAAACAGCAAGCATTTGTCACAATCATAGAATCATAGAATGGTAGAGTTGGAAGGGACCTTTAGAGATCATCTAGTCCAACCTCCCCTACAGAAGCAGGTCAACCTAGATCAGGTCACATAGGAACATGTCCAAGTGGGTCTGCAAGACCTCAAGGAAAAAAGACTCCACAACCTCCCTGGGCAGCCTGTTCCACTGCTCTGTCACCCTCACAGTAAAATAGCTCTTTCTTATATTTAAATGGAACATTTTGTGTTCCAGCTTCATCCCATTACCCCTTGTTGTTTCACTAGAAAACACAGAAAAAAAAGGGATGCCCTAACCTCCTGACACTCACCATTTCGATATTTGTAAATACTAATGAGATCTCCCCTCAGTTTCCTCTTCTCTAGACTTAACAACCCCAGTTCCCACAGCCTTTCCTCATATGAAACACGTTCCAGTCCCCTGATCATCTTGGTGGTGCTGTGCTAGACTCTCTCCAGAAGTTTTCTGTCCCTCTTGAGCTAGGCAGCCCAAAACTGGACACAGGACTATAGATGATGTCTCACCAGGGCAGAGGGGAGGGAGAGCAGAACCTCCCTTGTCCTGCTGCCTACACTCTCCTTGATGCATCCCAAGATACCATTGGCCTTCTTGGCCATGACAGCAAATTGCTGGCTCATGGTCAGTTTATTATCAATCAAGACTCCCAGGTCTCTCTCTGTAGAGCTGCTCTCCAGCAGGTTGATCCTCAGCCTGTACTGGTGCATGGGGTTGCTCCTTCCCAGATGCAGGACTCTGCTCTTGTCCTTGTTGAACCTCATGAGGTTCCTCTCTGACCAACTCTCAAGCCAATCAAGATCCCACTGAATGGCAGCACAGCCTTCTGGGGAATCAACCAGTCTTCTCAGTTTGGAGTCATCAGGGAACTTGCTGAGGGTACACTCTGTCCCCGCATCCAGGTCGTTGATGAAGATGTTGAACAAGATTGGCCCCAGAATTGATCCCTGTGGAATTCAACTGGCCACAGGCCTCCAACTCGATTCTGTGCCATTGATCACCACCCTCTGGGTTTTGTCATTCAGCCAGCTCTCGATCTACCTCACCATCCACTCATCCAAGCCACGCTGCCTGAGCTTTCTGATAAGGATGTTACGGGAGACAGTGTCCAAAGCCTTGCTGAAGACATGTGCTGCTCTCCCCTCATCTAGCCAGTCAGTTGTGCATTCAAAGAAGGCTATCACATTGGTGAAACAGGATTCCCACAATATGCAGCACACACTTTTTATCCTGACATGAGAAGAAGTAAACTTGCAGGCAACTTACTCAACAGCACCTTCTAAAAATTTTGCTATAAAACAAGGTTTTCCAAGACATATTTTCTCTCTCATTTCCACTACCTAATCCAAGTGTTTTCTTGTAAACACACTGAAAACATAAAATTTGAAAACAAACATACTTATAATATTTCATGAGGTCTTGCATTAACAAGTTGCTTGAGTCCCAATCAACACGATGAAGTTACTTTCTTTTCATAAAGTTTGCTCCAGCTAGATTTTAGTAAAAGTCATCTTCCTCTTTTAACCATAGCTGAACACAGCTATACAGCTTGATTGAAGTAGATTACTCATAGATTTTGGTTTTGAGTTTGTTTGGGGTTTTTTTTTCAATTTTACATACCTGCAACACATTTAGAGGGTGGATATGCCTATGTATGAATGTAAATATAGAGATATAGACATGAATACTTAAATATACATATATCTATACGCACACATGTATATATGCACATATGTATACAATACATTGTCCAGTTAGTAACGAAATAAGGCTGTCACTGGCTGCTTGCTTACAAGCTACACAAAGTCTGATTTAAATAATCTTATACAAGATGGTTTGCACTTATTCTAGTTTAATTTCTTAGAAAACATGTAAGTTTTAATCATCTTGTGAAACAGCAGTATATTGTGTCATTTTTCAGTTCTGGTTAGCATTCACGTGTAAAGACTTTTGACAGGGAGCTGTTCACCACCATCAGTTTTCATTTAGTTCTTCTGATGGTGAAGAGCAAATATAAACTTCCATCATTATCCAGACAGCTTCCACAAGAAGAAACATCAGTATACTTAATATATGCTTTGAAATGGAAGAACTAGTTAATATACTTACATACCATGAAATGGAATAAATTCAATCCCTCTATTCTGCACCCCTCAACAAATCAAGCTGGAGAGGCACAGCTTCAAGAAATAAGATTTGAAGGGAAGAAGGATGGACTATGAGGTGGAACTGAAAAACCCTATGGTTTAACAACCTTCATAAATTCCTCAACTGGACAGTTTACATAAAGCCTTGCCTCACAGTGCATTCAGTTTAGCACTTGAAACATGCAAAAATTAACAACTGAAAACCAGGTCTTCACTGTTTGGTATTGAATGACTTATTGGAGATTCTGCAAACAGACAGGATTTTTTTTCATTCAGAGCTCATCATGGTTAGCAGAGAATCAATCCCAGACTCAATGATGCCAGGTTTCGAGTACTACATATCACCTTTTAATGTGGAATCTGATCAGGTTTGGTACCATAAAAAGCATGTTGTAAAACTGCAATCTCAGCATGGATATAGCAGGCTGACATTTGCAGGCTAACTATCAGGGATCTGCACCAAACTTGAAAACCAAGGATGCAAACTTGGGAAAATTCTGAATGAAAGATGTTAAGTCCTGTATCATATAAAAAGTAAAAAAGAACAGAAAAATGTACAAGGAAAGTTAATACAGCAAAATGGATTTTTCTTGGGTTAGTTGTTTGGGAGTTTCTTATTATTGAAAAAAATAGTACTCAATTTAAGAGAGTATTTAAAATATGCAGAACTTTACGAATACATTGCTAGGGCAATAGGTTGGTCTAAATTCAAAGAAAATTGCTTATCTGAAACATCTGGATAATGAAGAAAACAGTAAAGAATACTCTGTCACACAGTTTTACATTGCAAAGCATGCAATGTAAACACAAAACCAACTGTTAAAAAGAGGTATACAGATGCTAACAACTTTTTATTTTCTGTTTAACTTATTAAAACTTAGTTTTTACCTTCAAAATTACCAAAATTACACATGTTAAAAGGCAGATGAAAAAATCAACTTTTAAAAGCATCTAAATAGAACAATTCTTTTAGGAACAGTGTACAGGTTTTTTTATGTACATATGATAATTATTAAGTATGTTCTAACTGTAGGTGAATTCAAGTCATTATTACATGTCTTATTATAACCATTCATTTATTTATCTTCATTTAATTTATGCCTCTTCATAACATTAATGAAGGATAACCGTGAATAATTGTCTTAGAACAACAAATAGATCTTTGCAACTGTAATTGTACTAAAATTTATAGTTTATGTTTAATGCTTCATAGTTTCAATGTTTTATACAATTTTAAATAGTTTGATGAATAACACAATTCAAAATTGCTGCTCTCCATATATTATGAATTACTTTTAGCTGTATTTTCTATGAGAAAATAGTATAAAACAATAAACTTTTTTTGAAAGCTCCAAAACATCCATGCCATGACTATGTTTATTGTTACATGGTTGTTAAAAAGGGGCTCTGTAATACTAATGTACAATACTGACATACTGTTTCAGATCTGAAGTAAAATATAAGCAGAAATGTAACAGTAATTTATGCTAGCACACTATGATTTCAATTACGCCTATTTTTTTTTTCCAAGGCTTGAAATTCAATTAAGGATAGTGTCAGTAATTTGAGGAAATGTCTATATATGCATAGTAGCATACAGTACCGGTAGAAGTATTCTACTAGTAAGTAAAATATTCATTGCAGTAGTATTAGTATAGAAGTTTTATTTAATTTAACATTTTAATTCACTGTTAAGGGTCACCTGACCCTCATAGAGTTCAGCAAAAAGAAAATTAGTGCTAATGTTTTCAGTGTAATTAGTATTTTATATGTACTGTAATTATTAATGGGAAATGTTATATTAATGAATATAAAAGTTATCTGTAAATTACCTAAGAGTTATTATCAATTTCCCAAGTTACTGCTCCTTAAGATAACCCTCTCCCTATGGTCCTTCTGTTAATTTTTCTTTGCCTGATAAACACAATGATTAAACAGCACACAGTGCAAATCTTTGATACTTTTAAAACTAAATCCATGCCCAGCCTAAGGGCTCTGTCTGATTTCAACTAAGTGTGTCAGTTAATCAGATAAAAAATTATCAGCAACTCAAAGAAATACCAGCCTTAGGCTTCATCAGGGCCAGAGAAAGCTGAACAAAATAAGATATAGAGACAATATCACATTATGAGTAAAGGTTACTGCTAAGCTTGTCACTTGCACCACCATATTCACCACCTTAATAACATATACCTTAAATGAAATATTCCATAGAGCAGCCAAAATAATATCAAACACAGAATAAGTGTTAGACCTGTGCCTATTTATATGCCTGTCCATGTGTATTTGAACACTCCCATTCAGAAAAACACAGAATATCCTTAAAAATTAACTGTTTAGAACAGATATATGCAAAAACCTAAAGTTTAAATAGCTTGAAAATGGTTAAACTAGGTTTCATTTTTAACATTTGCTTCATAGCTTTGTCAAAATAGAGTTCATTTTATGACCAAGATATAAAATAGATTATCTCTAAATGATAACTATCCTCTTTGAAGCCTGCAAGAATAATACAAAAATATTACACATGCTTAAATTAAAGCTTAAGGTCATTTGTGTCTAAATAATGATTATGGGTCATTAGCAAAACTTCAAATAAAAATACAACATATTTGCAGGTGTGTGATTGACAATATATATATTAGCAACAGGACTTTATGGCTACTGCAGTTCTTTGAGTGAAAAATTCTTAAATATTAGTTTCGCCTTATAATTCATGAAGCATTCTAAGATTACGGAATATACAGATTTCAAACAGAGTATGTGATTTTTCTAAGCTTTACTATGTCTGTCAGAGGCAGCTGCGAGTAATCAAAGACAGTATAGAAACATCCTAGAGACACAGGGATATAATAACTCTACTTCAAGTTCTAAAAGCCATTGTGTGGTAAGGTTCTGCAGACTAGCTATGAACCACATAGTCTTGTGGATCACTAAACACCATCACAGAATCTGAAAGGTTGGAAGGGACCTCGAAAGATCATCTAGTCCAACCTCTCTGCCAGAGCAGGACCACCTAGACTAAGACACACAGGAACTCGTCCAGTTGGGTTTTGCATGTCACCAGAGAAGGAGACTCCACAACTCATCTGGGCATCCTGTTCTAGTGCTCTGTCACCCTCTCAGTGAAGTAATTCTTCCTTGTATTTTCTTTGGAACCTCTCATGTTCCAGCTTGTACCCATTGTCCCTTGTCCTATCATTGGACATCACTGGGAACAGCCTGGCTCCATCCTCCTGACACCCACTCTTTACGTATTTGTAAACACTAATGAGGTCAATCCTCAGTCTCCTCCAAGCTAAAGAGCACCAGGTCCCTCAGTCTTTCATTACAAGGGAGATGTTCCACTTCCTTCATGATCTTTGCCGCCCTGCTCTCTCCATCAGCTGCCTGTCCTTCTTGAACTGAAGGGCCTGCCATCTGGGACTTTTCTTCTCTGAACTTAGAGACCTCAAATTTTATCTCATGGACTCATTCTTTAGGAATTAGTTCCAAAAATCAGTGGAAATTAATTTAATGTTAATCACATGAAATTCCTGTGTGAACACTCTGATTAAGAACTTCAGTAGTCTGCAGTGGGCTTAGCTGAATTCACTTGAAAAGTGGATTACTTTTGAATAATAGTATATATAATGTATACAAGGAGATAATACTATGTAACTAATCCACTTTAACAGCTAATTAGATTAACTTATAAATGCTCTGCATAGGGCACAACAGACACATCACCACATTTAAACGTAAGTGATGGCCCATGTTCCAGAACTCTACAAATGCAATTATTGAAATATTGCATACAAACACACACAAAATCCACCAATTCAGTGTAGGGGATATTCACCTGCCATCAGTCACAGCTTTCAGTATGTAATAACAACCTCATTAAAGCCACATTGAATTAGTATATGGTCCTCTTATTACCTGGAAGCACCAAAGCTCAGGGACATGGTGCAAGGGTATTTGTATGCACATGAGCACATGCACACATCAGTGCAAATGAAAAAGGAGAGAGAGTGAGAGACAGAAATACCACTTTCAAAGACTAATATGAAACAAGAGTGTATTGAAATACTGCAGTTCAAAAGGCTAGAATTAAATTCTAAACAACCGAAATGGAAAACCAGGAAAAACTTTCACTATAGCCATACACCACATCATAAAAATAGGTTTTCCTGATATACTTCTACATTTAGCTGCATTTACAAAGTTAACAACTAGTCTTAGGAACTACAAATAATTCATTGATGAATTATTTTATGTTATCTCTTATATTAACTATTTTCATAGAATACAAACAAGTTTTCACAAGAGCTTTTGTCTAAATTATTTAATTCAGATTAATTTTTTCCAGTAAAAAAAAATTATGGTAAAAACAATGCATTTAGTAAAATTAGATATAGACAAATATCTCTGTAGCTATACTGTAGATAGATATAGATTAGACATATCTATCAAAAACCATAGACTTACGCACTATTGCAAAGGTTACGTAAGGACCTTTCTACAGAACTGTAAGGTTTTATTTCCTTTTTACAAGTTAACTGAGTGCACAAGAGGCCTACGTACCATCAACAGAGGCTATGAAGTCTTTGACATAGAGACAACAGTCTGCAGCTAAACAACAACAAATTTATAAATTACAGGTTGTCAGGGATTTGGTTTCATATAAATGTCTGCTTCACCTTTGGGATTTCCATCTGCTAAATGTTCAAATAATTGTAGTGCAAACTGGACTGCAGGTACTTCTTTCAGAAAATCTTATTTATAAAATTAGCTCAGCAAAGACTGATTGCTTAATTTGATAGCCAAATTTAGCATGAACAGTCAATTCCAGACTGAATAAAAGACATTACATTGTAACAACAAGGTGACTGTGAACAACTATCAAACAGTCCAAGAACCATACATACATGTTTCTGTTCCCATGCTAGATCGGATATTTTAAGTGTTGGTGATTGTAAATATTTTGCAATCAAGAACAGTTGTATCAACACGTACATCACGAAAGACACAGCAAATCTATAAAAACTTCTTACACATTTATCTAAAATAAGTAGTCAACCACGGTGATCTTAATTTAAAAACCAGGTTTTTAAAATACCACCATATACAATTCTGTGTGGCTTCTTCAGAATGAAAAAAAAAGAGAGAGAAAAATGTCTGTCTTAGGAAGGCAGATATTGGCCTGTATCATTATGTTTCAGATCAACATCTTGCTGAAGAAAAGACACTTAATAAATCAAGAGAAATAATGTCAAAGGAACATTAGTTTGAATGTGTCTGGAGAAGATTCATGTTGTAGATAATGCAATTCGGTCTACTAGCATCTCTGACTTCAGAAGGGCAAAATTTCACTCTTGAATTTCTTTTTTTTTAAATAGTACCTTTAACCAACACCAAGATAACCAAAAGCCAGCCTTGATAAACTAAGCTGCTGAATATATACACAAGCTTTTTTTTTTCCTTGCTCTGCATTTGTTTTTGACCACATAACCTCCATGTGTACCAACTTACAGGTGCTAATGGCAATTTATCCCTCCACAATGAAGACCATAGACAACAAGACATATATCCAATACAGCACCTACAAACTCTGAACAGACTGTCTGCTCTGGTTTCCTAAGCCATGCAGGGTGGTTTGGAAAATTCAACTTAATTGTTTAGCCTCATTTATTTCTATATAGGTATAGAAGCAATTATCAAAGCAATTTTATTTAATATTTCATTAAATATTTCATGAAATTTCATGGTAAATACAGAGGCATAAATAACTTCATTCACGTTACTAATTTGGTGAGCAGTTCTTTTTGTGCAAGTAAAACTGTAGATTCTGTTTTCCTTTTGTTGTCCTCTTACTATATGCAACAAGACTCAGAACCATGGGAGGTAAGCATGTCTCAATGAAAATAAGCTATTTTGGCTATTAGAAACAAATCTTCTATTCCTCCCTTACGTCTCCTTGTGAAGAATACAGCTTTCTGAGAGCAAAGAATTTTTTTTTAAAATACTGTAATTTTTTTAAAATTAACTTTTATATGGCATAATGCAACATTAAGGTAAACATTGAAGTAGTTGCTTACTTATTTTAACACATTCTAAATCATGTAAGAACTTCAGACAAAATAAGTCAAATTTATTGCCACTAACAAGTATGACAAATAGCAATGTTTATGTTCACTTAGATAACTCATTCTCCCATGTACTGCATCTCAGAAGATCTTTCAAAGTTGCCCTTCATATTTATGAAATCTATTTAATGTGTATCTATACATACACAGGGATAAACGTCTACTCTCACATGGCCACTGAATGTAAGTTACTTTAAAATTTTAAAAAAGTGCTTTTAAGAATATGGCAGGGTCCCTCCCTCAGGACAAGGACTCTTCTGGGCAAAAGTTTGATGAGCTGCTTTGTTGTGGGTTCCTTCCCACAGTTACAGCTGTGGATATTGGGTCCCTTCTTTGGGACACGGCCTGCTCTGGCCATAGTGCTAACGGGTCCCTCCCATGGGACACGGCCTGCTCTGGCTCGGAGTCTGTAGTGAAGTGAATAACTGCCCCTGGTGTGGGGCTAGCTGTAGCAAAATGAGTCACTGCCCCTGGTCCGGGGTCAGTTTTATCAAAATGAGTCTCTACTGCTAATGCGGATTCTTTAAAGAAATGAAAATAAATCTCACCTTCACCAGTTCTCTCCGCAGAATCCAGGGGAGTCTCTGCTCTGGTACACCTCCTCCCCTCTTTCATCACTGACCTTGGAGCCCGCATGGTTGTTTCTGTCACTCTTCCTACTCCTTGCACCACCACCAGCCAGAAGAAGGGACAGAAGAAGGAAGAAGAAAGAAGATCATGGAAGAAACCTCCTCTTCCGGCTTCTTCTTAAAAAGTGATCATGGAGGCATCTAATTGGCTCAGCCCCAGAAGTGGGTCTGGCTCAGAGCTGGGGAGAGTTGCAAACAACTTCTTACAGGAGCCATCTTTACAGCCCTTTCCCCCTTACCAGGAAAGTCTGTCATGTCAAACCATGACACATTGTCACCAAACTGTAGATGAAAAATTTACAGAAACTGCTGTTGTTTTCACATTCTTTATAGCATTGTTTTAGTTCAAAACTGTATCTTCTCTCAAAGTGTCAAAGTCTCAATTCTTAATATAAAGCATTATACTGAAGATTATTGTAGTGGCATGAGTTATTGGAACACAGTTGTCCAACAGCAAATGTATAAGAAGAAAGGCATGCTTGAGGATGTAAGATTTACTTTACCTTATTTGGTACTACTTTAATGGGAAACTGTAGGCCACTTTGGAAAAACAACTGTCAGCTGGCAGGAAAACTGTACAATTTTCACCTGATAACATTCTAGAAGAATATGCTTTTACAAATAAAAGTCTTAAAATACAACATTCAAAATTAAAAATATTTTTTTCTAAAGGTTATTTGACAAATTTCACCTTTCTTGCCACTTAAAGATACTTGAGAAACCTAAGCCGAGCCTATATTTACTTCCATTTGCATAGTGCAATTGAAAAGGCAGCTCAGGCCTTATTGTGATACGAAGAGTTCAAATTCACTGACTTAAGTAAGATTATTCACCCACAAGCATGCAAGAGAGTTAAAGGTAATATTTATATTACTCTGATCAATTGCTCTCACTATGAAATCACCCCATTCTGTAATCGTGCAAGCATTTAATCTTTTCTACATGAAAGAATGTGACTCATTCTGCTACATTTGCACATCTGTTTGCAAATAGTATAACTCTAGTACAATTTCTTCAGATTTCATATACACATTTTCAAATTACTAAATCATTAAATTGATATTACAAGCAGATCAACTTGGAATGGACTCTAAAATACCATATACAAAATTTCATACAAGACCTCTAATAAATTTCATTTTTTTTCCAGTGATAGTTTAGATTAACTCTCAGAAATATTTTCATTATCTGCACTGTTAACAGCTCTTCTGATCTTATCATCGCTCCTCCTTGCATAAAACCAGAACACAGGACCTTCTTAAATATGAAGCTGGAGGAAAACAGTCTATGTGGAACAAAAGTCTAAAAGAGAGGTCCCTTTCTTTTTGGGTGAACTTGAAGCAGAAACCTCGTGAACTATCCTCTAATCTGCAATAGACCATCCTCTAATCTGCAACAGAATCTTTCTTACTTCTTCAATAGTCAGCAAGGTTTGGAAGTTCTTTAAAACTTTTAGGAATCTCAACAATGCAAAACCAGAAGTTTGTCCTATTATACCAAGTTAACATGTCTAAGTTCTTTACATTTTTTTATCTAAATATCACTGATACTCAAAATCTTGATGTCCAAATATTGAGAAAATACCAATGAAGAACAAATAAAGGTACACTTGCAATTGTCAAATTATTCTATAGCCTATACAAACAAAGTAATCTTGATAAAATGTTCCTTTAAAATCAAACCCATGATTTTTTAGATTGGTATATATTTTCTGCTAATATTTAACACAACAATCTTCTTGAGATTTAAGCATTTACAGAGTCCTTTCTGCCCAATAACTACTATTCCAAAACTCCAGTGTCTGCACTGCACTTCTCACAGCAAGAACTCATAAGAGGACTTTAAAACTTTGAGCAAAATAAAGAGAATTCCACCCAGACTTTGTGAAAACAATGTTATTTTAGTCTCTTCATCTATGACACCACTTACTCTTGGTTGATGCAAATATTGCAACTTTCAACAAAGCTTTTCTCAGATTGCAGTGAAGCACAAAATGCCACACTATGATTTTCAGGTTTGATTCTCTTAGAAAATGTCTTTGTTTGGGTTATTTTTCCATCAGTGTGTTTGAAAAAAAGACAAAATCACCTAGCATTACAAAAATGATAGTAATGATTCAAGTCTTAAGAGCAACATTCCAAAATAATACACTCTCTGACAGGCTTTAGAAAGTTTACATGAAGAATAAAATCTTCCCCTTCATCGGACTGCCTAGCAGCAAGAACCAAAGGTTCTTCCCATTTTCTTATCACAATAGAAACAAGTACTGTTCTATATAATCACAGTTCCAAATCTGTATGCCGAATGAACTAATTTCAGATGCTTGAGCTACTGCAGCCACATTCCTAAATATTTTAAAGTTGTCTACCTGTACCTTTCTTTACATACAGTAACTTGTCAAAACAATAGTTTAATAATACATTCTTAAGGATAACATTCTCCCATTTACAATTAAACCATTTCTACATTATATATTTATAGCTTCATAATAAAAATCAATTTAAAAAAAGCTTTTACTATGAGGAACCAAAAATACACTTTCAATAAGTAGTGCAATATTTACCCTTAGTAAAAGTACGTGTAGGCATTCAGTTCTTCAGGGATTATGTAGTGTCTACTTACAGCTCTAATGAGACTAAATCTCTTGTCTGAGTTCACTGTATTCACCATTTTTGTTTGTTTTCAAATGCTTTGATGCCCTTCCAAAGTATTTGTCATTTAATTACAAGGGAGAATTCCTCACCTTTCTAAATAAGGGAGGATAATCTTATTTTCATATAGCATTGTAGCACAGAGATAGCGCAACTATGATACAGACAGAATATCCAAGGTGCATTCACAGATAGCTGCATTAATAGTCCTCCAACCCAATTAAGAAAATCTCCAAAACTGACAGGTATCCCTTGTAACCAAAATGGTTACAATGGTTCATCAAATTCAGACACATAATTTAAAAAATATATTAAAAAATCTAAAGCATGTATAAAAATCATTTGGCAGATATAATGAGCACTATTCAGCACCTAAGTTCCTCTTTCAGGTAAGATACACTAAGATATGCACAAAAAATCATCATTTTCAATGAAAAAAAGAGTAGTAATAGCAGATATATGAATAAATTTAGTATCCAGTTTACATCATGACTCCTTTCTTTTAGCACTTTAACAAAAAAACCAAAAAAAAATAACAACAACAACAAAAAGTCAGAATGGTCCATATTAGGAACCATCCAAACTAAGCCTGATGACAAATCTGGTCATCTGGTCGAATAGTGACTACGCTTTCAATTATGTTTTCAACATTCTCCAAAAAGTTGTGTTATCATGAATTTATTTGAAATGTTTATGCCTGCAAGAATCTGAATTGTCTTAGAAGACAGCATAGATTTAAGTTTGCATTCATTTTCCCTTTTTGTTTTCTAATATATAGAATGTAATATTTCACATTTGGTAATGTTTCTGCAACATGACAGCAGCTCACTTATTCCAAGCCTTGTCTTCTCCAATAGTAGATTATGTGATCCATAAAATAAGTCACTCATTTTAATTACAAGACATGGGGCTATTTCCCACTGACAGTTCCTCATTTCCTTTCCAGAACATTGCTTTTTAATTTCTAAATCACTTGTGCACTATTGTAACTAACAAGTATTCTGCCTGGATGTTCCAGATCAAAGCAATCTGTTGATAGCAACAAATTTTTCTAATAAAACAGAAGTAGATCAAGCAGTCTGAAAAATCCTAAACATAACAAACAAGTACTGATTTGGGCCTGCATACAAGATAGAGTTTGGACAACTGAAGAATGCAATCGTTTTACTAAAAATGTAGAAGTGTAATTCAGGAAGTGCAAATGGATTGAACGACAGAACAATGTGACCCAGCCTAATTTTTTTCCTGAAGTCTTGGACCGGGGAATGTTCCAATTTCCTGTCACACCTGCAGACTATGTAGAAAAGTGCACGAGTTAGAATGCAAGACTCTGGAATGCAACATGCTGGCCGTGAAATCATGCTTCTGTAGGTAACTAGTAGCAGCAATGAAAAGGGTACATTATCTAATCAAGATTTCAAGAAAAAAATAAACAAAAAACCCAAACCCCAAGGATTGTACCTAAGCTTCTGCCGCTTCTCCTGATTTTTTTAAAGATCAAAATTATCAATGACAGAAGTCACTTAGCACTAAAGAATATCTGACACATCAAACAGGTCCACGTTTTTGCTCTAGTCTGTTTAAGTCAATTCACAGATTGTAAATATTAAGCTATATTGTAGTTGTCTATCATAGGAAACAATGAACTATAACACAGGATAGTATCAGATTGCAGTAAAATGTTTCAGGTATAATACAGGTATGATTGTTACATTCCATGCAATTTAGAACAAAAAATTAAATCTCTGGCAACTGTTAGATGTGAAAAATAAATGGACTATGGCAAAATTCTGATGTGTAATTCAAAGTTACCACACGCTTCTGTCCATTCATTAACAATTAGTTTTCCACTTGTGGAAAATTTTGACATGAATACATAAACTCTGGCCCAAAAAAAAAAGAAGGTGCATACAGGACCCTACTAGAAAGCCATATAAAGATTCTATATTTCTCAGACACTTCTAAACAGAATTGCATAAGGTGCTATCTGTATTTCACACTGTTTTTTTGAGTTGAAACCAACCAACCAACCAACCAACCAACCAGCCAACCAACCAAAAACCCAAAAACCTGACCAGATCCAATAGCTAAGCAGTAACTTTACATCTCCCTGAAATAATAAGAAATATAGTACTAATGCTGTACTACACAATTTCTTCTCATTAATGGAAAACTAATGATAATTTCGTTGCAGTTTTTTTATATAGCTGTAAAAAATGTGTTTATAAAGAAAATATCTTAAAAGCACAAAAATTATGTAATGAACTAGAATGACAAAAAACAGTAGCTGTTTATGGGTGACTTATCTTTCCTTTACCACAACAACAGTATTTTATTGAAAAATACTGTCTTATTTTACAAGATGAATGAATATAGTTTGAAAAAAACCTCCACTTTATTTTTTTACATGTTCTAAATCACAGTTACAGAAATACATTTTAATGATATGCCTTTAAAATGATATATAAGAAATAGAATAAAGAATGTATTTTCACTAGTAATAGTTTCAGTTTAGTAATAGAAATACATAACATATGGATGTAAATCTTCAGTTATGAAAACCAGTATCAGAGCAATGTACATCACAGAATCTGTGCAGCTGGTCAATGCAACAACTTAAGGTCTTACAGCAGCAACTTACAAAGGACAGTCACCCACTGGAAGCCTTTTGAAATTCCAGATAACTCTCTGAAGGAAGCCTGCTATTTTAAAAGCAGTCCACCAGAACCACATGTGTAAAATAGTCAGACCTAAGCATATAAAGTTATACATGTATTTTATGATTTTCAGGATGTGGCAGTTTTAATGGCTTAAATTTTCTTTCCACAATAGCTAATCCATCTAGCCCTACGACAGATAAAATCTGCCTTTAAATAAAATTGTTGAACATGAAACCTACAATTAATACATATGAATATGAACTAGGTGATGTTAAAACTACATGCTCATATACCATACAATAGAATAAATAATAACATGTTCAATCTGGGAATACATTCCAAGATCTTCTCTTTTATGTTATATTCTATAATTAAACATCATGCATAATTGTTACGTAAAACTCTGTTCACCTTACGAGTATTTTTAATTTATTCCTAATATAAAACAGTTTGATACATACTAAAACCAAAGGCTTTGTGACCATAAATGGCTCTGATAAATCTGGTGTGTTAAATTTTTTCACATTTCAGCTACCTTACACTCTCAATTACCAAAAAAAAAAAAAAAACCAAACCAAACCAGATATTAAAGATATTTAGGCAAAATGAACCAGCCAAAGAAAACTTGAAATCTTTATGAATGTAAGAATATGCACTACAATTATTCATTAAATTCAATTAAAGATTTTTAACTAATCACAACACTGAGAAAATGATAAAACTATCTAAAAACTATTGATTAATAGACTAACCTTTGAAAAAAGCCACCAAAATATTGCTCATGCAATAGACATGGTAAGAAAAGAACATTATACTTAAGAAAACAACTTGTTTATGCAACACACAATGAATACCTGATCACATATGGAAAACAATATTATCAGTGCTCAAATTGATTTTAGAAGAAAAACCTCTTTATTTCAAATATTTAAAATACCCTTCTTGTGTTTTCTCTCCTAAGAAAGAGTGAACTGTAAAAGCTGAAGAGGGTAGGATGAGCCCCTCAGTGAACGGATATGCCGGCTGAATGACAGTTTCCTCAGGGGCATGGCACACTCATCTGAGCAGTGTCTCATCATGCTCTTCCTTATTGGTCTACTATATTTCGTGCTGTAGGACTCTGCACAACTACCTGGAAAAACCTACATGTGATTTCACTCTTCCACCCATCCTTCACAATTTCAACATAATTTAATTTGATCTCTCAACTTCTTTACATTCTAATAACCTTAAAAGCTGTAGCACTCTGATCACAAATCAGCAGCTCTGTCACTCTATATTAATGCATCTTGCACAAACTTCTAGGGACTGTGTAGAAAAATTTTCTGGTTTTAAATGCCAAAGAATCACATCATTAGAAACATTGACATGTACCTTGTCTTAAGAGCATGGTTTTGAAAGATATATTTGTGTGTAAGGTTGTTTATAAATTCAGATTTAAAAGATTATTTTATTTCCAATTTACTTCTCTGGGAATATTTTCTCTCTTTTTTCTTTTAAACCGTACAAACGTGTAATGCATTTTTATCCCCTCTAAGTTTTCTACTCTGAATTTTCCTAATATCTCATCTTTAACAAAGAAGATGCAGATACCCTTGGGTGTGGGAAGTTTTCAGATTTCGTTGATTTTGAGGTATTTTTTAGCTGCAGGATACAAAAGACACTCCATAATCTTTTTAGTACCAGAATAAAACATATTTTGAACCAAGATAAAACCACTACATCATGAATGTTAATATCATTCTATGAAAAATATCATATGACTAGAAAAGACCATCCCTTTAGGGAGAAATATTATGCTAAAGTGGATTATTCTTCTAGTAGTGTAATGGAAAGGCATTTCCCCTAGTCCCAGAAGAAAAATCAAAATATGCATTTAAATGGAAATATTGTGAAATGGATAGGCTAAAAAAAAAACCTCCTCAGAACTGTGAACATATACATGTACACATACAAAACCATATACATAACATTTTATTTATACATTTTTTGTTTGTTTAATTCTACACATACATGTTTATGTATATAATTTTAAATTTTAAAAGATATGTTTGCAGCTCTAGGCTTATTTTGCAAATATCAAGATACTGTCACATTCACATACACTGGTTTTGGCCACGATTTCAAATAATATATACAACTCATCTCTATGTAGAAAGTTGGGAGTATTCTTTTTAAATTTTCTGCACATTTTGTGCCAGACCATATTCTAAACAGCTTTTACAAAGTGATAATGTTTCACTGACAGTGTTTTGTGTACTACACATAAAATTAAAACTCAGATAAACCTTGAGAAAAAGAAAGCAGAAAGCTAAGCAATACAACATGTTGCTCTTTTTGACCCACAAATGATTATCAGTTATTTTAGAAATTATGACAGTTTTCTCAAGTTCTTAAGGAGTCTGACACCATTGGTATAGCTTTTAACACTGCATTTATGTTTATATTACAATACAATAAAACAACAGGAATAATGTTCAAATTACTTGGGTATTGGACACTTTACTGAAAGTAACAGTATTACTGTTTAAATAAAAAATATATACTTCTTTGAATGTGTTAAGTAATCAATGTTATCCATGCTGCATGTGACTTATGGGATGAATTTTGAAAGACATCATCAGTTGCAAGGACTACTGGATCTCTGTTTCTAATGGAAGACTGTGTTCCTTAACAGTAAACATTAATCAAATTGAATCACCAGTGGTACGCCAATACTTGAAAAGCCATTGTGAAACCAGTGCCATAGTAATTATTTATTTTTACAATACAGATTACTTCATCATTAGAGCCAATATTTACTGTTCATTGTCAAGTATGAATAAAAAGCAGAATGTAAACACAACCACTCTTTTCTCCTTTCTTTCCTTGAAGAGTGCAACTATAAACCACCGTACCAATGGCACAGTAGTTAATTTTTGACTTTATTAGCAATTTTATCATTATTCTTTCATAATATTTTAGTTCACATATATATTTTCTTATTCTCTGCCTTCATTTCCTATGCAGTTAATCAACCTTCATTTAGCACCACTGGGATCTTTAAAAGCTACATAGGAAAAGAGAGCTCATTTTTTAAAGAGTCTTGATATTTTGTAATACTCCATTCCAAAAATACACGGCTAAATAATGTTGATCCTCTCAGGCAAATCTGAAAGGAACTACACTCAAATATGGGCAAACTAATCCACCATTGTCTAATGGAAAAACTCCATATTTTCAACAGCAGTGCAAAGTAAAGACTTTTAAAATATAAATTTGAGCTGATTTTGTATTCAGTATTGTAGTAAATCACACTAGAAATCAAAGCTCAGTAAGTAAAGTAATAATAATTAAAATACGTTTTCCATTAAAAGAGGATTCTCATCCATAGATTAAGTAGGTGCTTAAGAAATTTTTTTTGAAGACAATAAATACTGCAATTATTCCCAACGCACAAGAAATGAACCCCAAAAGACAATTATCAAGTATTAATACTTGATTAATTAATAATATAATCAATATACACACTTTGGAAAATAAAATATAAAAATAAATATTAATCTATTTAAAAATATATCCAGCAAACTAAGTAAAATTAAATGTGATGAGCCTACAGCCTTTAAATTACATTAAATTCTAAGTTTAACCAGAAAATATATTTCAAAGTAAATGCTCCATTTCCTGATGCCTTCCCTTACATGACGTGTACATGCCTGAAATAACAACAACTAAGAAATACTGTGCAACTTATGGTGAGACTTTGAGACTTAAGTCTCAAATCTACCTTAAGGGAAACCTATGTAACTTGAAATGTAGGCAACCACTAACTGACTGAATGTTGTTTTCTTTGGTTGGTTTTTTCCTAACCTTTGATGCAGTCTTTTCTCCTCTTGCATAGAAATGAAACAGAAAAGTAGTTCAAAAAAACCAAGCTTCAACAATGTACAGGCATGAGATATCCCAAATTTTTTCTTAGTTTGACCTGCATTTTAATTGGTAAATTATTTCATTTCTAATAAATATAATCTATAATACTGAATAAATGACATACTTTAAAAATTCTTGACTATAGAAAAGTTACTTACCCCACAAAAGCCATCAGTGGAATTCCTACTTTATTTCATCCTTTCCTTACAAAGACTTCTAGCCATCCCAGGTCAGAAAGGAACAATTTTGCAATCTACTCAACTTAAATTATAGAGGTTATAAAATATTATTTGGTAATTTCTGTATTTAGACCAATAGTTAAAGATCAGTCTGTACACTAGATACCATTCTCCTTTATGTCATTCTGCTTTATGCATTAACTGGGAGTTTAATATTATCTACCCATTTAAAATGCTGCATTTTCAAGGTATCAAATATCATCATAAAGACTTCATACTCTGAGCAGTTTACTAAAGAAAATATCAGGAACAGGCTATGTCCTCTATCCAATTCAGACAGATTTACAGAAACTAAAAAAAAGCCCCAGAAAATCAAGTCTGTAAAAAGGAGTAGGTTTAAGATGGTACCTCAGCATGTCTGTTACTCAGACATTTAGAAAGCTTTACTTTCATTTCCTATCTTCACTGCTTGGCTTTGCTCAACAAATGCAGACTTTTCTACAAGTAGACTGGACAATTAAAGGTTTCCCATGGCTCCTGGTAAAAGAAGACAAGTCTAGCCAGGCATTAATGTCCCCAACCTCTCTAGGAAAAGAAAGCAGGGAACAGACTACTTTGTCTCTTCCATCAGTCTTGATGTGCACAGTAATTGCCTCTGCCTTTTAATTACTCTAACAGTGGACAAGTTCTTACTCTAGTGTACAGTTTATGCCTTATCAACTGCATTTCTAGACTAAAAACGAATGCATACTCTACTATAATTGCTGTTAAGAAATCAGAGTCTAAGTTAAGTCATCAGATTATATAATGGTAATAGAATGTTGTTAGTAAGAAACTGGAAAAAGAGTTGTGATGTAAACACTTAAAAAAAAAAAAAAAGGAAGAAAAATTTTCAAGTACGCAATTTCTCACTGCACTTTGTCAGCCACTTCGGGCAGGCTACCTCAGTTAATTACAATCAAAATTACCTTAAAATATTTCTTAAAATACAGGACACAAAGATGAGAACGTATAGCAACTTCATTTATAAGCTACCTTGATTTGTTTCATATGGGGAACAAATCCATAAATCTAATAGGCAAGAAAAGGTAGCATTGTTGTTATTACCATTATTATTTAGTAATATTAATATAGTGGTAGCACTTCAAGGATAAAATGTGCCTAGGATTTTCTAACAGGACAGTTTTTCATTAGAAATGCCAGTCTGTTAAAGCTGAAGTGATTTATAAGAGGAGAACAGTTTTGGATAGTTGCCAGCTAAGACAGGAGTTTTCTTCCCAGGTCTCTGTCTGGCCATACCAGTCTGGGTTTGTGTGGTCTACAGCCCTGAACAGAGTGAATTGTTGTGAGCATTCGTCTCACAGGAAATTTCAATATCTAATTTTCCTCAAGATTCTAACTAAAAACCTCATTCCTACAGAACGGACACTGCATTTCAGTCAGTTGATTGCAAATCAGCTTCACAAAAATGCCCTAGTATGATACTTTCTACAAAAGTGGCTGGCCAAAACCTGAAAATTTCATAAATTCATTTTGGATTGAAAAGTAACATTTGAGACCATCTACTGTTGCTCAAGTATTCTAGACAAATCTGATCCAATGTTCTCATTTTAAACAGGCTTGATGCTTCTGAAGTGAAATACAACATTTCTAATATCAAGAATAAGACACATATAAAAAAAGTCCTAAAACATCAAATTCATGTAAAGTTTAACTTAACCTAAATCCAAGTAAAGTTGTAAGTGAAAACCCTCCAGAAAATGTTTATATACGCAAGCAACACCGCCCCAATCTAGGCTGACAAGACCATACTTTAAGGGAAAAATATTTTTCAGGATCTGCCTTTCTGAGGATCTGCTCCTCAAAATATTTTTGAGGAGCTTGGGGATCTGCCTTGAGGAAGAAAGGATTTTTAGGACATTGGAAAAAACAGAAAGGAAAGTCAGTTAACAAAGTGCCAAAGAAATGGCAAAAGATAAAACTAGAAAATATAATCACAGAAAAAGCAAAATCAAAAGACTCCTTAAATTTTGAAAGCAAATATGTGTCTGCATACCAGGAAGAAGAATATGAATTTTTATTTCTTTCAGTTGGATGAAAGAGAAGCTTTCCTTCCTCAAGGAAGTCATGTCCTTAGCCATTAGGAGAGTGCCAGAAAGGTGAAGGCATGGTGAGTAAGAAAGTCAAGTTAGCAATGTCATAGAGAATAAGAAAAAAATACGGCTTGATGTTGTGATACCAAGATTAAACACAGCTAAGTATTTAACAATAGAGAGAGAAAGAAGAATTTCATTGTAAAAAAATAGATAAAAGTATGCAGATAAATAAAATCAGGGAAAAGTGCATTGTGAAGAAAAATCAGGTACCCTGACAGAGACAAAACTGTTAAATAAATTGATCCTGTATCTATTCCAAAAGCAAACAAGAATGGGTGATGTAGAGTCAAGTTACCAAGCAAGAAGAAAACAAAAAAAAAATACAAAAGATAAGATACATTTGATTGCTGTTCCTCTAGTAAACTCTTGTCTCCTTTTGTTTGTAATTGAGGTTTAAAAAAAGAAAAAAGCAAAACAGTTTAAACTTACAGCAGAATCCAAATATTTCGTTGAAGGGTATTATTACTGTAGGTGCTGTATTAATATGAAATTGATACCAAGAAAGATAAAATCACATACGTTTCAAAGATCTCCTTGGTGTCTTCTCTGCTTAAAGCCAATAGCATTTTCGTTACCATCCAGACTCCACATCTTTAAAAATATGTATCAAAGCAAGACAAACTTCAAGTTTTCTATATCAGAGAGAATGCATGTCTTTCCTTATCATCCCTCCTCATTAACTCCCCATCTGCGGGCAGACTGTTATGGTATTCTCCAATATTAAGAACAGGGTATTCATATTTAGAAGACAATATTACTTAAGTCAGAATTTTCCAAATTGTTTGTTGCCTATGTGAAAAAATAATCTCCAAAATCTTTCATTGTTGAAAGGCATATGCAGTAGTCTTATATTGCAGATTCTCTGTCATATGCCTCTTATCTAATCAAGGTGCTACAATGATTTATTGTGGGACTTTTTCACACAGAAATTGAAGTTTCAGAGGACTAGGACATCCAAAATCGCAAATATACACTCACCATGACCTGTGCCCTTGGCATAAGTGACTGTGGACTGTAGTAAGAAGATAAGAGGAAAAAACCTTTTTATTAAGACCAGAAGTATTTTCGTCATCAAAAAATCTACCAGCTGAGGAACAGTCTCTGAGTCTGTCACACAAATAAACTGTGTGATACAAAAAGACAGTTTAAGAAAACCCCTAAATTTATTCAGATAGAGACAGGAACATCAGAAATGTTTACAGAAGATGGAAGTTCAGTGCCATTCATGTTCATTAAGGTTTCAGTCCTTTTCCAGTTCTCAGAGCAGACATTTTGCACAATGGGTTACCCACTATTAAGCTTTTCTACCTATTACAAAGAAAAAAAAAAGGCCTTCTCACAAATACATTTGTCTCATTTAACAGAAGTGAAATATTTGTACCAGGCTTCCAATCTGAATTGCTACTGTTTAATTAATTTTTAAACTGGTGTCAATGTTTTAAACCAGTGTCTCCTGTTAAAACTGCAGATTATATTTACATAAGTTGCACTGTGACTGTATGCTAGGGAGGAACCAGTTAAGGATTCCTTTTTCATTTGAAGCACATAAATGAGACTTGCAAGTGCGGTTTCAATAAAGAGCTGTTAATAAGATGCACATAACAAGTTATGTTGAATGTACTTTATTTGTTTTAAATGTACATACTGAGAAGAACGCCACATCTTGTCAAATATGCTGGACAAAAACAAACTGAAATGTGCCAACAAGCAACCAAAGGATGAGTTCTGCACTTTGCTGAAATAAGAAGTTAAGCATTAGAGATGACCCTTGTCTAATAAATACATGACCTTTGTCTAATAAAGACACAACTGCATGATTAAGGAAAAGTGAAAACTTTAATTCAAGTTAAGTAAGGACAAAATATCTTCTGAACCAGGAAAAAAAACAACAAGTAGCTCAGCAACAAAACTAAACCTCTATGGATTTTGTGTGGTTTCAGGCAAAACTGTAAATGATAATACTTTCTACACAAAGGAATCAAGACAACTTAAAACCTAACAATCACCTTTGAGAAAAACTTCTACATAGGGAAGTCTCATTTATTCAAAGGAAGTTTCTTCATATACTTCTTAAAAAACACAACCAAAGGCATAATGTATGGATAAAAACTGAAAATCTGACTGCCAGCTTATCAGAAAACTTCAAGTTAGCTGAATGAGAGAATGGGAAGGCAAGGTGAGCAAAAACTTTCTTATGCCATAATAGCATAAACCACTTAAACATAGTTTACTTCTTGTTTCTTCAGTTAAGGTATTTTACTAACAGGTTGCAACTGTGCTATCCTCTTCATGTATCACAAATACGTGCTAAGAGTTTGTTAAGGGGAGAAGGAAGGAAACCTGACAGACTTCATTAGTGATGGACTGAAAACTTCCTGGGAACTAGAAGGAGCTGAACAATGAACAAAACAGCATGACAGACCACTGACTGAAAACAAGCCTGGTAGCAAGGATCCTCCTGCTTTTGAATTTCTTACAGATTTAAGGTTTTCCTTTTTTCTAACACAATATTTCGCTTTGATGAAAATACAGAAAGTGTAATAACTGGGAGACATTTTTTTCTAATTTGACTTAATGCTTAGGTTTGAAGTAGGTTAACTATTGATACAGAAAAGAAAAATAATAGAGCTGGCTACTCTAATAGTCTGCCAACATACAGTACACGACACTATCTACAGCACAGTCTAATACACACTTTAACACTGGAAGAGGCTATGCGCATCTTTCAAAATACTTAACTATATTTTTTCATTTCTACTGCAGCTACATTCAAGGAAAGAGTAGTTCCTATTCTATAATGCACTACATGCATCTTATATAATGCAGCAAACCATCTTTTTTAGCTTGTATTTCTCAGGAATATTCTGTCAGCCAAAATTCTGACAGCCTCACAAAACAACTACTGAGAACATGAACATTCTGAGGCTGGAATGACACTGATATAACTGTATTGGAAGTAGCTGATAATAAATAACACAGCACTAAGAATACCTACCAACTGATGAAGTAGCAACTATAAGTTAAAATAACAAATGAATTGACCAAACAAAAACTCCCAATGAAACCCCCAATCATCTCATGAATACAAAAATCAAACCCGTGAAACGTCTTTCCTACCTATGAAATAGAAGCAGACAGCCAACTAGATGTGGTAGTCCCTCATTTCATGTTTCTACTACAAAGGTGACTCTAGGTTTCCAGCTTTCTCCTGTGATTGGTCCAAAGTGTGTGTGCACTTTGGTTTCAGGTCTTTTTATCTGTACTTGAAAAATACTAAAAAAAAAAAATGAGGTTGCAGAATCAATCAATAAAAATAATTAGGAAACTTCACACGCCCATGCAACCTTTTAGATTAGTTTCCTTCCAGTGGGTTTTGTAAAAATAATATTGATTGTAATATGATTATCTGCTTTTCCAGCTTAATTGAAGCACAAGATAATAGAAAGGGAGCATGAAACTTTGCATTTGCCATTTTCAAATTCTCAGCTGCCTGAATTGGCAACCAATACAATAAATTTAGTATATATTCACATCACTTTCTAGAGCAACCACCTTTCAAAAGGTGTCAATAGTCATCACACCAAGTGGAATCAGATGCTCTGGAAAGACAGCATGTGCCATCAGGCTCTGAAAGCAATTTAAATAGCCATGGGAAAAAGCAGGATTTTTTCTTTTTTCCAACTGATGCTTTCAAACATGTACTCTCCTCTCTTTGTGCAATTATACAACAGTATTACTAAAAACCTTCATTTTTTTTCTTTTATGATATAAATGATTTATCACTTTTTCTTACAGAATAAAACTATTTTCAGCTCAGAAGATAAGCATCGAGGAAAAGCCACTAAGTATTGAAACTGGAAAACTAGACATTGTACAACTTAAATGCTGAAGTCATGCTGCTCCATAAAAGTCAGTTAACACAATAACATCTTTCCATTTTGAGAAATAGAGTACTTGATGTCAAAATACAAAAAAACACCTCATAACTAATAGCACAGATTTAGAATTAAAAAGATCACAATCTCAGAGTAACTCTTCCTTTGAAAGCATTTATTGATCTTTCCTTCACAGCACCATTCACTAATTCTGTAAAGCAATACTTTTGAGAATGGTGATGTAAGCAATGAATAAGTAAGTCACAATGACAAGCAGGTAATAAATAATGGCTGACAGACTTTTCCTAAGAACACAAGACTAGCTTCCAAAGGACAAGCATAATGTTAAAGGTGGTAAAAAGGGTTATAGTAGCCCAAAATATCAACATTACTGGAGACCTGTAGGAGCCTGAAGAAAGCTAAGGAATATGAAAGCAAAAAGAATTACTGAACTTTATAAATTGAACTGTAGCAGAATGAAACATCATTACATGAACAGGAAAGATAAGGAAATTAATCTCAGCTATTATAAACAAACAGATATTTAGCTCTGTAAAATCACAAACATTACAGGTTAAAATCAAGTTCTACAAAACATTGCATATCTGTGGACATTAATCTCTTCTTTATGCTGGTACACTGGTCACAGAGCACAGCAGTTGAAGAAAGACAAGAACAAAAAGCTATGCCAGGTAGTTTAACACATCTAGTTGGATGACATATTCTGTAATAAACTGTGTCTTCCTGTAACACAATGGTACATATTGCTGTTTTGAATACCAAAAGTATATCACAAAAAAACCTAAAGACCAAAATCCTTGAAATGTATCAAACATATATCAAACTTATCAAGTCGCTATATAAGCAGAATAACAGAAGAAAAGAAAAAAACCAAAACAGTGGTTGTGGCTAATACAGAAGACAGCAAGACAAGATGCTAAGGAATGTAGAACAAACAGGTAAATAAAAAAAATACTTCAAATGGAGTGTTCCTTTGATTTTAGTATCCAATTCCTCAGTATCTACTGACACTTCACAGTCATTTTGAGAATATTATTGGTACTTCCCATGGTTAAAACCACAAATTATAGTCCATCAAGTAACTAAATAAAACCTAAGTAATTTTTTTTTTTAATTACGTTGTCAAAGATTCCCTCCCACTTGATCAAGTTCCGCAGAAAGAAAGAATGCCTTCAGTAGAAGAAAAAATGTCTTTAAAAGAACATCCTAAAAAAATCGGAGGTCTTAAAACTTAAATTTACTTGTTTAGACCACCCTGGGATCATAAACAAAAAGTCTTATGAACAGCTCCAGTAAGAAAAAACAGTACTTCTTTTGTTATGTCAAATGTTTCATTTTAGACTGCAATATTTATTTTTCTTTTGATAACTAGTGTTACAGTGTAGACAACTGTTAAGTAAATCAGAACAGGTATTAATTATTTTTTATAAAAAAGACATTCCTAACATTCATTCTTCCCATCTTTTGGTATTTCAAGGTCAAGAAACTACTAGAAATTAAAATTAAGATGATCTCCGGAAATACCCTTAAGCACACTGCATCAGCACAGATTTTATGAAACTACATTTGAAAATTATTTGGTGAGCTGATCTAGCTGAACCTACTTTTGCAGGACGGTTGAAACAGATGATCTTTACAGGTCTCTTCCAGCCCCTACTATCCTGTGATTCTGTGATCATTCTTAAACAATTTAATCTTATTTTCATCTACAGATTTACCTGGAATGTATATTCTCTTTCATTAAATATTTCAGATAGGGATCACATAATCCAACTAGACGAAAAAAGATGTGGAATTTTGGAGGGAAGTAACAATTGCAGAATGAGATAAAATCAATATTGACATTTTAACTCAAGAGGATATTTCCTATAAGCATCTGCAGTGGCTGCTCTGTCACTTCTTTGCCCAATCTTGGTAAATTTTGCCAGCTCTCAGTAGACAGTAAAGCTCTATTTTGTCTCCAGTAACACAATCTACACTTATCCCTGTTTTAATCATGTTTAATTATGTTTGCTAGATTCATTGCAAGAAAATATTCCTTATTTGTTTTTCTAAATACCATCTTATTTGTCTCAAGGGTTGCAGTTTAAAATTAAATTCTTCTCTCATTGCCAACCCGATCACACTTATAACAAATCGCCTGTATTTGTTTTTTCATTAAAATATTATTTAAATTAATAATTCATTTTCTAAGCAAAATTCCCACTGATGTGAATGACAAATTTGCCTAAAGAGAGTGAACAGGGATGAAGTTCCAATGAAGAGATTAAAATTGTATCTAAAGTAGATATTTACTTTACATTTATATAATCTCTCTTTTTTTTTTTAATACTCAATTTCTACCATTTCTTTACGAAGTAAACTTTCAAGATCATCTAAAAAATTATAATAATCCATGATTTGGTCATATTGTAGGGAGAAAAAGGAATATTCGCTTTACCATTAAAAACCTCACAGGCATGAAGTTCATNAAAAAAAAAACAAACATGGGACTTTTATGAACATTCACTTAAATTCTCACTTAAAGGCTACATGGAAGGTATTTTGCAAATAATTTAGGCAATAACTTTATAATAAACCAAAGAATAAATTTTAACAGAAAGGATGCTCAAGCAAACAAAATGTACCAGAAAATTGTCTACGGCTATGTGAATGAATGAACAAAACAAACAATATCAAAACCACAGATGGTGCCTGTTGATGCTCACTCATATCCACATGCACAAGAACTGTGATAGTATCTGTGGAGGAATTGTGTCTTGAAGCACGCAAAGATAGAGGTACTACATGAAAGGAAACTGCTACAGAAAATGAAAATCNAACAAAAAAATAAACAAAAAACATCCAATATTGAAGATTCACCAAAAGTATGCAATCAGTGCAAGCGTTAAGGTTTATTCAGTCTTCCAGTTAAATTTAGAATGAAGTAATTTACAAATATAACATTACTTTTTGTCAGTAGAATAACAGTTGCTTTACTCCAAAAGATGGAGTTACCTTCTCAACTTCTGTAATCATTTTCTGTCACTAGATTGTTTACAGGGAGTATTTTCTGGGTTAGCCAGTGCACATTATGCCACAATAGCAGCTTCCTCCAGCAACATTTCATTATACAAAATCTAATGTTAAAAAGTTTTCACATGAGTACAGGCGAGAAGTTACTCATAAAACAGGCAGACAAAAATCAAAGCTTCTACAGACCACATTCCCGAAGCATCTCACTTCTTAATTTAATTTAAATTAGTCAACTTTGTAATTATTTTCAGATCTCAAATACTGCAGGAAGTGGTTTGTGACATACTATTTACTTCACCAAAATTCTTATCACTTGTTACACAGGAAAAATGGCCAGTACATTTATCTATCTACTGTTCCAAACGAACTAAGGCATGTGGGCAGTCATGTGTTTTACACAAATCATTAGAGATACAGGAATGTTTTGAATAGCCATCAATGGTTACATCATTAACTATAATTTACTGCAATGACTTATGATTTTCATTTCACAGAAGTGCATTAAGAGTGTGTTTTACACATACATTAACACTCCCCATCATAAAATAAGGCCATTTAACTTTTCACAGAATGACTTTTATGATGCTGTTACAGAAGAAACTAATTGGAGATAAAGCATTTATTTTTTAAAAAGGTCATGCTTTTTTATTGTAGTTTATAATATTCAAATGGCAGCGTGTGAGTGTGAATGTGCATGTATGCGAATGTGAGGAACGTGTGTTCAATACCAAACCCACACAACAACTTCTGCAGAAAACACAGAATAAAAAGTTATTTGCATATTAAGCTATAACGAGGTAAAAGAGAAATCTAAATTGTAAATGAGTTTTAGAGACAAATCAATGCTAATGAACAACAATTACTCCAGTCACTGTGTGAATTAAAACAACATCATTAATAAAGCTTAGGTGTTCTGCTGGTGAGCGTGTCTTTAGTCCCTGGCAGATCATGCAAGACCTAGTTTAGGAAAAGCAGCAAGCACAAAGGAAGTAAGTTTAAAATTATTTTGTTTTGAAGCTTCACTTCAAACAAAAATGCTGGGAAAGCTTACACAACTCTGAAAAATCCATCCAGTTGTAACAACTGCTTTGAATGCCTGATGAAATTTCAGGTTTTCACTAGATAATGACAAGACAGCTTATAAACCTAAAAGATTACTCAGAACAGCCTCTTTTGTTCCCTTTCTTGCATGTAAAGCAGTCAGTAAAAAGTCAAAATGTTTCCTTAGGAAAAATAGGGCTTTTGTTTGAGCTAAAAATAAGTGTAAACATCCCACTCTTTACCCGAATGCTCAAAACCAGCTGTAGGTAGTAACCACGCAGAGAGAAACTACAGAGGGCACTGTTGTATCAGTTTTCAAGAGTTACAACGGTGACAGGGCCCAAGAACAGAAGCCTGTCAGAAAAATAAATAACTAAAGAAAGAATCCAGAGTTAAGAGAAGAGCATGCAAATGCGCTTAACCTAAAACAACAGTAAAGCAAAAAGACTGGAGCTGTATTTCTGAAGGGAATTGGACTGAAAAAACAGTTCACATAACAGACTGTCAAGCTGATAGAAATACGGCAGCACACCCATTTGGCATCTTCCTTTGTAGTACTTTCCATGGGAAAGGTAACTAATCATAGTGCAGCCTTATCCTTTGCAAACAGCAACCTATTACTGGAATCCCGCTCATAATCAATATGAAAATGAGTGATGACTGTTATGCAATTCTATCACAGGCAGAATTTATCAATAGAAACAATATCTCCATACTCTACAGACTTTTTACAATGTAAAAGGCCTGTTCCATTTTTATTTCTTCTGGTAATGACAGTTACAAATCAATCATTTCCATTTTGAAAATGGTAACGTTGATGTAATATAAACCAAATGAAATCCCAGTCTTTCCAGTAGAATTACATTTAAATATGCTGATCAGAAACACTAAGTGCCTAGCTAATGTAACCATGCAATTGCTGTATGTATGACATTCATATCAGGTGTGTGATAAAGAAGTCAGTATAAATACCTCTGTAATTGTATAAAAAGAAAAATTATTTTTATGCAAAGAATAAGCTTCAGAGATAAAAACATTTATTAAGATGAATTTAATAAATGTTTTACTATTCATTTATATGAAATCTCTCCTATCCTTGATTGCATTTTATTGGAACTAACCCCAATTATGTTTCATTAAACACTAATAAATTTTAAAACATATATTACTGCTGCCTAATGAGAAGTGTAAATAATATAAAACAGCCAGTTACCTCAGCACTGAATAAGATAATTCATTTTTTATATTTTTTTATATTTTTTATATATTAAGATGAATATGCAAGTAAGAAGCCCTAGAACTGAAATAATATGGATAGTACCATCCATTTAAAATAAACTGTAGAGAAGAAAGGTATTGTTCTTTTTCGGTAATGTGGATGCAAAACTCACAAGCAGCATGCTTTGCAGTACTACAGCAAAAAAAAAACAAACATGGGACTTTTATGAACATTCACTTAAATTCTCACTTAAAGGCTACATGGAAGGTATTTTGCAAATAATTTAGGCAATAACTTTATAATAAACCAAAGAATAAATTTTAACAGAGAGGATGCTCAAGCAAACAAAATGTACCAGAAAATTGTCTACGGCTATGTGAATGAATGAACAAAACAAACAATATCAAAACCACAGATGGTGCCTGTTGATGCTCACTCATATCCACATGCACAAGAACTGTGATAGTATCTGTGGAGGAATTGTGTCTTGAAGCACGCAAAGATAGAGGTACTACATGAAAGGAAACTGCTACAGAAAATGAAAATCCAATTTGTTGTTTGTTTTTTTTTTAAACAGATAACACAAATATATTTACCAAGCAAAAGCTCAGTTTCTTCGCAAATACTGAGACCTGGAATTCACCTGAAAGTGATCAATTATTTCAAGCAACTTGTTAATATAAGATAAACAAAACCAAAACCTAACGTGCATGTCAGAAATGGGCTTCAACAAGGTTTTGCCATCTTTGGCTTCCAAACAGGTCCTGTATATGCAATGTTCACAAAATTTAAAATTCATATATATTCTGTCTTTAGGCTGATTGTGTTTCTAAATCAAAATTTTCAAATTAGTGAACATAATATCTGTTTAGCTCTTGTTTTTTAATTAGCATTGCTTCTAGCAGTTTAGTTTTGCTAAAATAAAGTTTCATCATGTTTTACTGTTTCTAGGTATTAACAAAATTTCACTAGTATTACTGTTATACTCCTTTTGAAGTATATGTGATTGCAGGCAGCCAAGTAGGTTGCATGCACATAAAACAACTCTAACAGTTTGTTAGATACACAGTACTAATAAAAGGAATGCATATTAATTTACTAAATATACAAATGTGAATATACATATTTGTTCTAAATGAAACTTAACTGCATTTTAACTATGAAGTATTATAACTCATTCCTAGAGGTGTGAAACTGGACCCAAACAGGGCTGTTATTGAGGCTCTTTAGTCTACGCATGTCACTTAAATAAAATTCAAACCATGAAAAAAGTTTTGATAACATTTACAAAATTGACTTAAACATGTTAATGTATTTTTCCACTTAATGACAATACTGAATGCCAAAATGTTAACAGATAACTCTCTAAATATTCTTATTAGAATATTCTAAATATTCTAATGAGCCATTTGAGATTCTTTTCTCCCCATGCAACATAGCACATTAAAACCATTTTTTTCTATCGTAATTTATTCAAAGCTTGATTATGAGCAATAACTGTGAGAAGAAATACAGCATTGTTGATTCATATACAAGCATTTCACTTAACTACATTGGATAATAGCAGTGCTCCTAAAGGAGTATAAAAGCAAAGTGATTAGAAGTCATTACTGTTAATTAGCATTCGCTTTACATTGATAGGGATGAACCTTTTCTGTGCTGAAAAAAATGGAAAGCTTTGCAGGAAAGTCTGCCAAAACTGGTCAAGGTAGGCACTGAAATAAAATGTCGGTGACCAGCAAGTTGAATTCAAAACAACAATAACAAAAAAGCAAAACAAAACCAAGAATGTATCATCATCCAATTAGTGAGATTCAGTTTTTAAACAGGAAAAGGTTTGAAGGGAATGAGTAAAACTGGAAACTCATACTTCACATTCTGCAATCTCACTGATAAAAGGAGGAAATGTGTGTTTATCAAACTTGCTGCGAGTGCACGACTCATTTGGTGTCCAGTAAACAATGCCTGGCTGCCCGTTTCCAAATGCATGTGAGAATCTTGCAACCCAGAACATTATATTCAGCAAGCAAGGTCACATTAGAAATGCCCTGGAAATGGGAAATCAGAAAAACCTGGCAATCAGAGGTTTAAAGCTGACCAGATCAAGCCCTCAGGCTTGCTTACCATCTTTCACGACCAGTCTGTCTCTGCTTGTTCAATATTAACACAACAAGACTAAGAGTGAGTGAAAACAACTCCACACACCTAAAAGGGAGAAATACAGTGACTTTTTTTGTTTACGTAAAGCTCAATATTTCTCACAGTAAGAAAACACCTCAAAGATGTTGCTCAAGATCCCCTTCTGGGGAAAATTAAAAAAACAAACAAAAAAATCCTTCCTGAACAGTTCAGATGAGATACAGAGGATGGCAAGCATCCTGTTCATTAAAAAAATTCATTGTTCCCATCTCATTTTAAAATTAAAACTAAAAAAAAACCCAAACAAACAAACAAAAACTGAAACAACTAAACAAACCCTGTCTTGCAAATGGAACAAGATACATAATTATTTTTGCACTACTTAAAGCACTGCCAACTATGCAATTACTTCTTACCCTCTTACCTCAGTTCACACTCTTATTCACTGCTGATAACAATGGTCATCCCCTAGGTGGAGGAAGCTACAGAACTCCACTAGAGAATTTATTAAAAGAAAAAAGCCCAAGTTGATTAAAAAAAAATGTTTTATATGATCAGTGCAAAGGGGCAATTAAATCCTCACAGATCAAAAGCTATCATTATAAAAGGTAGAACTTAGTTTATGCCCCATGACAAACCACAACAAGTATTTTGTCTCAAAAAAAGATATCTTACTCTAAGAAGCAGCACAGTTTTTTATTTCTTGTCAATGTAGGTAGCAATTTCACACAATTTCTAAAAGTTCACATTTAACTTTCACGTCTAAAGGCAGAAAGAAAGGTGCTAAAAGCTGTAGTCTCCAAACGTTCATTTAATCAACATGAGTAGCAGAGGGACCAAAAAATAAATTCCATTGTTTTACCTATCACTCTAACTGGGCACTGAAGACTTTTTAGAATGTTTTTTCAATACTGATGTTATTATTTCAATTGCTGAATTATATATAAAGTTAAACTACCAAACCATCAAGGGCACGGTATTCTTTATTTACAATAATAATCTTAAAATACCAGGGGAAAAAAATAAGGAGTGATTATTTTGGAAGTTCAGCATACCTCTTCCTACAATTTAATCCTGTTCAAAAATGTTGAGAAATATACCTTTGAGAAACTAATCTATATAGCTACAAATAATTCAAATCATAGTAGGGAAAATATCTGGTTTTCTTCAACGGCAAATATGGGAAATGATGACTAGAACAGAAATGTTCTGCACACTTCTGAACTCTTTGAATCCCATCTCCAAGAAGGGGAAGACACCTACTTTGAACTTAAAACTGCAAACAAAGTTTTGTGAACAGCGTGCTGAGGTCATCAGATTATAGATTCTTTAAGTCAATATGGATTCTATAACTAATATTATTTAGATTTTTAAGACTCCTAAGAAAACCTGCAAATCTTGTTTGTATGAGTTATACTATTAGTCTTTACCATGTAAATACTACCACTGAAGTTCATTACCATGGGGACTGTCAAGAGTTGAGTAAAATGGACATCTAAAAGTGAAATGACTATTTCTAAATACTGTTTCTCTTAAATGCATTTTATAGAAGTGAAGAGAGTGAAGCAATGCCTGCAGTAGAATATTGTGTTACATTTATTAATGTATTTTTCCTGATGGAAGCATCTAGATGTCTGGCTGCACAAAAGCCACAGAAAGTTAGTTATCAAACCGAATGCAAGAACTCATTTTACTCAATGGCCACAGCAGCTAAATTCTGGGGAAGGGTGAAAGGAAGAGTGTTTTCTTAGCATGGAAGACTATTATGAGTAATAATGAACTGAAAGTTTTATATTCTGTAAGGAAATTAAACTCTACTCAGAAGTCATAGAATAACCTTGTATTTCACCCATTTATCTCAAACTGTGACAAACCTTTTCCTGAAGAATTCCAAGTCTTAGGTAGTTTTGGTGATAGGACCTAAGTTACACCTACTGCGCTCAAACCTGCACAGCCAAAGTACTTTCTCTGACACAAAATAACACCTTAAGTAACATCTAAAATTACACAGCCGTTGCAATTGTAACTCTTGGACAGGAATACTTCCTGTCTCAAGTAAACATCAATCTGGATCCATTTCATAATCATGATCCTGTCCTTAAAATGTAACTATTTTGTAACATTGTATTACTAGACTTTTTGTTGCTGTAATAAAAATCCACGCTACTTACTCTTAATGACTGAGTTTCAAGAGTATTACTCCAGAATGTGATCAATGCTTTTGAAAATTAATTTTCTTTCTTGCTTCCATGGTAAAATGAAACAGTGACAGAAACAAATTATTCAAATGTTTCATGTATCCAATATATCCAAACTAGTTTTTCAGTTGATGATCAATATATGTTATCATAAATAATAATCCTTCAGTTCTGAGGTCCAATATATCAATTTGTTTCAAGGGTATGTCATGGTTTAGCAAGGACCAGCTTTTGCTTGGTAACAGGAGGAGCGGGTTGCAGTGAAGACCCAGTAAAGAATTCTTGGACTTTCCCCTGGCTCTTGGATTCAGACCCATCTGCAGACCGGCTGGGCCAATCTGGCACCTCTGCCATCACTATTTCAGGATAGGAATTTGAAGTGCTTGGGAGCAGGTGTAAGAGTGGTACAAGATGGAGGCGAGCACATGGACCCCATAGTCAGAGGAGGAGCATCAGACCAGAGACCCCTCTGCAAGCTGTGGTGAGGACGCAGGCTGTAGCCCTGCAATCCATGGAGGGCAATGGCAGGACTGAGAGCCACCAGCAGCTCCGTGTGAGTGAGAGACTGTGAGGAGGCAGCCATGGCGCCGGCCGTGCTGAAGAGCTTGTGGGTGGCAAAGCAGACCCACATGAGAGGCAGACAGGGGCTGCAGCCTTTGGGATGAATGTACATCGGAGTGGCCCGTGCAGGGTTGCTGGGTGTGTGACGTACCCGGTGCAGGTGCAGGGAGGACTGGCGCGGAGCCTGCCTGCCCTGAGGAGCGACAAATGGCAGAAGCCATCAGGAATAGACTGACTGAAACCCCCATTCCATGCCCCCCTGAGCCATTCAGCGAGGGAGGAGATAAAGACACAGGGATCAGGGCTCTGAGTCCAGGAAGAGGGGAGGAGTGGGGCGAAGGTGGTCCTAAAGAACTGGTTGTACTCTTCATTGTTGTACCATTCTGTGTTGCTTTGTGTTTGTTATGTTTTGAGGTTTTATGGTTATGCTTTAGTTGGTGTTGGATTAAATTATTTTCTGTTTTCTTCCCCAAGCCGAGTAGCCTGGTCTGTTTTGCCCTGGACCCTAAACGGCAATAAAGCTCTCCTTGCCCTTTGGCAATTCTCAGGTCTTTGATACTTGAGGCTAATGGTGATCATTTGTCCCCTGATGGGCCTAAACCATGACAGGGTATTCTTCGGATTTTTTGTAAACTTGCAAGTTCTGAACTCACAAAGTGCATCACAAAAACAAATCTGACAGAAATAACATGCTAAAACTGAAAAGGTACTGACAATTAATTTGCATGCTTTATAATAAACACAGAGAAATATATTAAAAATAAATTATAAATGGAACAAATGTTTAGAATTTAAGAAAACTCGAGTAATAAAAATATTATTGAAAAATATGAAAAAACTCAAGTTCAAGAATTGTACTAATTACCCCACCATTGGTAACTCACCAAATACAGATAAAGCCTTCACAGAGCACAGGAGATAAGGCAAGAAACTTGAAAGGAGACAGAACTGCCTACTGAAACTGAACTGAAATAAATTACCTTGCACTGGTGCATATAGTCTGGAAGCTGCCACAACCACTGCCCCCCAAAAAAGAGATACAGAAAACAATTCAACCCATCTTACGCCACTTCTGTATGTATTTGCTTATAACATCAATCTATTATTTGGACATATCATAATTACACTGAAAAGAACAGAAGGCAGTAAAACATGCCTATATTGAGAAGTATGTTGTAGGGAATTTTCATATAAACACCTCCATGCTCCAGTCTTTCCAAGTACTAAAATAAAAGAACACAGATTCCCCACACATTTCCTGGTTTCAAAGACAGTGCCATGATAAAACCCAGAAGGATAATTCAGGTAACCTAGAAAATCTAGTGCTTACATGCTTTCCCAGAAAAGTCTCCAATACTCAAAAATGGACAAAAAAGGATATCTGTGATCCCTATCCAGCAACATGGAAAGTACTTTAAACTACTCGTAAGAGTTCACGATTTACACATCTCACAAAGTGCATATTCTACTATTAAGTAAGGACTCCACTGTAAAATACATTAAGTCATCACATAAATACTCTGCTATGTTCCACAGTATATATTGAATACAAGATCTAAAACTGTCAACTAAAAAATAACTATTAATTTCCTTCACAACTATCAATCATCTGGGTTTGTGACAACAAAATTGTCAGGTTTATTAGCAAATTTACAGTCATCAGCAGACAATATCACTTTCTGAGTCCTGTGAACTAGAACAGAACTGTTATCCTGGGTGTTCCAGCGCTGCAGGGGAATATTTAACATTTTAGCAATCTTGTTCTTGTAACATTGTTTTTTAAAATACAAAATACTTTTGAATATACACTAGTTGTTTGTTTTAATTTAAGAAGTGCTTGTAATAGAAGTGGTCTTTACAAATGGAAAGCGATGCACACTGTGATTTTGATCCAGACACACCTTTCACAGAAAAACAGAGCTATGTTACTTTGACCAGTGTTTTGAAATTACATCCACTCAAGCATGCATTTTGACTAGATTTCTGCAGATATCTTGTCCTCTTTTCAACAGAATGCAATTTGAGATCTCTGTTTAAAACTATTAAGATCTTGGGAAGACGCAAAATCCTCCCACAGAATCACAAAATCTAAAGGGTTGGAAGCGACCTTGAAAGATTATGTAGTCCAACCCCCCTGCCAGAGCAAGACCACCTAGAGTAGGTCACATAGGAACTTGTCCAGGTGGGTCTTGAATGTCTCCAGAGAAGGAGACTCAACAATCCATCTAGGAAGACTGTTTCAGTGCTCTGTCACCCTCACAGTGAAGTTCTTCCAGGTGTTTCTTTGGAACCTCTTACGTTCCAGCTTGTACCCGTTGCCCCTTGTCCTATCATAAAGCTAAAAAATTGCAGTTATAAAAAATATGAAAAAAAAAAATGGAAAGCTTTCAAAGTTACTGTTAACACACCTAAGGAAAAAAAAAGTATTTTTCTTAAAAAACCAGACTTATAGCTGCCAGAGTTTATGTCCTCCTGATAATTTTGCCATTATTCATCAGAATATGCAAGACTTCTACTGAAACCTTTGCAACAGAATTGCACACATTTGACTGTAAAGACACGGTTATCCAAAGTCTAACTTAAAGGCAGTATATTGTTAATATTTATGTCTTTAAAATACCATACAAAGGAATTAATATTTCTATACAAGAAAGAAATCTTTATTTAGTTCCAGAAAACTTGGTAACATCTCTTTCAACTATAGTTATAATTATCATGTACAAACTTCTAAAGAAGAGATTGTCAAGATTTAAAATTACTTCAGGCATTCTTTTCTCCAAAGACAGCAAGAATCAAAAAGGAAGTATCATCTTAATTGCCACTAATCTGCCCATTTTTTATTAAATCAATCAGTAATTTATTATTTTAGTGGCAGAAAATTGTTGGCATGTAGCTTAGGAGACAGCATATACCAGTCCTTCAAATTTCTAAGATTATCACAGTTCAAAGATAAAACTGCTGTACCATATTTCTTTCAATTCTTGTGCTGCATGATATGTACATTCCATTTACAATGTCTATGAACCATTTTAGAGCATAATCATAGAATCATGGAACCACCTATGGTTGGAAAAGACCTTTAAGATAATTGAGTCCAACCATTAACCTAGCACTGCCAAGCCCACCACTAAACCATATCCTTAAGCCCCACATCTACATGTCTTTTAAATATCTCTCCAAGGACGAGGACTTCCTTGGGCAATCTAAGGAAATAATAAAAATTATAATATTATAATAATTAAATAATAGAAATAAAACAAAACTCTTAAAAGCTTTCCTTGAATACCTAAGTGGATCATTTACTTAAATTCATAAATAAGTTTAGCAAAAAAATTGTTCCCAGTTATTTCACTGTTATCAGCATACCTTAACAAGTTTCATAAGGTGGTAAAGATCTTCTACTTCATCTTCCTGACATTTGGTGTACGTTCTTCCAGTATTTACACTGGTACCCTTTATGAAACCACGATAGAGTGGCAAATCCAACGCATCAGCATATAGTTCAATGGCATGGTGTCCTACTGTCTGATACATATAGCTGTCCAATTCATCAGTCTGCCCTGCTACAATGAAGAAAAAATAATATTAGGTACATTATTTCAATAATCACAGATAATTGCAATACTACAAAGCACTGAGAAAAATATGTTAATATTTTTCAGTTCACAAACAGACGTTTGGTCACAATACCTCTATAAACATGGAAAGGAAAAAAAAAATATTTCTCCACCCAATACATGTACAGAAAGGCATCTGTTACAAACACGGTGCCTATTTGGAAAAGATAATGTCTATTTCTTCTTTTACATTCCTACCTGCTTCATCCAAAAATTTCATAATTTCATTCTGCACCTATTTATACCAGAACATAGTTCAGAGGCGCAAACCCAAATGCATTTCAACATACTCAGAGCAAGAAATTCGGAATGTACTGCAACACTAAAAATAAGCAATAGCTTGTCAACATTTCTAAAAACTATACTATTAAAATTGTCATCATGGTAATTAAGAAAGAAGAGATTATTTCTGCTTAAGTAGAACAAAAGTAGGCTGCTATAATGTTTTGACACTGCTTAACATACAAAAAGAAAAGGAAATCTCTAATAATATCCAGGCTCTTTCTACATTCACTCCTTTTAAAAATTAAGCTTGAAATGAAATAAATTCTTTGCTACTGTTTCCTTAACCAGGAGAAAAAATTAACTGAATTTTCTTACAAGCAGCTTGTAGATAGCAGGTAAGACAAAAACAGTTAAAGTACAGACATCATGCAGTAGATCTGAAACTATATTAACATACAGTTTGAATATATGTGAGCATATCTGAAACGATATATAATTTTTTTCAGATTCTTTGCAAACATATTGACAAAGAAATGCCTCGTTATTGGTGAAATCTACACTTTATTAAAAGCTAACACAGTGTACTACTTTAATGTTAATTTGTAATACTGGAACTTGTCTTAATTTACACAGACACACAAGCACTTCTGCTATATACCTACGTAGCATATCTTGTAAAGAAAAAGGCTGGCTACAATTGATCAAGATAACTAATTAGTGATGTAACAATTAGGTCACGGCACATTTTATGCCATATAATAGATACATTTTTGCTCAAAACATGCAATTCCAAACTCATAATCACAACTAACCAACCTAGACCAAACGAATTGATTTAAAAGTTAACTCAGTGTTTTTCAGTATACATGAACGTAACAAGGTCTTTAAACTGATACTCAGTTTAGAATACACGTTTTCTTTATTAATTGAGACTCTCCAGGCAAGTGGTACAAGATAAAATAAAATGAATGGTATAGAATCCACTACTGCCTGAAGCACCTCAATTAACTTTCCACAAAATTTTCAACTATACACTTAAAGAGAGCATTTTATGATTTAAATGACAATATTCTACATTTCTGACGTGGATAAATTAGTTGAAAGACAACGTATTTCAACAAGATTAGAGATGATTACATCTTAGCTATTGAGAAAATAAATTGCTCCTGTACTCCCTACCATTTGCCAGTTCCGTCCATGATGCATTTTTGATAGCAGCTCACTTCTTCCTTGACTGTCTTTCTATCTTCCTACCACATAGTTACCAGATATTGTCGAACGTATGCTAAACAGTTCACCTGTGTTAACATACTTCAACATTCTCCCCTGCCAACAGGAAAACAACCCACTTCCATTTCTCTTGAATCAAAGGAAGTCTCCTTTGAAGTTTCCTTTATGCTCTAGTCCAACACAGGCTTACTCAGCTCACTCTCTCACTTCATCACTAACTTAGACTATCTGAATTTCTCCCATTTTCTTTCATAGAAACAAGGCTAGGTGCAGCCTGTGAGGAACTTATCAGAAAACTGGTCCAAGCTAAAAGGAAGAGAAAAAGCAGGAAAAAGAAGTGCATCAAGGTCAATTCCAACAACGACCAGTTTCGCAACCCAGATCACAAACGCTGGGCTAGAATAATGGAAGAAGACATACAAGGCTAAAAATGAAAGAGTAGCAGTAAAAAAAAGGAATATTTAGGACAGCTGAAATGGTTTATGCTAATTTAAAGCACTTCTAGAAATACAGTGTTTGTTTTGTTTGATGATAGCCTCTGCCACCTTTTACTATTTGTGTTACTGAGCTCACACAATGTCTTTGTTTACCATCAAGAATACCTGTATTCTCTCTTTTTCAAATTGTGTAGGCTTTTCTTTTACTGATCTTCATCTTCTTGTGTTTTATTTCTCCTTTGAGCAAAAATATATTTAATATGTCTCTGCAGCATTTTCTTTTTTTCCACCCCTTTTAAGATTTCTGGATTGCCCTTCAATAGGCAAAACTATATAAAAATAAAAACATAAAGGAACTTAATTCAGGCAGAGCTGTACCTCTATTGCTTCTAATGTTAAAAAAATCACCTGTAAGAGATGTGGTTTTCATACCTGTGTTTTCAGCAGGTCTTAAATTGGCTAGAGCAACAATCTGATGCCCAGCAGCAACACACTGCATCATATTGTAACAGCTGTCCTTCCCACCACTGTAAGAAAAAGAAAATAGTGGCAATTAAAAGTACTGATAAATGTTTTGGCCCCTGATAACTTTTGTCTAACTACTTAAAAATTCACATAATCAGAGTTGGTTATAAAGTTTTCAAATTGAAAAAAGGGTTGCAAAATATTAGCAGTAGGAAAAGGATGATTTCACCACACGACATTTCCTATATTTGTATAGTGCTTACATACAGTATCCATAAAACACATACAGTTCTGTGTCTTATTACTAATCTGACAGGTTCCATGAAGAACAGTCACTTACAATGGAATCCTTTCAGTTCAACAACTATCTTCTACCCCAGAGAAAAACTACTCTGTACTTATTACTGGATAACTTGGATAAAGAAAACAATGTCTGCTCCAGAGCATTGCTGGCATTAGTAATCTTTTTATATGAAGACTGTCACATTAGAAATAATATTTATCCTTCATGGAATACTTTACCTAAAGTTTCAACATTTTAAACGTACTTCCCATTCTCAAAGTACGTAATTATTACAGGCAGTAGGGTCAGTTGACATTGTATTGAACATACACATTTTTTACTGCATATAACTATAAATAAAATTACTGATAATTAAAACCAAAAGAAAAATCAAACAGAACTATATTCTTCTCTAAGGTCAAAAGAAATACTCTGACAAAGACAATACGACTAATTTTGACATTCAGACAAGATCTGACGGAACATTTCCACTACCAGTGAGGAAAGAATGCTGTTTTCCTGGTGTAACTGAAATACGGTATTTTTGATGGATTTTAATCACTATCAAAAGAAATACAATAGTCTAAAACTAAACCTAAGAGTGCTCTAGAATACATACTGCTTACAAAATCCATGTTCAGACTCACAGCCTTCAAACTACAACAGCAAATAGAGATTCTGTGCAGTTTCTTTAAATGCCAAGGCACAAAAATCAGTCAAAGGCAGGAATTGGAAGAGAAATCTAGAATAGCTCTGTAAAACTGCATCTTGCCTTGAGTCACTGAGACATGGAGAGAACAGATAGTACAAGCAGTGTCTACAATGAGACCATGGGTTTCCTTGCAACCACACTATTTCTAACAAAGTTCCTCATCATTTCCAACATAAAGCTCCCATTTATCTAGCCTTCTACGCAACCGCTTGAATGGGCATAACAGGAATGTAACCATACCGCTACTTTTTTCCTCTCAATTTTTGCTTTTATCCATGCTAAAATTCTGTAAGCTGATCTTAATTCACTGTACAACTCAAACCTAAAGTAGAAATCATATAAGTAAGATGGCATCTTTTCATACTTCACAGTTTCATAAAGCAGTTGCTTATGTTTCAGTGCTATAGAAGTACATGTAAGTGATAATAGACTCCTAATTTGAAGTTCCAGCTCTATCTGACGTTATTCTCATTCACACCTACAACTTTCTTCAAACTTTAAATACACAAAAAAATATTAAAAATCTTAAGTTCATTAATTCTGGATACTGTGCTTGATAGCTTGAAAACGTATAGTATTCACTTCATAATGTGAAATTTCAGGCTCAACAGAACTGTAATGAAACAAAGGCTCTTGTCTTTCTGAATGACTTAATTCTTAAAACTAAAAGCCTCCCACTAGTTCTGACTTCAACTTCAAACATAACTTCAGAAAAAATATCATATGACAGTAGATAATTACCTATGCTGTTTATAGCATTTCAATATTTTTTACAATCAAAATTAAAAGAGCAATAGAACAAATCTATTAATATTTTAAATAATTTATTTTTAAAATTACATGTTAAGATTGTTAAGATGAGGCTACATTCAGATTTCTAACATTTGATGACCAATTACTTGATCAAAATCTGTAGAGTGTTGACTAGATTACATGCTAGTGTACTCTTACTCATTTTCTGTATTATTGTTATCATGGCTCTAAAATCTAACCATAGCCAGAGCCAGAATGAAAAACCACTTACGTATATAAGGCCTTCTAATCTACCTCCAAAACATATGACTGTTAAAATCAATGAAACCAGACAGCCCATGCTGTGGGAGGAAGGTAGACTCAGCACAGTTCCAGCCTGGCTGTTAGGTAATAGATTGTAACCAAAAAGAAATTGAAAAGCGTAAGAAGAGAGATGAGGCAGATACTGGGGTAACCTGGGGACTCCTCACAGAAAATAAATCGCCAGCCTTTTTGTAGAAAACTGTACCAAGTCAGGCCTTGGTCAGGGTTAGTTTTGACAACGACACAAGTATGTTATCATGTAGTCTTACTAACAAACAAAATATCAGAAGGAAAAAAAAAAAACAACCCAAAAAAACCCCCACAGTAACCATAAAGATACAGGTCGATACTAGGCTTCCAAGTAAAACTCTTTTCTGTTGACAAGTGCCAACCATTTGCAATAAGAAAATTGTAGAAGAATTTCGGAGTTGAAAAACAGTGTATTTCAGGTTGAAGACTAGCTTAAAATATCTGTGACTTAGCACACAACACAATACAGGATTTAGCCCATAAATACACCTTAAAGCAAGACTATCAACCTTAAGTATGGCTAACATTTTAGAAGAAACAGAAACAGGTTTAAGTAGTTTTTTTTTTTACATAATCCTGACCTTTCAAAAGTAAGAAGCAATTTTCAAATACTTTTTTCCCTCTGGTATTTGAGGGTAGCTCTGTTACAAAGATTTCAGACACTTTGATGTGTCTTTAAAACTCTTCTTAAAACTCCTACTGAAACTAAATCCATCCCTGTAAAACTGCCCATTAAAATAGCAATCATGTTAGAAACCTGTTTTTCAGATTTTATTTCATCCTGTCTTTTAACACATTCCTCTGCTCTGAGAATATCAAAATAAATAAATCTGGAAGACAGAAATGTATCTATAAAAAACCGAAAAAGCACCAAAGCTGATTTTCCTACTCCGTATTTAAGCAAATTTTGAAAAGTGTAGACAATATTTGCTATATTTTATTCCTCTTTGGATGATGTTTGGAATGATTTGAAATTGTTGCTGCTAAACTGCAGTTTCAACAAGGTTTGATATCAGACATTGCCTGAGTGAATTTAATACATTAAATGTTAAGACTTCAGTAAATAGTTGCTGCACCTAAAAATAAAAAGACACTGCTCACAGTTCTTTTACATTTACAGGTTTCCTAGCTTGATGGTTTTTAATTAACTATTATTTATCAAGAAAAGACCACATCTGTCCTTGTTAGAAAATGTTAACTTTCAAGACAAAAAAAAAAAAAAAAAAAAGAGGGCACATTTATAGTACAAGAAGTGCAGAAACTGATTGAAAGTAGTAGGCGCGTGTGGAGAGCACATACAGCTACCCCTATAGACAGGGCTGTGACCAGCTGCAACTATTTGAACGAGTGAGCCTAATTTTCTTTAAAAAAAATGGCAAAATGAGGTTTTCATAAGACACACCAGAAAAACCTGCCGTCAAGGGTTCGGAAAACTCATTTAAGTGAGCTTAAGATATTTGGAAAGTAAAAGCACCTGGAAATTCAACTACAAGTGAGGATGACTCCCTGTAACCGAAGGGCGTACGGCACACGCTCCGCACCCACACACAGGCGACGGCTTCCCGCCATCGCCTCCCCTCTCAACAGGCCACCGCTGGCGCGCCACAGCCAACTCGGGTCACGGGGGTAACGGGAAGAAGGCGATCCAGGAGGATAATTCTGAGTGGGGTGTTTTTTGTTTGTTGGTCTGAATGGGGTTTGGGGTTTTGTTGTTGTTGTTTGTTTTACACAGACACCGGTAGTTCTTGAACGTCCCAGGAACGGGGGGGAAAGCAGGAAAAGGAATCGTTACAGCTCTGCGCTGCGTACAGGCACGGAACGCCCCGCGCGGCGCGCAGGGACCCGGCCCGCGGCTCGCAGCGCGCAGAGCCGCCGTCAGCGCCCGGCCACGGGCGGGCAGAGCTGCGCGCCCAGCTGGGGGCGGCTCCCGGGCTGCTCCGGGCGCGGCACGACCCGCCGGCCGCCCCGGGGCGCGCTCAGCC
>WBNH01000349.1:14799-100082 GCA_013401255.1 Urocolius indicus | reverse complement strand
AGGGGCACAGGGCGGCCGCGCCGGCAGGCCCGGGCGCACCGCCCGCTTTGCTGGGGCCGCCGTGCGAGGCCCTCGGGCGCGCCCGGGAAAGCGGCTCGGGGTGGCTGCCGCGGCGCCCCGGCGTGCCCTTTCCCTTCGTGTCTGCCGCGAACAGCGACGGACCTGTTCCGAGCTGTCCCTAATGGGGTCGACCGAGTGAGGTGGCCGGTCCGTCCCCTCGAAGCCGCGGCCCGGGGGAGCTCGCTGAGAGGGAAGGCGATGCTGTGGGGCTTGAGGAGCTGCCGGCCGCGGGGAAGCTGTGGAGCGACGCAGGCAGAGGCAGGTGCTCGCCACGCGGCGGGTGGCCCGGCGGGCGGTCGCGGGGCGCCGGGCGAGAGAGAGGTCCACCTTCACACCCTCCCCTCCACCCTCGCTGCGGTGCTGGTGAAGGGAATCTGCTCCAAGCGCCCCCCAGCAGCACGCAACGAGGTGCTGGTGCAGGAGGCGAGCAGGGGCAGAAAGGAGCGCTGACCTCCCGGCTGCCCCACCTGGCGCACAGCGCGTCCGCCAGCACCCTCGAGTTCAGCTCTGCGGACTGAAAATCGAGTCTCGCCACGTGGTCCCGGTACTGACCAAGGGATCTGAGCGATCCTGCTGGTAGGCGTATGACAGACACCACTGTAGCTTTGCAGGGTGGATCGATGAGAAGCTTATCCAGGTGCCCAGTCTCTGAATCCAGACACACTTTTATTTTTCCTAAGTCATAGGAGAAACCCGTGGATTAGTTCTGCTCGTGAAAGTTTATCGCAAGACTGACTTTATTAATGAAGAGTTTTACACCACTGGATAAAACCGCTGCTGAGAGGGTACCATGGCAGCATTTTGAGCAGTGGTCAGAGGGCCCATAACTTCAGACTTTAAATAAAAGGGCCTATAGGTCCAAAATGGAGAGTAAACCACTGATATGTTTGTTGCTCACCCTTGCCAGAGCCTGGCGACTGGGTGAGCAGGGACAGGCGCCGTGCCTCAGAGTGAGCCTTCGTGCATCCCTGCTCAGCTTCACTGCCAGTATCTACAATACAACCTGTGAACTGGCAGTGACCAAGAATGCTGATTCATGGTTCCTATTGAATTTACTTGCAGCAACTGAGGAAGTTAACATAAAGGCTTTGTTCCTCAGGTATGCTTTATCCATTGCTACGGCTAACTTACCAGTCCTCTGAAACATAAGGAAGTGAAAACCAAGCTACTTGCTTATAAACTGTTGGATCTGAAGTTCCCTGGAAAAGATGGAAGAAAAGATAGAAGAAAATATTCTAGGAAAAAGTGGTTTGTTTATAGCAATACACGTGCCAAAGTAAGTGTCTAGTGAGATAAATATATAATATTTTTTTACATAAAGCTCATTAAATGGTTTGAAAGACCTTATAAAGTCTTATAAAGACTTATAAAGCTCTCTTTTAAGTAGCATTGTCAGAAGATCTGGAAAAGAAAATTCTGAAGTTCTGCTGTTATTAATCTATTCTGATACAATGTTGTGGGTTTTTTTCAGCAGATGGTTCAATTGCATTCAGTCTTACAGCTTTAAAAAAAAACCCAAATTTCCACTTGCAAGTCAGACTTGTTTGAAGTAGAAATTACATCTGACACTGCAGGACTAAAGTCTGCTGCATTTACTAGCGAGACTGGAATTTTTGCTTCCATTTGATGAAGACATCAGTAGTTATTTCACAAATAAAAAAGTGGGATTTGGCTCCTAGAATTTGTGAAATATGTCAAAGTTGAATTAGTAACGTGGGGTTTCAAGTAAAAAAAAAAAAAAAAATCTGTATTTTACCCAAAAAGATGCTGTTTTCAAATTATTTGGAATATATTCAGTGAGAAAATCTGCTCATTCTCACTCACCTGATGAAATAACTCTGGTGTAGTGTCACTGTTTTAAGAGATTCTGCCATACGAAAGTGGACAAAAGACAGTGTGTCATCTCTCAAGCTGGTTGCCCCAAGACATTCTGCTTATACTGCTGCAGCAGCTGAAACAATAAAATTCACCAAAGCTGCCTTTCTTCTCTGGGAAGTACTGGTTGGTTTGTACAGAAAGCCAGCAATGTCTCAGTGCTTCTTTCTCACCCTTTTCTGTCTAGAAAGTTGAAAATAATTCTAATGAATTAATATAACTGGAGGAACCTGTCAGAGGATTAAAAAATGCAATGCAGTATCTCTAATGAACTGGAATAGTTAATTAAGTTCTCTTATAAATGAGGTCCAAAAATAACCTACTTTCAGTAAGTTATTCTGAGAAACTCACTTTAGCATACCTGAGCTGCAGTGCCTACTAGAAAAGGGCCAATTATCCAGCAATCGGCAGTTAAAGGTGAACTGCTGAAGTTCTTAATTAAAAGATTTCCTATTGTAATCACCAGTAAGTAACAGAATACTGCATATATAAAGCAGATGTAACATCAGAAGAATATCTTCATTTCGAAACCAAGATTTTGAAAATTGTCTCCTCCTTTGCTTACAGTGTCAAGTCCAACATGGGAATGTTCGTGGGTGTAGCTGGTGCTGTGCCACTATTGCCCCACATTAGAGTGTCCTGCTCTGACTGTCCTGCAGTCTGAGGTATTTCCCTCATCTAACAGGCAGAGTTTTCACTGCTGTTAATACCCAAAACTGTTTAGATAATACAGAATAGGAGATCTGAGTTTTTACAGGAAGATACCTCTGTCTTTTTTAACTAGAGAAACTGCAGAGTTACTTTAGCTGCCTGTCATTGGCAATGTCCCCAAATTTTCACTTACTTCACAGTAAACAGCATATTATCAACTCTTCCATGAGAGATACTGGAATAAAATTTGGGGAAAAAACTGATTTGGAAACGTAGGATGTATTGACGTACTACTAAGATCTGCACAAAAGAAATTTCTCCCTATCTATGTGTAGATGGACTCAGGGCCCTCTGTGCATGTTTGAAGCTCACTAGGCATAAAGAGCTTCGCTCTGAATGCTCCATAACCATGCTAACAGTGCATTATGCCCAAGATAAAAGAGCTGACTAGGATTAGCTTGAGCACCTTGTCGCACTGTTCACCTCTTTTTAGTCAGAAATAGGCATACGGTGACTTCTGTACCCAGCCATTCACACAGATACAGCCCCAGTGGAAAGTGCTGTATGTGAAGCATGACTTACCAGGCCTATGACCTTCTCACTCTTAAGTACTCTGTATAAACATTACTAAAAGTATATACAGCTAGTCTTATAGTTCCTAGTTCTGATAAGACAAGGTTTGTCATTTTCATAGATGATTTGACTTGTTTTTGCAGAACCATGAAATCCAGCAACTTTACATTTTTCCTCTATATAAATTCAAGAGGACTCTCAGACCTGTATTAACCATAACAGAAGCAGAGTTTAGTCTAAGACAGCATTATGTATGTTCTTGAGTATTAGGTAATGGTCCTTATATGATGCCAGTTTTTCTAAGCTTTTGATGAACTTAATTTTCATTAATCACACAGAATCACAGAATGGTGGGGGTTGAAAGGGACCAATTTACCATTATCAGCAAGTTAGAAGTATAAGGTCATACCTTGATCAAAATGACCAGTCTCTTTCCATTTCCAGCACTTACTGGTGCAAACTAAACTTAATGTTCGGAGGCAGGTAAGCAGTTTTTTTTTTCACTCAACTAGATCTGTTTCCAGTGTTTGAAATTTTTACTTTGTTAGTTAAAGCACTAACTACCACCAGGAGAAATTGTCAAGTGTGAGTTGTCAAAATCCTTTATTTACCTTTTTTCGGTTCAGCTTAATCATTGGGATTTTAATGGACTTTTCTCCTTAGGAAGTCCTTCAATACCTTCAAGGGAGAAAAAAAAAATGTATCTGATCACCTCCAACCCACTAGAAAGCCTCTAGTACAAAGGGAGTTTCTATTCTACATGTATCTATTTTTATTGCAATGTAAAATTTAAGCATGGATGTTGCATATACAGGTAAAAGAATTTTTATATCCTCCTGTCTTTTTCTCATTTATGAAGTGCAGTGGTTTAACCCGATGTCCACCTAGTCATAAAATCACTTTGCCTCCTTAAACTGGACAGGAGAGAGAGAGATGGCTTGTGAGTTGAGATAAGGACGAAGAGATCACTTGGCAATTAGCGTCACGGGCAAAACAGACTCAACTTAGGGAGAAAAAAAAGGTTTGATTTATTAAAGAAACAATAAGAGCACGAAGATGGGAAATAAAACGCTCATAAAAAAAGCCACTTCCCCCCACCCATCCTCTTCCCAGGGACTCCCTTCCACCCACAGCAGCGCAGGGGATGGGGGTTGTGGTCAGTCCATTACAGATGGACTTTGCGGCTGCTGCTTCTCAGGGGGAGGCCTCCTCACACTTCCCACTGCTACACTGTGGGGTCCCTTCCCACAGGAGACAGTCCCTCATGAACTTCTCCAGCGTGGGTCCTTCTCATGGGCTGCAGCTCCTCACCAACTGCTCTGGTGNCTCAGTGCCTAAACACTCTCCTCCCACTCCTTCACTGACCTTGGTGTCTGCAGAGATGTTTTCACATTCTCATTCCCTGTTGCTGCTGCAGTTTTGCAACTGTGCAACAACTTCTTCTCAAATATGTTATTCACAGAGGCGTTACCTCCATCACTAATTGGCCAGGCCTGGATCAGGTGTAGGGTCCAGCTTAAAATTGACTGGTCCTAACCCTGTGAGCTAAAGAGGAGGCTTCTGGCAACTCTTTTTATTTAAAGAAGCCACCCCTGTAGCCCCCCTGCTATTGAAAAACCTGGCCCAGGCAAAACCAATACATAAAGAAAAAATATTTTCTCAAACATTTCAATTTTAAAAATTGTGTAAGTTTTAAATACAAAACAAATGGGAGAGCTATTCTAATTTTACATTGAAACAAATGTAGACCAGAGAGGACTTCATTGTAAGGTACACATACAGGATTCAAAACCAGTTCTTACAGTTTGGTCCGAACCAGGACACGTTTCCTGTGAAGCTGTATTAACTGCCAATAAAGACTTTTAAGATGGAAACTTTAAAACATTTCTCTGTGTTAGAGACTATGATCTCTTATTCAAGAGGAGAAGTTAAAGATCTTTTAGGCTCAATAATCCTCATAATGTGTTCATCATCCAACAACTTTAAGTCTAAAGCTATAGGATTTAGTTCATTGGGAGTTAGCTTTCTATCCAATGGCTGCAAAGCACCCAGGAAAAAATGTGGTCGTGGATAATAACGCATGAGAACAGAGAGAAATTAGCTTCCTAGTTAATGAAGTTAGGCTACACTGTCTTCATCATCATGAGCTAAACCACTGGGATCTTGTAGGCAGAAATGACTGGTATATTTTTACAGAGATGCAGAAATTTAGAAAAAGAGCTTTTGAAGAGTCAGAAAATTGAACTGGTGCAATGAAAGTCTTAAAATAAGCCTTGGTGTCTTACTGTGATGGTATGTAATTTGGGATTGTTAGTCACTAAATGGTTCTGTGGTTCATTGTAGATTAAGAACATTTGAGTAGGTTAAAGCTGATGAAGTTTCAGGGAAATGAGCAAACAGCAGCCCTTTTGGCCCCTCTGTTTCACTGCAAAAATCTTCCTGTACCATAAAATGTTCATAACATATCTTCAAGCAATAAAAAGAACTATTTTCTCTCCATTCCACTGTTCCTATTCTGTACAATTTTGCCAATACAAATAATGTTAATAACTTTTAACAAAACAGTTCTTAACTGTGTCACATTTAGTACTCATCTCACAATCAGACTTTTCAAGAGAGAATTAATCTGATAAGTATGGAACTGCTTTGACGTTATTAGCAAAGTAGCGATCTTAATTTTGAGTGATACAGAGAAAGGATTTTATCACTGCAAAAAAAAAAAAGAGCAACAAGTCAATTGTAACTTTCAGTGTCCCATTGAACTTTATTACATCATGTGTAGTATAAACCACTGACATAATCTGACTCTGATTTCGAGACATCGAGGAAGGGTGGCTATGACAGTGCCCTGTGAAATAACATTGAAGCTTTAGATCTCATGTCAGCATCATGCTCTAATCACCTCAGCCTTTTTTGTTGCAGGGTCTTCCACCTTATAATTGACCCTGACATATGCTGTTCACTCTACCCCTTGGCTTTGGACATATAATTCCTGTCATGGTCAATTATTAGGTTATAGAGGCTGCAACCACAGGGACCGTTGCTTTAAATCCTACACAGTAAGCCCTGAAGTGACCACATTCAAATCTAACTGGAGGGGAAGAGGGGATCTAGTCTTTGATAAGACTGATACTCTTTTTACTTCTGTGTAGAAAAATGTCAATTTCCATCATCCTATGTATTACCAAGACAAATGATGACAGTGTTATTTCTGAAACAGGTTAAGGAAAAGTACAAAAGCCTTTACCAAACTTGACATACTCTGAAATGAGGAAATTGTCTGTATGAGCATACAGTGTGCATAAAAATTAGATTGCACTACATTTGAAAGGCAGATGAGAGTTTAAGAGTGACAAGTGGGCAAGTGCTAAAATAAGGGCATGTTACTTCCTTTCCAGCACTCCTTTGTATGCTTTCTCTGATGCTGTTTAAGCTTTGAAGTCAAAAAAAAAAAAAACCACACTTTGCCAGAGTCTGGAAGATACTTGTGATTACTCTATTGGTAAGCACTGGTTTTAATGAAAAAGATCTTTTCTAGTTGTCCCATTGTTTCTGTAATGTCTGAGAAAGCAGGCAAAGACAAAAAACAGGACACCTGCTCTCTTGTGTTCGTGTAAGCATTATGATTTTCAAAACCATACAGCTTTGCAGTCATTGAATTAATGCCCTAGCATACAGAATTGTTACAACTTCAGGAATAAAAGCTGAGACAAGAACAGAAATTTACTATCCGTTTGCAGAGATTTACTTGAAAGGCCAGGTTGTGAACAGTGGGTTCATTTCACAGATTCTCTGGCCATAGTCAGCTATACTGTTAGCCCAGGGGGACAGCTATCCCTGCCTTTTGTTGTGTGGACTTTAGTTTCAATTTGCTAGCTGCCACTGTCTGCTTTAAGTTGATTCGTTGGTTAGTTGGTTGTGGGTTTTCTTTTGGGTTTGGTTTTTTTTTGGTAAAAGTTTAAAGGAATCTTAATAATCTATAGTCTTTTCCATCACAAATAATTATCTACAGAAGTCTTCAACTGTTTTGTTTAACTGTTGACAATTTGTTTAATTCTCTTATACCTAAGCAATGCAGCTCAGAAATAATCCTTAAAAATCCTTTGCAATTCTGCTGAGTTTTACAGGTAATACAAGACATAATATTCTGAAAAGTGCGAATTGGTATGAATTGGTAATATCTTTATTACATATCTTAGTCTGAATAGACAAAGTTCTCATCAAAGTTCATACAATTATCTAGGTCTTTTAAAATCCCATCTGTACAGTTTGTCTTAATGATGTATATGTAGCATGGCAATCCCAGTAAATACCAAGCAAGTACAATGCAAGTGCTTTTAATTTAAACCATACCACTGATTAATGATGGAGTATTCTGAAACTGTTGAACATATTTTGTATTTCAACTGTTGAACACCTTTTTCCTGAAGTACACAGTCCTGCACAAATCTGGGAGCTGTTCTAGCTGCTACTGTGAGCAGTGTCCAAGCAAGTCAACTTTGGAAACTACAGATTTAGCTACACATAGGTGACTTTACCAAAATTTGTGACCCAGCTCAGGAGGGTCAGCAAGACAGAAACTTACTGAACCTATTAATATATACAAATACCAAATTTCCATACTTTCAGAATTTTAAAAAGGGCTGTTTCTAGCATACATGCTTTTTATCTTTCCTGCACACACATATCACATGATATCCTGAACGTTATTTCATAGAAGAGTTAATTCAGCTTTCAGCAGAAAGCTTTCAGTCTGTGAAGCAAGGAGAATAACTCCTGGCTGGTTTATGGTTTAAAGCATGATTGAATACACTAACAGGGCTCTGTGGAGTACTCATTTCAATATATATAATGTATTTTTAAATTATTTCATCTCTATACAGGTCTCATCCTCTAAATAAGTGAAGCATCTCTACTGCACTTAAGAAGCAGAGGCAGTAGAGCCCAAAAATATCGAGACAGCATCAGTGATCTGGATCTTGGAATTTTATTCTCTGGTCAGAAACTTGTTGATCATTGCATCATCATTCATGCAACTTCAGCTGCCTTTGGTTCAGTTTCTCTGTCTGTAAAGTGATTACAGCTATACCTTGCAGAGTATTTCGAGATTTATAGAGGGTAACAACTGCTTAAGTTAAAAAACATTGTATTAAATATTAAAAAACAGAGTCTTTTCAGAACCTTTTAACTCAGTTGTTCTAAAGATCAGTCCCTAACATTGAGATTAAGGCAATTTGTTTCTGATGAATAAGAGTATTTATCATCGTATAAATTTAGAAGATAATCTTATTTTTAATGTTTGTATGCAAGTTCTTCTAGGGAAGTATGCAGGAACATCACAAGCAGTATTTAAATCTCACCACGGTAACTGATTTTTCTGTGCTCTATCAGTAACATATTTGCAGAACTGCCAGATGGGGAGAGAAACTGCAGTGAGAAAATAATGGTCAGGTTTGTAGTACGAGAAAAAAAATAGACATTAGATACATGATTTTAAAAGCATATTTTGACCAACTTCAGACATTTAACAAACTTTTTAAATAGGAACTTTGCACTGATTTATCTTCAGGAATGACAATAGAAAGAGGTGAGAAAAATCATATAGCTAACACTGACACAAACCCTAACCAAACACAATTAATATGGAATGTAAAAATGGTAAATATTTGGATGATAAATCTTGTGACAATGTGGGAGTCAGAAGGTTATTACGTGCTTTGTGGTAAAGATTTTTAATAGGGTATATCCAGTCTTTCTTCCATTATGGAGTCTGGTAAAAAAGCAGAGCTTTCAAAAATTTGATTCTCCCTGGCTCCTCTGTATACAATGCCATTAAAACCAGACATTTAAAGAAAGCAAACTTGTGAAACCTCTGTGCATTTTTAAGCCATTTTCAAGCAGCATTAGATCAACATCAGAAATAATTGTTGTCAGTTTGTACTTTTTGACCAATAATTCTCTGTATTTCCTGCAAGAAACTTGAGTGATGCAAACGACCTTATTTTTACAGCATGCTTTTATTAAATAGTTTATTATTTTGGCAGACTAATAAAGATTTTGGTATTTGCTTTTATTTGCAATAATATTACCACCACATAAAAAAGGATTTTATGTTCTTTTTGAGGAACAAGGAGGATAAAAGTGTTGATGGATAGTGCAACTAAGGCATCAGCAATGAGCTGGAAATGAGACACATAAATATGAAAGCAGAGCTAAGAAAATAGAACTGCACCCTTGGCCTTTCTTAAAAGAACATGCACATACCATGGTTCATTCATACAGTTACAGAAACTCCTTTTGTCTTCACTGAGTGAAAATATATGCAGAGTGTTATATTACTAAGAGTCTCAGTTGTTTGACATATTTTTGTAGTTAATGTGGTTGTGAAATATTTCTAAACATTTAGAAAAATGACTGCTGATAAGGATGATGGTTATTTCAGATGATATTTTGTTGGAAGTATAAATTTGTCCCTCTTTCTACCTATATCTTAGTCAAAGGTGGTAAAACAGTCCTCAGTTTTCCCTTTTTTGCCCTCAAATAAATCTAATTCTTCAAAGATTAGAGTCCTAGTAGCCAGGGAAGGCAATCACAAATTATAAAAACAAATCCTCTGATAAAAAAAAGCCTAGTGAATATGTAATAGCATCAAACTTATTTTTTCTTGAATGGAGGGTTTAATTTCAGATTGAAAAAAATAGGACTACATTCTGCAATAAGCTCTTCAGCAACTGGTAGTACTGGATGCTAGGGTTATTCATGTAAGAGTTGCTCAGCATCTATTGTAGTCTGAACCTTAATTTGTTAAGGAAAATATTTATTCAAACAAATAATATGCCTTAGAAATAATGGTTTTAACTTAATTGAGGGTAATTAGAATCTGAATTTACATAAAGTCACCCATCAGAAAGACAGCCAATGCAGGAAGAAATGGACAGGACAAATACAACATGAAAAAATAAAGTAAATAAAAAATAAAAGTAAAAAATAAAGTAAATAAGCAAAAAATCCCTTCTCCTCATGGAAATTTTTATATTCCACTTGCCTCTTCTGAACAGCAGTCGGTAAGTAGGAATCATGAAATATGAGTCTCACAGAAGAATAAATCTAACAATTAATTATATGTCAAGGCTTAAGCATCAAAAAACTGCTTATGCCCATTGCCAGTCATTCACTCCCTGTCAGTAGTAGTTCACATCTTTCCTGGGATGGCATCCAACCACAGTGGCATCTAAAATATAGCAGGCTATATTGTTACAGTTGGAGGTGAAATCGAAAGTTGCACCAAACACAAGTGACAAATTCACATTGCTCAGTGTTGCCTAGCAATAAGAGACGAGTTTATTATGAACACTGACTCCATCCATCGCAAAGAGGCTTTGTATTCACACCAAAATGCCACTACTCTTACAGGCAAAAGGGGCAAAAATGGAGCAGGCAGAAGGAAGAAACTGTTGTAGTAGCTGTAAGCGCTTCCTGTATTTCACTGTTCTTCTCTTTTTCTTGGGAACTGCTCAGGAAGGAAAAGGCAGAGCTTGCCAGTAGCTGAGCTCTTGAGATTGGCCAGGTAGCTTGTTACCAATCTTAATCATCACTTTGAATGCCATTAAAAGAGCTGTTCCATTAGTAATGTGATTGTAGCTCAAATCTTTAATGAGTGTCCTCAAGAACTGCTCAGTAGTTGCTTTTATTGTGCAGAGCTTTCCATTTGCTTCAGCTTTTTTCCCCCCCTCTTGATTTTTTAATAGAAAAAAAGAACAAGACTTCAGGGAAGTTTTTCCTCCTAAAACACCTTGCCCCTTTACTTTTTAATCAGTGTTTATATGAGATAACACAAATTTCTATCATGGGCATTGTACTGTCTCTCTAACTATTCAGATATTTTCTAGAAATAGTTTTTGTCATCCTTGAAGACCTTACCGGTTACCCATCCACATTTTTAGGCACTTAACCAGCTTTCATAATCCACACAATAACTCTTATTAAAAAAAAAAAAAACTCCAATAACTGATCTGTTCCTGTGCTTTTATGCCATCTGCATTTTTGACAACTGAATATTTTTGGCAGCATGGTCCATTGTGTCCAAGCTCACATCAGGTTTTTTTACTCCTTTTTAAACATCACATGACTACATATATGATAAAAAATGGGTTATATCACACATTTTGCTTTACAGATTTGGTATCACAGCAGATTATTTGAAGTGAAAAAAAAAATGTACAAAAAGCATTTATATTATCAGGATGCATTTATATTATAAAATAATAGATCTGTCAAGTGTTATGTAAGTCAAGTACTTTCAAATTACAAAACAGCTGTGATTTTAAGAAGCCTTAGAAACAAATACAAAAACTAAGTGTGAAGTTTAGAGATGGCACAGTTTAGGTAAAATAAACATTTCATAAACACAAAAGAGAACATTTTTTTATCTAGAAAAAATGTTCTCTTTTCTGTTTCTGAAATGGCACCTAATTAAGCACCTTAAGCATTCCCACGAATTATCTCCTTAGCTTACATGTTCACCTAGCCAACTTAACTAAACCTGTAAAAAAAAAAAAGATTTTATTTTTACATTTTGTGTGCAAAATGCAGCTATTGTCTCAAATTCTCATTTATGCGGTAAGCTTTGTAGGTACAAAACCGAGGTACTTTCATTTTGTAAATGTTTTTGTAGAACCTTTAGTAACTTTGGTCCTTTCTTTATTTCAGATTCAATGTGTTACAAACAAACATATTCCACCTGTTACAACAATCTGGCATATTACTTTTTTGATACGTGATGATACAATACCTCTCAGGTTTGCTGAGTAGCAAGGAGAAATGTAAGCAAATGAAAAGGTTTTCCACTTTCACAGGTTTTTTCTGCTTGGGGTTCTGTTTGTCTGAGAACTGTATGAATAGAAGCCATATTTTATAGTATTTCTTTAACCTCTGCCATCTGGTGTAGGTTAGTTTTTCCACTGCCAACATATCCTAGAGGCCCCAGTACCGAAATGTTTCATTTTTAAGTAAACATTTGGACTTTATAAATCCAGTTTATAAAAACAGAACATTATTTTTTTTAAACTATATATTGCATTTGCCACTACTGATGACATTATTAAACATGCAGGCAAGTATGTGGGTTTAAAGGCTTCTGGCCATGACTTTGTTTTCTGTAGCAGAGCTCCAGAGATGACGGGTCACCCAATATCTTTAGTCACTGAGTCATGCTCAGTTATCACAAAGGAACTTGAATATTTCCTGCTGACCTAAAGTCTGAATTTGTATCAGGGAATTCACAACATCATAGCCAAAACCTACCAAATAAAGCATGGTTTCAGGCAAATAACACTCACTCATGCCAAAGCCAAAGCTTTAGCTGCTCTTTTTTAATATATATATATAAAGTGAAGTTACTTCACTGCAACAAGAGAGGATTGTTGATACAAGAGTATGGACAAGTAGGTATCCGGTTGCAAAAAAAAAAAAGGAACACAATAGCCATCTTACCAACAACCTCCTTATGTTGTATCTGAGGAGAAAAACCCCACAAAAACTGTGTCTCAGAATTCTGCTACCAAGAGGAGAAAGTCCTGTCTAAATTTACAAAAGCATAATGTTGTGTTTTGTACTAGCCAGCAAATTCCGATTTCAATTTGAAAACATACAGTAGTGTTGATTATCCCAAGTTGATCGTCCCAAGTTGATCTGTAGTTGTAGTGAAAAACTAAAAAAAAAAAATCTCAATTCTGCTGAGAATGAGCAGGCAGACAGAGTTCATCAGAGGCAGATAGTCACGGGGGAAAAGACACATAGATCAGATGTATGCATAGGTAATAAAGGAGAACATTTAAAGCTGTGTATAAGCAAGATCTGCAGGGTAAAGAAAATAGCTGTCTTTTTACTGAAGTCTGATTTAGGAAAAGATCTGGAAAATAAAATCTTTAGGAATTCCCATTTCTTTCCAAGTACACCTTGTAATATTTTTGTGTGTTTATCCTTACATTCTGAAGTATCAGTAGTAGCTTGGTTTGCCACCACCTGAGAAGTATTCAGAAACATACTTTTGGCATCCACTGATTCCTGAATGAAAATTCACAAAAGGTCTCCACTTTTTCCTATTTATTCAATTTCAAATTAAACAAGTGTTAAAAACAAAGAAAAGTAAATAGTCTAATTAACAAGCAGCTCTTTTTTGATGACTGAGCTGTACTGCAAAAGTTATGCCCATTTAATTGAATTAATTTAGAATTTGACTAGTTTAACCAGTGCAATCTGGTAATGAAGATTCATGATATTTCTTCAATTTAAATGATACTTCTGTTGGGGCATCTGCTGAACAGTACGGAGGAAGAGGTGGTGTTTCACCTTTCAGCAAGCCTGGGATGTGAAATTCTGTATTACTTTGCTAGACCACTATTTGTACTTATTTTTCTACGCTTCATTACAAAGACCAGCATCTGGGGAATAAATATCCTGCCTGTACCATAGGGATAATGACTTCAATTGGTTAAATTGCCCCAGTACAAATCATGAGAACTGGTAAATCAGTGCCCATACTGCAATCTGTTTAGTTATTAATGAAACGTTTGGTTTAATTTAGTCATTTTCTGATACTAGCTTACTGTGAGACCATTTACATTTTTTTCCACTGTGCTCTTGTGTTGAGGTGAATGCTTAAACATGCTTCAAAAGATACCTCAGTATTTCTTAGTAGGCATTGATTAGGAAGCCCGGAGAGCCTATGCTTGGATTTGTGTTGTGCCTGGACTTTCCCTGTCTTTTTAGGCCCTCGTACCAGTCAACTCACTCTGATTCACTTTCGATTGTCAATGACCTCCAGCTTAGGTGTCCTGGAGTAAAATGCCAGCTAGGCATTTTAACTATTGTCGTGGAGTGGGTTTGTCTGTTAGAAAGCAGACATGTGCTACCAGTACAGCTTTTTATCTACCCTCTTCTGTCACAGTTTTCCCACATTTTTATGTTTGGTGTAACTGAATTTTTCAAAGGACTGAATTTCATAATATTTCTGCAGGTTTTCTGAACATAAACACTTGTATGAGGAACTCCAGCAAGGAAAAGACTATTATTAGTATGTAGCTATTTGGTCATCCATTAAACTGGAAGTGCAGAGCCTGCCACAACACTGTGCTGCTGCTTGCTACAATAGTAAAAGGATATAGAAAGAATATTGGAGTAATTTTCATGACATGATATCTTTTGTCAGTACTATCTAAAAGCTGGGTGCTAAATCAGTCCCAGCTCACAACCTCTCCCAGAAGAGTCTGGAAGGGAGAAACCTCAGACCGAACTCTAGCATACAGGCTGAACCAATAGACCTAACTCCTTCTGAGGGACGAGTTCTGGGCTCTGACATTTTTCTCTGTATTTCCTAGTTAATGGTAACATAAATCATACCTATCTGCAGCCACTCTGCCTGCTAAGCATGGGCTAAAGGTTTCACTTGGCAGCAGACTATCATGTTAGGTACTGAAGTACCTGGCTTTGTTATGCCATTCAGAGGCCTTAGGTGTTCAAAAGCTTGGTTGTGGTTCTTACGTGCACTGTTGTCAGTCCAATAAGAAGGAAACTCTATCTTTAAATTCTATATAGTAATTAATTAACCTACAAATGGAAAGTGAAATTCACTTAAGAAGTAAATTAATTCCATTATTTAGATTGCTGTATTTGCTGAGTATCCAAACCCTCATCTAATAATTAAAGATTATTTTATAAATGTGATAAGACATAAGGGACATATAATCACATATCATATATGTGTTGCCTATTTTTAATAGGTAGCATGCACGGAGAACAAGAGCTACCCTAAAAAGCACACATAACATACATCCATGGACAGCAAGTAATTAGTTGTCTCTGGAGCTTGGCAGACGTTTCACTTGAGGGACGTCATGGACTTTGTGTAGTCTTGTTTACTGTATAGTAAGTAGTCAAATTTTTTTATATTGAAAGTGTATTTTTCTATAATACAAATTTTTAAACAGGTTTCTTGGCATGCATTTTGTTTGTACTGTGCTTGAGGTTGTTTATGGCATTAGTGGTTTGTGTGTTTGTGCATGTTAACATTCTGTCTGTTTATGAAGTATTTCACTGCATGTGGTCAGTAGGAATTATTTTTGATAGCGTATGTAGTCATCATGCATTTTGCTGAAAGACTTTTAAACTACAGTAGATTAAACACTGCTTATCTAAAGTATGTAAAGACAGACTTCCAGGTTGTACTCATCTTCACAGAAATTAGATAAAAAAATACCTGCACCATTTTGAAGGTGAAAAGGGTGACTTGGTGCCAGTTTTTCCAACAATTGTGTCTGTTTAATATATTTAAGTTTCATAAAGATAGGTCAATTCTATTAATAGCTGGAACGTTACATTTTTGTTATCCTAGATATAAAAAATAATAAACAGATTACTCGCTATTATAATAATACTATATATATATATAAATAGTTATTTAAATGAGCTGCAAAAACAAAACTAAACTTCTAACAAGGTGTGGTGGTTTAGCCCTAACTGAACAATAACCAAACCACCCAGTTACTCCTCCCCAACTCAGCAGGATGGGGAGGAGAATCAAGAGAGAGTTCTAGCACTTTCTGGGTTGAGATAAGGACAGCTTAATAGAACCCCACAATGAGTAGGCAGTTATAATGATGGCAAAAGGACAAAGGAAAATGAGCAACGCCCAATGTAACTGCTCAGGCCCCGCCGCTCAGCCCCCGCCGGCAGAGCTGCAGTTCCCGCACTGGCCGCAGCGCCGCCCCGGCCCAGCTGCTGCCCTGATATCCCGAGCGTGATGTCACGTGGGGTTGAACAGCCTGGCCACGGCCCCAGCGGCAGCTGCGGAGAGTTAATGCTATCCTGGCCAAACCCAGGACACAAGGATGATTTAAATAACTTAGTCTGTAATTGACAGCAAAGTATAGATAACCTTTTGGGACCCACAGGGTGTAAGAATTAATCTGTGAAATACACTGGGCTAAGGGAGTTAGAACTTTTCCTAGTACTTTGAAAGTATTGGTTGTGCAGCATGTGTCTAGCAAGACATGACAGGAATACTGTTTACAAAAAATGTAGATGCTGAGCAGCTCTAGACATTTACAGGCATCAGTTCAGTAAGGATTTTGTGAATGCTACAGAATAAAATATTGTTGCTTTATTTACATGCCTAACTGCTACTTCAAGAACATAATTCTCCCCATGAATCTTGTCCTACAGTTCCAAGAACCTCTGCTTCTGCAGAAATTCTTTAGAATGCATGTGAAACTTAAAAGAAACAAATCTGACCAGTAATAAATACTTATGAAAATTCCACTTGTAAGTACTATTTTATTACTACTTTTACTAATCTTCACAGATAGTAAACTCCATGTATCAGTTCTGATTTTCTTAAAACTTTTTTCATACAAGTATACCTCTTTTCTTCTTACCAGAATAATAGTAGACACTTTGCTAATACTTCTTTTACATTGCTCAAGTGTGTATTTATGAGACCTTAAAATACACTTAATGAAGATTATCTCTTTGAATATGAGAATTAATGTATTTCAGTAAAACATTCATTTATATTATGAACAGTTTTTAATCTACTTTCTGGATGCAAAATATTGTTATGATTTATCACTTCTAACACCATTCCATGCTGCACAAATGTAGTTGCTTTGTATGTATAGCACTGTAACATAGTGAGACCTTTGCTTAAGAATAATTATTTAAGTGACTTTAAGTGAATTAGAAAGAAGATAGCCAAAGGTGGAATTCAGCCCTTCTAGCTACTCTTTCTGCTTGCAGCATGCCATACCTATGTTATTCCTGAGAAACCTAAATTCGATCCACAGACAATAGTGTTTCTATGCCTGCAGACGTAGGAGCCATTCATACAGAAATGAGAAGCAAAATGTGTACAGAAATAAACTTTACATCTTATGACAGTAGCAGCAGGTTCATAGTGTCAGGAACAATAAAAAATGATGAAAGGAAGCCAAGCCTGACAAACTGAATTGTGGCTCAGCTGAATGTTGTTGAACTTTGTTTCACTAACAAAGCAGTGGTATTTTTTTTTCAAGAAATAATAATTTACAGTAAAAAAAGGAAAAAATTATCTAAGTTCTTTCCTATCACCATAATATATTAGTTCTAAAATAAGTCTGTATATAGGTAGCCTTCAATATTTTAAATTCTGGGTAGAGTAGAATATTTTAGTAAAACCTGAATAATGATACAAAGGACTGAATTTTGCAATAATTTTTATGGAAATGTGTACCTATTTACATTTACCCATGTAAAAAAAAATAAAATAATCACTATACATAGAATACTGTATTTCTATCAAGATTTTGTGGAATGTAGAATATGTATTCTATGTTATCATATGAAGAGAGTATACAGAGCATATTGGTGATGCACACATGTATAGATATTGCCATATCCTATCTATACATAGGTTCCATCTTCCAGTTCTTGTTTTTCTATAAATCAAGAGTGAATCTGATAAAGTCAATACTTAAAATATTATAAGAGGTTATCATCAAGTCTATTATATCTAATAAACATGTAAACATGTGAGAGATGAGCCAAGACAATACTTAACTACTCATTTTGAACTGTGTCCAAATACTGGCTCATATGTTAACTACTCACAAATACAGTATTTTGATAATATTCTTCAGCAGATATATTTTTATGTTGTAAAGAAGACCTATGTAACTTGGCTGTTCATGCCTTTTGCATAATTTCAGTGTTTTCAATGTTTACCCTTGGTAACTTCCATTTTGTATTTGCAAGGAGGGAACTACTGAAAGAACAGTTTAACTTCCAGGAAAGTTCAGCAGATCTTTTGAGATTCACAGTATGTAAGAAATCAGGCACTCTTCAAGTGAGCATGATATTCACAACCCTCTAGAAAACATTGTTAAACCCTGAGAAAATATTTTGGATTTTGCAAACAAGACTACAATTATTGTCTAAAATTTTAGTTTTAATATATGAGAACATCCCCAAAGACTGAAAGTATGTTCTGATTCATTATATGTATTGGCTTCAGACATCATTACCCACTAAAAGTCACTTCAGTTGCAGGTTTGACTATTTGCTATATAAGAAATCAAGCAGCTAGTTGATTACTCACTTCAAAAATAAAATTATCTCCTTAAGACAAAAGGAGAAGGACACTTTTCATGACATTTCCAATGAACTGGAACTTCTTACTTCAAATGATATTCTGAAAACTTGCTTTTTCTCTTGGAACTGGGTCAGAGTTTTTCTAGCCTTGATGGAATTGGCAGCCTTTCTCCAAATCAAAATATGCCAGCCAGAGTACTTTTTCAGTAATATAGTTATCATGCAGAAAATATTTGAAAAGGCCACGTATGCAAAATTTGTGTTATAGACACCCATGAACCTTCAAGGTTATGTGACTGTGAGTAACCCTTTCTGCCATTTGATGTTACTAAGACTTCAAAAAGCTTGACCGTGAGACAGACTTCTTTATCCCCCAAAGGCTCAACAATCTTTTTGTGCTACATTTTTCAGAAGACTCTTTGTTTGAAGAAGCTGGGCAGGGTAAAGCTGGCAGACTGGAACACTGCCCTGATGTGTTGTGACAGACATGTAATCTGCCATTTGACCACTGGTTCACACATCAGTGTTAATGTGAATGTGACACCTCTCAGAATACTGTTAATCATGCATTACTCTTCTGTCTAAAATGTGGAGATGTGGAGTAGTCGTTTATTCTTTTTTAGAAGACTACACAAAAAAATATAGTGAAATGAAAATTTGCTGCCATAAAGGCAAACTGATTGACAGCTGCAAATCATAGTCACAGCAACATTGATATATACATATTTATAGATCCTTATATTTAAAAACTAAAAAGCAACATTAGAACATTTTGCTTAATCTAATGCAGTTCTATTCCAATCATGCAAGGAGTCAGACATGTAGTCCCATGTCAAGGGTGAGGAAACCTATAATATGGCCATCCATGGTTCAGATATGAGATCAATTCAGCTTTCTTTTCCTCACTAACACTTTCTTGTCTCTTGGGTTTTGTTTCCTTTTCTCCTGGTGTTTCATCACCAAAGTGCCCAGGAGTTCATCTGCTTTCATTCAACTGAAATGCATGTACCAGATGGTGCAAATAGCCCAGTATATTTCAATCCTGTATCCATGTCAAAAAACAGGCAGACTGCTGCAATTCTTGGTTGCTGCACCTCATGGTATCAAAGGCTGGCTAAGAAGAGTGACACTGCTTGACAATGAATAAGATTTTTCAGGTCTGGCAGGGAAGTTGCTTTGGAAGCTGAAATCCTGCTTGTACCCTGTAGGAGTTGCTTTTCATGATTAATTAATTGTGTTTATGCTAATCTACAAAGGATGTAAAGAAATATAAAAATAGAATTACAGAAATGTGTCTAGTTAGGATACGTTAAAGTAACCATTTAATCACCTGTATTTTAAGTATTATTACCTACTTGCTTGTTAGAATAATAACAGAAAGTGACCTATGGCAGAACATTCTATATTGTACTTTTCAACATATTTTTACAGGAGGGCCATTGCAACCTGCTTTTGCTATGTCACCTAGACCACTGATGTCCTTAGGTCAATGAAGTTTGATAGGAACTGGAGGACTAGAGAGTACAGTGGAGGTCACTGTCCACTTTCATCTGATAACAACAGCTTAGAGTTTCACCACAAGGCTTTAAAAATATCTCCATAGTAAAGCCTTACACTTGAAAAAGCCATAGCTCTAGAGAAACGATGATACAAGGTTTAGAAGAGTGGATAGTTAAGTTTTTCTTGGAAAATCGAAACTGGAAATAGGTGTTGAAAGCTGCGGCAAGGTTCTCTCACTCCTAGGTGCTGTAACAATAAGACAGAGTACAAGAAGAGTTATACATTCCTCATTGTTCTTCTGGCATGTTATTAATCCCACAAATAACAGAAGACTTTCATATGATACCTTTGGACAGAAATGCAGTGCTTTCTCACCCTGTCCTCGGTCACATCTGCAAGAATTTTTGTCCCTTTAAGATCTACGCAAATAATTCCCTGCCTGTTTCAGGACTACCTGTAATTATATATTTATATATATATATATATATATATATATGTATGTATGTATATATGTGTTCTTCTTGTTTAGAAAGGAGAATATGAGAAATTTAAAATGTGCTGGAGCTTTCTGATTTAACTAATTTTAGTGCTCTGTGGGATGATTTATAAGTGACCCAGGAGTAGACATGCTCTTTAACCTTTTTAACCTCTTTGTCAAGCTTTAAGTCTTTTCTTATTTTTTTATTTTATTGAAAATTCTTTGTTAACCTGAAAAACCCTAATGAAATTTTGACCTTTGAAGACACAGAGGTCTGATATGGAAAGCTATCTTCCTTTCTGAACAAAAAACTTCAGGATGGAACAGAGTACCACAGAAAGGTTCACATAGCTGAAAGAATCTTAACAGGAATTATAGTAGAGTTAGCTTCACATTAGTTTTTCATGAGTGTAAGTATACTACTTACATGGATATTCTTGTTCACAAAGCTGTTTATGTGTATTTGTATGTATATTCAGAAACTCATGTGTGTTACAGTTGCAGAAGTATAATTTTAAGCAGAGATGATAGTGAAAATAATTGTTTAGCTAAAGGCAGTAGGTTAGGTAAGAATCATAGAATAGGCTTTGGCAGCAATTTCTATATGCTGGGAAGGTGTAAAAAACAAGACAAAAGAGAAATGTTATTTAATATGATAGATGGGGAAAGCCATGAAGATTAGTGGGATGAAAGTAATAAAAAAAAGTTTAGACTGAGTACCCTCAAAAAATTTGGAGAGCAAACTATTTGCACTAAACAACTCTATTATCTCTGCAGAGAAGCATTACCAGTCCAATTGCTTGAGATTTTTGAGAGGCCAAAGGAACAGCAAAATACATGGTAGAGAAGAAGCTTGAATTGGCAGGTAGATGGATTAGCTGACCTATTAGTTCTTTTCTATTGCAAACTTCTATGATTTCATGTGGGGAAAATTCCTTTTCAACCCACGCTGGCAATCTGTTTATGTTCTGAAGTATGATGATTGACATCCCTTTTAACTTTTAACCTAGAGAATGTCTCTGCAAGTGTTATTCCTACATATAAATGTCTAATGCTTTTAATAATAATAAAAAAAAGTCTCTCAATTAGGGGACTGTATCCATGTGCAAATGCAGAATGGAGATCACAACAGAGTCTGAGGTGTTATAGCGGGAGGATCAGCACTCCTACTCAGAAAGGATGGGGCGTTTAGAAGGAAAAGAGAGCATTTAAGGCTTAAAGATTAGAGAGAAGGTGGAGGCAAATGAGAGAAAAGTGGATAAAAGCAGTCAGAAAGAAGGGTGTAATTTTTTTGAAAGGGGGAATAGGGAAGAAAAGAATAGAGAGAAATGGGAAGGTGGATAGGTATAAGAATAGAGAAGCAAAATAGGATGGGAGAACTAACTTAAGGAGTAGAAGAACAAGAAGAACAAATAATGATGTGCTTCTATTATTATGGTGCCAGAATACTTCTTACTTGTTAAGTATTTTCCTATGGTTCATCCACATTCAGACCTTTTTTTTTTTTTTTTTATTTTTCCCCAAACAGTATGATAACGTAGTAGGCATCACAGAAGTACAATGTGTGGACTTTTGAAATAGTGTACTTCACAATTAAAACTCATCCACGTTTCCTGAGAAAGCAAATCCCACCAAAAGACAGAGCATATATAGAAGTATAGCACTCTAGTAGAAAGGAGTGTCATATTCTGCCAATATTTCCTGCATTTTGCCCTGAACTAGGGGACTAGAGATGGGTTTGTGAGTGGGAAAACATCACAACATAAATATTTGAGTAATGCTGTACTAGAAAATCTTAGCATATTTCAATAATATCACAAAAAAATGTTCTCTAAAATATATGTCATTAAATAAAGCCTGGAGTATTAAAAGAAAAAATTAATACAGAGATTTCCAGTTACTCAAAAATAACCTTTGCAATGTTACTTGTTCCGACTTATCAAGAAGTTTGCTGAAGCATCAACTTCATTTCTGTCGAGGGCTGTAAAAAAGATTGAAGCTGGGGCCTGGAATATGAACAAACAATGCATCTAAGTTAGTGCCCCACAGAATATTTTAAAATTATTTAACACAAATCATCTCAGTGTCAACAACTCATCACAGATAAACTATCTAATTAACAGAAGCCATCATAGTATTTGAGAACTCAGTCTTGGCTCAGTTGATATACCAGAAGGGCACTCCTTGATAAGCAAAAATTATAAAGGAAGGTTTAAAAAACGTTACTGCCTAAAGTAGATTCTTCTTAGTTTTAAATTAACCCTCTGCTAGGTTGGTTTTTTTGGTTGTTTGAAGTTTTTTTTGATCTCTGTGAGATAACAAACACAAGTTGACCTCATGTTCTTAGATATATTCCATACTAAGATTCTGTAACACAGTCTATTTTGTGATGCAATATTTTTTCAGTGAGTCTGCCATGGACTTGATACCATGCCAAAATGACAGCTCCGTTAACAAAAATGTCCCTAGGTTTCATAACCACTTCTGAGGTAGTTTAGTCCCACTTCTTTAAAACTGCAAAGGTTGTCAAAATCTCGAGTCTATAAAACTTTACTGCAATACACTTCTGGACAATACACTTCTGCCTGCTGCAACACCAAATCTGCCAGTGGAATCCAGGTGCTTAATTTCCCTACATGAAGCCTGTGAAGAGAGATAGATGACAATGAGATCCATAAAAACATAACATAGACCAAAAGCTACCTGGAATAGCTCATGGGAACCTTTTTAAATAGAGGTTTCTCCTAAATCTCTGAGGAGAGATATTTGTATGTCTAGGTTGCAGGGAGACAACCCAGGTCAGTAAGATTTCTTATCCTAAAAATGCTCCTGAAAGTTACAGAGGAAAGGTGAAGTAACACTATGTAGGAGTGAAGGGCCATTTTCTTTCCATCTCATCCCATTTACATTATTTGCTACAACATTTTCCAAGGGTATGGCAGACATGAGTAATCAACTCTTCTGTGTAGTGGCAATTTCTCCATGTTTCTTCCAGATAAATATTTTGGCTGCTCAACTGTAGGACAGTCTAGAGCAGTCTCTCACACTTCCTTGTAAAACAGTACTCCTGCTATGAAGCCATTAAACACAGTATGCTGGAGAGAAAATGGGAGATGTGTCTTTAAAATGCCGGTGATAAAATGCCAGTATACAAAGAGCAATGCAAGACTATTCCACTCACATCAAATATAAGCTTTTGTTAGGCTTTGAATGGTGTGCGTACCTTTGCTGGTGTTTTTACTCTGTGGAAAAAAAAAATGAAAGAGAACCAGCTTATTTCTCACAGTAATTGTTTTAGTTTCTTCACAAATGTCACATTATTCCTCCAGTGAGTAAATTATATTCAAATTTCTCTCCCACTTGGCTATGATCTTGCTCCACCGTCTTCTATCCTGGGGGACCTGATATTAATGAGAAATTCTGTTTCATTTGGTTCCACAACTATTAGGTGACAGTCTCAGAAGCCAGATTTTGGTTCTTCCAGGGAACTGCAGGACAACTGCAAAAGAGGGAGTCTGAGCAACATGGTAAGAAACATTAACATGTAATACTCTGTTAAATACAGAAAATATATTTCATATCTGAGTAAAAAAGGCTACCATCATGAGCTCTGTAATATGGAGATGCCAAAAAAAGATCGTTAGACTGAAAGGTTTTCCTAAGTAATATTACAGAATTGATAATTTTTTCTGAGCTGAAGCAAATCACACTGCTGATATTTTCTTGCAAAAGAACAACTTATCCTTAATCATATGATTCCTAGAGCAGTCCCAGATTTGGACCAAGTATAGTATTCAACAGCTTAACAAATACAGATGCTGAGTTTCCTAAAGTGTTTTGAAAAATTATTTTGAAAAGGAGCAATAAAACCAGAACAACCTACAGAAGTTACTCGTTACATTCTGCAGCAGAAAACAGGTTTTAAACCTTGATCTGACAAAGATTGTCATGTGTATGAAGGTATTTAGGCACTTAGCTACCTAACTTTCCAAATTTGACCTCTAGTTTTAAAAATAAAGGAGTAGGAAAGTAAACAGGAATTTGCATATGCATGCTAATAATAAAAAAATAGATTTTTTTTTTCAGAAAAACACTTTATAATTCAACATTTTCAGTGGTCTAATGGGAAAATGGGTTCTTTTCAATTAAAAATGCTTGTAAATGAATATTTCCATATTTCTTTAAAAATTTTGTATTCTGTGAGTTTCAAAAAGATTTCTTATAGTCAATTAAAAATTATTGCTCCGTTTCAGTTTTGTGTAACTTGCCAGAGTGATGGAGCTATTGAGGGAAACTGATAAGGAAAACAGAAATTCATAATGATTGTTTTAATGGTGTCAACATATCATACAATGAATCAGAGAAATTAATTTATCTTGACTTTCAGCTGACTCTAGAGTAGAGGTGACAATAGGTTGTTCTAGGAACCTAGAACAGTAGGTTGTTTTAGGAAAATTCTGATAAGGGTCACAGGAGTACTAAAAGGAACTGGCAGAGATCGCTGAGCTTTAAATGCAGGTAATTATCTAATAGATCTGAAGTACATGCCGACTCTTATCACCTCTAGTACAATAGACTGCAAAAATCACAACAGCTGTCTTCTGCTCAAGAAACAGATCTGGGAAGACTAAGATAGTTGACAATGTGTTTGGTCTGTCTCCTATCCAAAATTTTTCTAGACATTTTTCATTATAACATGATTTGCAGTTTACTTAATGTTATTAGAAGACGATTTTACTCAATAACATTCTAGAGAGACTTCTTCATGTATTATGTTTGCCACGTACAGAGAAGGAGCATAACTGGGTGGAGCGTATTTTACCAAAGTATTTTCTGAGTGGATAGGCATTCTATCTTCAGTGCTTATTTTCATATTTAATGAATTAATAATCCGTTGAAGTCTGCAGCAGTGATGATGATGTGCAGTCCTTAAAAATATATGGACTATCTCAGATTTTTAGTTTCCTAGCAGTTACAGATAATTATTTCATATCAGTTCAAATTAATTGCACCTTTTGGACTATTTTAAATGTTTAACATGCACACATACTGTTTCACCAGACACAGATATGCACAAACATGATGTTTTCAGAGGTCTTCTCTGAGCCTGGGGAAACTACTACATATCAATCCTGCTGTCTTGAACAGTTCAGGAAAGATGTAACAACCCTTACCACTTCACAACAATATAGGAATTATTAACAAATATAACTGACCTCAATTAAATGGTTTCTATAAAAAAAGAATCACAAAAACCTTATAAAAACACTAACTCACACAACCACCACCCCCAAACTCCTAAACCTCAGGTTCCCCCCTAACTTGTCAAGAAAATGTTAGAAACTGGGGATACACAGAAGTGTAAGTAGAAAGACTAATTTTTGGAGAAAGATCCTTCGTTAAAAATGGAAATTACAGTACTTCTCAAGCATTGATTTTGATTTACACATACTTTGCATTTACAATGAATATGCACACAACAGGATGACTGGAGTCCAAAAATGTCTCCATATCATCATTGTCTTTTCTGGAATCTGACACTAGCAGCCTACTGAAACAGTGTCTCATAAATGTTTAAAAATGGATTGGTTTGCATCTGATAAATGTTAGATAAAGGACTAGCTTTCTGGGAATGGTTCTATCAAAGTGGGATTAATGTTTCCCACTTAGTCCCTTATGCTTCTGGAGAGGTTGACATAATTTAGAGACCATGAAAGTAACACCTTTGTCATTTTCATTGTATTTCATTTCACCTTCTCATTTGTATCTTTTTAAAATAAGATGTCTAGCTGAATACAGTAATCAATGTGCCATTGATTTCTGTAATGGAATTATAATCTTCTCTTTTCTATTCTCTATTCTCTTCTTAACACCATTTAACATCTTATTTGCTTTTTTAATCACCACTGAACAAGTCTCTTCATTGAGCTGTCTACAGTAATGCCTAAATCTTTTTTTCCTAAGAGGTTACAACTAATTCAGAAGACATTATGTATAAATACTTTAGACTTGTTCCAGTAATGTGTTTTAGGGAGGTCTTCTCTGTGTTGAGGCTTTTCTGCTACTAAATTGTTCAACCAGTTATTTTCACAAAATTCACCTAAAGCTCCTCTTAGTCCCTTAATTTAAATTATTCAAATGAGTTTACAATTTCATCTCCTTTTCCTGTTTTACATTTCAACATACAGAGTGAATAGTACTTTTCATGCTGGAAACAATAATTTTGTTGCTGTTCTGATAGCCTATGATGATATAGTCACAATACCAACACTGACTAAATAGGATAAACACATCAAAAACACCTAAAACCCACCTACTCCACAACTCTATAAACCTGAGAAACACAGCAGTTTAGCTATAGCTGCAAGTCACAGTATTGATTTATCCTCCTAAAAACAGCCTTAACACTAGGACACTTGCCTGCTGTCATTCTGCCTGTATTTCTATATTGTAAAATTTGTATGTAGTTAAGGCTTCTTCAGTAATCTACTGACTTTTGCTTTACTACTGAGATTTCTGCTTGAGGCCATGTGAATTAGTATATAAGTAAGACAACAATGTGAAAACTAAACTGTAGTCACCAAAATTGTTCTGTCAGTGTATCTTGAAAGAGGTTTTTATATTTTTGGCACGTAGCATTTTGGTTCATTGTCTTCTTGCAAAAAAATTTCTTGAACATAACCGAAAAATTTTAAATAGTTGGAAAGATTTACAAAATTATGTTGTGTGATATCTCTTCTTAGAACTAAAAACTTAATACTACAGGAAAGCATCCTGATTTCTGCTGTTTTCACTGCCTTTTTTGCTATGTTGGACTAGAGTGTATACAGACGAGTTCTAATCTGTGAGCCATTCTCTTCTGTGCAATCACAATACAATTGGTAGGCAATAAACACAAGAAATATATCTCTTATTACAATACTTTTGGATGGCAATATATTTCTCCATTTGAGAGTGTTAACTCTCACTGCAAGACAGCTCACTACTAAATGATTTTCAGGACAATCTACTACTAAATGATTTTCAGGACAATCTAACTACCTGTTAATACATGTAGTAATACATTAAATTATTTTAATTTTCTGTTTCTCCAGAATTTGGAGAGAGATGTAGTTTTATCAATGTATGTAACTACACTACATTGCTGGTTTTCCCAGGATTTCCTTCATTAAGTATTTTTTTCATTAAATCTGTTGATTCAGCCTTTGCATAATAGCTAAGGGTAAAGAATCTTCAGCCATTTAAAAAGATAAATTTTCTGCTGTAAACAGCCTGCTATTATGACTCAACTGATTGCAAAGAATTTGGATTGCAGTGTGATTCAAGTCTTTCATTGAACTGATATCATCCACTCAACCTCAGCAATACCTTAGAGAAATACAAAGCAGAGTAACTGTCTTTTATATTGTACTCTCTCAGTACAAGAATAATAGAGATGCCGTGAACATTACAGAGGTGTCACATTAGCTACTCTGTGCTAGAGCTGAACTAAATAGTATAAAGGAAAGAGAACTCATTGTTCATTTTTTTTTACAAGGATGGAATAGATGAACACTGCTTACAAATGAGCCTTATTTGGTTTAAAACACATTTCCCAAAGTAAATAGTATATTTCCCTAATTTTCATGTCTTTTGGTATGCTTCCAAAAAACTTGGAAGTGAATTAGTGTGCAATTTGCATCCAAATCTCAGCCAAGGGGATGTGGTTTATTATAATACATGGCCCTCCTAATTATTGAACAGCCCGAGAAAACTAGGCACAGTGTGCATCTGTTATTGCTTGACCACACTGCCAAACATAATTTGGCAAGCACAGAAATGTACATTGAGCAGACCTACAGTCTAATTTGCATTAGTTTGCAGTAATTATATGAAAGCTATAACTGAACCAATCTTGTCCTCTCTTTTTAGATCACATCATTCTTTTTGAAAAGAAACCTCAACCAAAAATCCAAAACAATTAAATAACACACACATACACAACCCTGAGAAATTCCTTGTTTGCACAGTAGACTTTCTCAGTATTATTTAATCATTATCCAAATGTTATTTCTGTGTGTTCTGTGAAATATCAAAGGGGGATGTTTTTCTGCATTTTTATATAGGCTTTTCTGTGTTTCCTTCAGAATTTTTTCATCTCTTCTGCAAACTTCTAAAACCCCGTACAATTCAATACCCTCTAACTGGTGATTAAAGTCAGTGGTATTTTTAAATTCAATTGCTAAGGAAGAAGGAGAGGAAAGTCCTGCATTTCATAATTTGCCTTTGCCCCTTTCCATAGCCGTTTAATCCAAACACTATTCTGACAAAAAGGAAACAGACTCATGACAAGCCACCTTGTGTCACAGTAATGCTAGAAAGTAGTAACCAAAACTCACGGAAGCTGGGATGGTATGGTAAAAATACCTGCAGATTTTTGGCCCACAAAATTTTCAAGGGAAAATTCTTGCTTTCTCTTGTTAGCAAAATTACATGTTCAGATATGTACACGTACATCATGGTTCTGTGTATTGAGATGATGGGAAACATAAACTAAGCCAGTAGATGAAAAAATATAGCAGAATCTCATCTACTAAGAAATTGTATTTTAATGACTATTATTGTGTAAATAAAATATTTTTCTACATTGCAAGAGGACGGGACAGAAAAAGGATGAGAAAGAGGGTCAGATTCAATTCCTACTGAAATCAATGACAAAGATACTATTTACTGCAACAGCCATAGGACAAAGCATAGAGGAAGGAGAGGTTTTTTCTTCTTCTTCTTTAAATAAATACTGGCATTTTCTGTTTCAGTTGCAGGATCTGAGAAGCAGAGACACAATCTTTATTGTTGGTAAACAGCTTGACATTTCATAGTATTGGACCAGTTAGAGGACTTTCAATCCAGAGTGAGTATTAGAAACTGTACAGTCTTATGCAGTTAGGTATTCTCAGATAGTTTAGGGTAATTATTAGCTGGAATATCCCAAGTTGCATACAGTTACTGTGAAATGACCATACGGAGATTATGTAAATGAGTTTCCAAGAGTGAAAATGCAATGAAGTATAAAAGTGAATAAGAACTGCCGAATATCGCTGAATGAGTGAACACTATCTCTACACTCTGATGAGCTGATCAAATCTATTTTTTATAAACAAAAGCAAACTTACAATGAATCAAAGGGGAAAAGAAACCCTAATGAGCCTAAGTTACTTCCATTATAAATAGCATTTCACAATTCATCAATAGACAATTTGATTTTGTATAGTATGTGGAAAAATTAATGTATGTTTGCTTATACAATACTTGCTGCAAAACTGCCTGATTTTCCACTTTAGTTTTATTTAATGTAGTTCAATAATGTAGTACAATAAAATAGCAGCTGCATAAGAAAACATATTTTTACTAATCCGTCTCTATACATATATACTCTTGTTCATAACGTCTTATTTCAATTACTGAAATAAAGCAATAGAGGAAAGAAGCTGGGGAAGGGTGCTGTAGAGTAAAACCACACTGTTTTATTAGCACCAGAAACTGCTCCATAAAGACCAATCTATCTTTATCTAGTTTGATGGATTTCGATTTTTGTTTACTGATGGAATGATTAACTCAAATCCAGTTGGTGAATAGTTACTGCTGCTGATAAAATACAAGAAGTAGATTTGGATAAAAAAAGTGCAGAGTTATTTTCTCTTTGTTTTCTGTTTTGGACTTTAACATATCTGAGAATACTAGTCATTTTACCACAGGCAGGGCAAAAATTAAAAAACCTCTTCTCACTAGTCCCTACTGCTAGTGGAATATTTTACTTGTAGATATCAGTTCAATTATAACTCAGGTATTGTGCCAGAAGACCTTCTTACACTTTGCGCATAAATTCTTTAATATACTTATAGCATAAATTTTTCTGCTGCAGGTTCCTTAAGAAAAGGGATATGGTTTTAAGTATTTTTTTCTTTAACAGTCACGTTCAGGATGACTACAAAGTAAAAATCACTTGATTTTCAGAGCAGTAAAAATCTGCAATACATAGAGTATGGCATGCAATTAATAATTTTGAAATTAAAGTATTTTCTCTCTCATTCTCTTAATTGTTTCCCCTCCTTTTTTTTACTCAAAAAACTAGCCACATTGATACAACTTCAGACATGTCCAGAAATATGAGCTGTTTCACTCTGAACTACAAATAAAAGCCATTGAATTGCATTCAATTCATACATTGTAGTTGAACACCTTAAGACATCATGTTAAAACCATAGTTTTGGAGATACGTATGCAAACCGCTTTCTGTTAGTGAAAGCCTTCATGGAAGATGTATGTGGTAAATTATAGGTACTCATCTGTAGTCCTGTGTCCAGTTCTGGGCTCCCCAGCTCAAGAGGGACAAGGAACTTCTGGAAAGAGTTCAGCACAGGGCCACCAAGATGATCGGGGGACTGGAGCATCTTAAGGGGAAAGGCTGCAGGAACTGGAGCTGTTTAGCCTAGAGGACACTGTGGGTAGATCTCATTAACATTTATAAGTATATAAATGGTAAGTTGGAGCATCCCTTTTTTCTTTTGTGTCTAGTGACAGGACAAGGGGTAATGGGATGAAACTGGAACACAAAAAATTCAATTTAAACATAAGAAAAAACCCGTTCAGGTGAGGGAGCTGTGGCACAGGCTGCCCAGGGAGGTCGTGGAGTTTCATTTTCTGGAAGTCTTCAAGATACGCCTGGATGTGTTCCTGTACAACCTGATCTAGATGGACCTGCTTGGGCAGGGGGATTAAACTAGATGATCTCTAAAAGTCCCTTCCAACCCCTATAATTCTATGATTCTATGATATGCATTTCCTGTCAAGAAACTAATGGCTTCTAGTGGTGGTGAGCTGTGTTTGCGTATCTGTCGGAAATGGAGATCATGTGAACTTGCAATTTAACTTCCTAGGAACTATCAATTTTCAGCTTTTGCAAGCTGCTACAGCTCAGTTTCTTTCCAGCTGCAGTTAGATGTTGTATCACTACTTAGAGCCTTTTGAGTGAGCAGGTGAGTTTAATGACGCATAGGAGACACCTCAAAGCCTGCTTATCATGGTTTAGCAAGGAGCAGCTTTTGCTAACGGGGAGCAGATTGCAGTGAAGACCAGGTAAAGAGGCCTTGGACTTTCCCCTGGCTCTTGGGTTCAGATTCACCTCCAGCCTGGCTAGGCCAATCACTAGCTAGGCTAGGCCTCTGCCATTACAATTATAGGATAGGAATTTGAAGTGCTTGGGAGCAGGTGTAAGAGTGGTACAAGATGGAGGCGAGCACATGGACCCCATAGTCAGAGGAGGAGCATCAGACCAGAGACCCCTCTGCAAGCTGTGGTGAGGACGCAGGCTGTAGCCCTGCAATCCATGGAGGGCAATGGCAGGACTGAGAGCCACCAGCAGCTCCGTGTGAGTGAGAGACTGTGAGGAGGCAGCCATGGCGCCGGCCGTGCTGAAGAGCTTGTGGGTGGCAAAGCAGACCCACATGAGAGGCAGACAGGGGCTGCAGCCTTTGGGATGAATGTACATCGGAGTGGCCCGTGCAGGGTTGCTGGGTGTGTGACGTACCCGGTGCAGGTGCAGGGAGGACTGGCGCGGAGCCTGCCTGCCCTGAGGAGCGACAAATGGCAGAAGCCATCAGGAATAGACTGACTGAAACCCCCATTCCATGCCCCCCTGAGCCATTCAGCGAGGGAGGAGATAAAGACACAGGGATCAGGGCTCTGAGTCCAGGAAGAGGGGAGGAGTGGGGAGAAGGTGGTCCTAAAGAACTGGTTGTACTCTTCATTGTTGTACCATTCTGTGTTGCTTTGTGTTTGTTATGTTTTGGGGTTTTATGGTTATGCTTTAGTTGGTGTTGGATTAAATTATTTTCTGTTTTCTTCCCCAAGCCGAGTAGCCTGGTCTGTTTTGCCCTGGACCCTAAACAGCAATTAAGTCCTCCCTGCCCTTTAGCACTTCTCAGGTCTTTGGTACTTGAGGCTAATCATCGTCATTTGTCCTCTGATGGGCCTAAACCATAACACTGCTGTAATTCTGTGCAAGGATGACTAAGTCTAGGCTCAGTTAGGGAACTCACAGCTTTAAAATGAACAATTTGGCATGAGAGAAGGTTATCTGGCTGGGAATTGGTTTGGAAAATATGCCTCCAAACATCCACTGTAATAAGAGAGGGACATATATAGAGTGATAGGAAAGACAAGGAAAAGAGGGATTTGTGTATTAGCTTTCTTCCAGGATAATTCCCATTGTCTTTCTTTCCTTCCTCTTGAAAGTAAGTTCTTACTAGGTTCCCAATCAGGAGAAGCTTTTCTCTTTAAAAAATAACCAGTCTCTAAGGAGTAGAGCTTGTAGATCGTAGTCACACTCTGTGATAAAAGACTTTTTTACTCTGAAGTTTAATATTGAAAATACATATAACTGCTTGCTGTTATATTAGTGTCTGTATTTAATCTGTCCTGTTTACAGGCCCAGCATCAATTCTTTTAGTTACCTAAGTGTAAATTTTACCTTGTTTTTTTTAATGCCATCCTTTTTTGAATGCCAAAAAGATTTGCCATCAACAATAAAGATTACCCCTGTTAATAAGGTTTTCAGTAAATGTTTAACCCAATCCTCTTCAGAATGTGTTTAGCAGCACCTGTGCAGGCTTAGTGAATATTCTGAGGAGCAGCAAACTGGAATTTACTAAGCAATTCAGCTGAAGCTAGGTAAATGGAATAAAATATGTTACAGTTGAACTTGGCTGTATGGAATAGAAGTAAACACATTTTGGGAACTGGAAATAAAAAGAAGGCAAATAAAATTATTTTCACTACACTATTGTAGCTAAGACTTACTACATTGAGGGACTAAAATTCTAAAGGACTGCTTTTGGAATAAATCAGACGTTTCATATTTTTTCTTGTGACTGTCCTAGAGATACTAATAGAAACTTGTCAGTTTTAAGACTAAAGAAATCCCTAGATGATCCACACTACTAGATCTTTATATAATAAAAACACTTAAAATTTTATCATATGTCTTTTTTCTGAGTAACGTGTGTCAGATGCCACTCAGGAGCCATCTATCTAAACTATTCAAACCCTACTAGCAAGGAAGTGGTATGCAAAGTTACACACAGTATAAGAGAAGGGGAGTTTCCACACATTTATCTCTGGCAACAAATTTTGGATTAGTTAAGCATGTCTTTCAGGAAAAAAGAATAATTTCTGCTGCAGGTATTATAGGCACTGGAGAAACTAGCACTTGCTGAGTTAATTTGTTCCAGGAGTTATTAATCCTCAGTGTTAGGAAACATAATAAAACTAAAGTCTTTATTTCTAGGTTTACCTTCAGCTTTTAGTGACTTGATCTGCTCTTCCCACTGGATGAAACAGCTGTACCATATCTGGTAAATTTACATCTGAATCATGAATTAAGCAGAATCAACTGCCTAAGCTTACTACTTGAAAAGAGTTTTTTAGCCTGAGGAGACCTGGTTGTTTAGTAGGAAAATTCAAACTGAAAAACTATTTTGTGAATGTTGCTTTTTTGATATATCAATTGCACATGACCAGAAACTTAACCTATTCACTCTTCAAGTTAACTTATGACTACAAATAATATTTGGTCTTAATATAACACAGAAAGGAGACAGTGACTAAGGGAAAATTTTTTTTGGTAACAATTTTTTTAATATACATGCAATAATTTGTACATTGAACCTACTTATTTCAGCTCTCTTTTTTACAGAAGAACTTAATATAAAAACTATCACATTTTACAGGTGTGGAAGGAAACACAAAACCAAAATGCACGGTATTTTCTGACTTTGTGAGTGTAGAACTGTAGAAGGGAGATTCCAATGTGAGCAGCAGGTAATTAATACAGTGCTCTCTTGCAATGGCTGTATTTTCATTGTTAATGTCATGTGATTTCTCTCCTAATTTTTTAACATCATAGCAATTATGGGCCTGAGGTTAACCTTGACTAACTACATTAAAGTCAAATTTGTCTTTTCCTTGTTTTCACTAATTTATAAAAGTTTACATTGCTTGATGTAAAATACATCATTTCTCAGCAGTGAAAGACATAGCCTGAATCTTCAGACAGTGTGAAACAATAGCTCGAAGGGAAATGTAAATTGCTCGCATTCACTTCTGTGGTGTTATAATTCTGACACTGAATCCTAAAAGGTAACATTTAAAATGTTTTAACAAAATTTGGTAGCAATTCATTTCTTCAGTAACTGATTTCCTGTTTGTTTTTTCTACAACACGATTATTCATGAGAATACTTACAGCATGGGAAAAATGAAATCCCCTTGTTGAAGGTCTTATCATGCTGGCTGCATTTTAATATTTAAATCAATAGAATTAAATGCCATAACTGCAGGACTTCAGACTGACTACTAAACCAGTGGGTATTAGACAAAAAGCAACCTCATTTCTCCTGCAATCTGAAGTCAAAGCTGTGGTAGAATAGATATGGATTTGAATCTCTAGGTAGTATCACAAAATGAATTTAGAAACCTATCTTGTAAAATTCAAAATTTGTAATTTATTCCACTGTGGGTTATAGTTCTCCTAAAGATTACAAAAGAAACTCAGTCACATGATTTACAACATAGAGTTAACACAGCAGGAATTTTATCTGCATACATAATTCATAACCAACGTACACTGTCTTCATATGTCACAGAATACAATATTACAGATGTAATTTTGGCTTTTTGTGAATATTTAAACACTGTAACCTACCAATCTATTTATTTTGTTGAGTGGTCATGATAATAAACTCTTGGACTCAAATATTTACAGTAAACAAGATGGAAAGTTTGCGAAAAAGGGTTAAAATGACTTTTGTTTTTAATGTGAATGATAGAAAGCATTTCATTTATTAGCTTAGACCTACATCCACATATCTCATCTCTCTTAATTTTCTTATCTATTCCTGTGCCATCCATTATAAGTTTGGTCACCCAGATTGTGCTGTTCGAGTTATGAAGCTGCACTAGATACTGTAAGTAAAATGTGATTAAAGACTTGCTAATTTGAGATCATTCTCTCTTTGTATTCCAGTAAGTCATTAGAGAACTGCTACCCAGGAGAACAAAATTCTTGAATTTTTCCCCAAGAAAGAAACATATTTTCTAGCAAAATCTAAACAGAAACATTAGTATCAGAATTTAATATCAATATTGTGATATCTAGATTGAGTTCATAGCTAGAAGGCAGAAAGAGACTGCTTTCTACACATATCCTTTCCTGTACAAGGCTATAGCATCTCACGTTTTTTTGAAGGCTTACTTAATTCATGTTGGCATTCACCAACATTTGATAAACATGTCACTCCTCACCAGGTGTTCTAACTGAAAGCAGAGATGGTGACTGTATTCTACAGTCTACTAATTACAAAGGTTCACAATTTTAATGAAAATGTAAAAAATTGTGTTTGTAAATATATTTACAAAGTTATCTATGAAAATAAGGATGATGAAAGGGTTGTCTACATTAGTCTACACGATTTTGTGCAAAAATATCATGTATCTTTCATAGAGACATTATTTTTTATGTACTAGAAGCTGCATTTGCATGTTATGTAATTTTTTTTTTTCTGTTTGTTTTCTCAGGGCAGTTTGATGATCAGTATCTTATGATCAGAAGATAAGTACTGTGACTGTGTCTGCCTAGGAGAAATCAGCCAAGAATTCTAACAGTGTATCAAATCCTCTTCTCAAAGATATAATCTGTAGAGAGCATCTACTTCATCTGACCAACATGATTCCAATCCAGGAAATAGCTTACAATCATTCTATTGGATCTGACCATCAGTGGGATCCATGCAGCCATTCTGTGAAAACTCCCTGCTTTTAAAGGTCTTCCCATCACTGTTATTGGTCTCACAGATGATGAAGTATGACACTCCATAAACAATGAGCTAGGCCTTTTGTAGGCTGCTTTGCTTTTTTTGGCTTCAAACTGCCACTGAATGTCAAATAAATTTGGCTCTCATTAGAACAGCTTTATATGTGCAAACGTATTTGTGTTTGGTTGCCACTTTTTTTTCTATTTTTTTTCCTTCCTTTCTCTGATCAAAGCCAACACCTGCTTTTCTAAAATAAGAGCCTCTATGTAGAGCTCTTTATCACAATCTGAGTACACCCTAGATGGGCTCATTATGAATCAAGTTTCCCCAGAACACAGAGGAAATGCTCTGTTACAGTGACATTGTACATCACAGAGCCTGGATAAAGTCAAGGGTTGATGTAACCTTCAGTTTTGATATCCCAAGAGGCTGCTGTCTAGATAGTGCAAGGAATGTAAGCCACTGTCTTTGATAAATAGTGAAGCAAATAGTAAATCTGATCCCATGTTTAAGAACAGCTCAAATGTTACACGATGCTGTGTTGGGCTTGGTGGGGTTCTGGGTTTGGTGGTTGTTTGGGTTTTTTTTCTTAACCAATTAAAAGGAACATAGAATTGCAATTTTGAGGATTTCTGGTTTTGTAAACCACAACAAAAATATTTTTGGCTTCTTTAAATGGAAATATGCACATTTTAGAAGCTGGAAAACCTACAGATAAAGAGTAGGAGTGAGACAGGAAAAAAAAATTGGTCCTATGCCCCAATTCCCTCTAAACGTGAATGTTTGGCACTTACAATGGAAGAAGCTTTCTCTGGACATTGCAGGATAGAAATAAAAGAGAAAGAACCAGCCTTTTCTCACCACTTACCGTAATGAAGCTAAAACATCTTCAGAAGACCTCAGGCTGTCCAAGGAGGGTCCTTGCTCAGTTTGTGAGTGGATGAACTCATGCCTATATGATGAGACTCTTAGTCAGACACTGTCCAAGGAAAATGTCTATTTTCAGAGATGAAGAAGAGGTTTACTTGGCTCAGATACTCAGTGATTTCAAATCCAGTGCTAACTGTAACTGAAATACATTGGTGATCTGCCATCTGTGGTTTTCTTGAGCAGAAATTTTGACTGAAGTCCAGGTCTTAGTAGATATGAGGCCACATTACAAAATCCATCCTCCTACTCGACATCATCTTTCATAATGTCTTACTATGTCACTGCCTTTAGATTAAGGACCACAGCAAAGTATGGAAAATATGGATACTTCAGTTGCCAAGTCATTTCTTGATCTCTGTTGAAGCTATCTATAATGAATATATCATTGCTGACATCTATTCTAGCTAGTCACAGCATTCTTTTAATGTGTAATAAATTTGCACAAACACTCCACCTCAAATATAATGAAGCAGAAAGGATAAGAAAGACCCAAATTATATTAAAAAAATATATTTAAAAAAATACTAAAAGACTTGATTGATTTGCAGAGGCATAGCAAAATTCCTTCATATAGTGGCCTCATGAATGAGATGATAATATGCAAGAAAAGCATAATGATTGGCATATTAAATACAAGATCTTTGTCACCATCTGTTTCCTGATTGTGTCAGCAAGTTGGGATTTTTTTCAAAGAAGTGTGAGAATACACCATGGCCTCAAAGTCTCAAAGTGTCAATTATACATCACATTTTGAAGTTGGAAGCCCAAATCACAAAAAAACATTTTGAAATGTCCCTAAATTCTGCTTGAAACACTGACAAATTATTACCTATCCTTCACATTTAGCCTTATTGTACAGTAACATAGTTATTATGCTGGAAAATAAAGCAGAGCAGAAACACTGTGGAGGCCAGGTTTACAACTTAATAATGAATACTTAAAAAAAAAAAATACAGAAGGAGACAGGGAGAGAACTAAGAACTCAAAACAAAGTGAATAGTTCCAGAAGAGTCCTAACAGCCCTTGTGGTTTCAAGCTCAAGTACGTTGAGAACAATTATGAATGTCTGATATTTTCCATTATAAGTAAAACTCACTTCTAAAGAAGACAGTATTCCTTTTTCTATACTGTCATTCATACTATCAGAAAAAAAACTCCCACATCCTGGTTAGTGTCATGATTCAGAAGCAGAAAATCTATGTCAAGGCCAGTTAAAATGCAAGAACTTTTCCATTGATACAACAGGTCCTGGTTTATAATCTCAGTGGTCTTATATGAGAATTGGTGGAAGATAATGTCTTTTTGTTCCAGAAAGGATGAGGCCTACTAGCACCATCAGCTGCCAATATCAGCAGCCCAGAGATGAAAGCACACAAAATGCTCCTGGTTCTGGTTCTGAAATACAAATACAAGTTCCTTCCAAAGCTGAAAAGGCCACTAGTGTCTCAAGGTATTATTTCTGCTAAAAGGATGAAACAGAGGTAATATTTATCATGTAAACTTGTTCCTCAGTCACTGAGAACACTGATAAAATTGCCAAATAAATGCAATGGCCTTTAGACTTACTCCTAGACCGATTATTGTACCAGTGAAAATGAAATAGCTATGTCTATGCAAAATGTGATGAAGGGCATAATCATGTCCAACCAACGTAAGTCAGAAAAATAACTTACGGAACGTAAATGAAAAAAAAAAACAACCTTCCAAAATAATACCTAATTGGAATTTTTGAAGAGCATAATGAATACATTTCTTTTAATCTCATGATTTCTGACTATACTAATATTAATGCATGGTAAAATACACTATCCACTGTTTAAAACAACTGATCTAGTATTTGTAGATGAGATATAACTTTTTGCTGTAACACATCAGTGATTTAGAACATTCCAAACTGACTCCAAATGAGTCTGATTCAAAACTAAGGAGACTTCAACTAACATACATTACATATTTGGGATCATTCTCTGTGCCTGTGAAACAGGGACGTTAATAGTAAACAACTGTAAAGTACTGTGGTGTTTTAGCCCTGACTGGGTGCCAGATGGCCACCATGTACTTCTGTAATTCTCCCTCCTAAACTGGACAGGAGAGACAGAAATATAACAAGAGGTTCATGAGTCGAGGTAAGGACAGGGAGACCACTCAGCAATTTGTGTCATGGGCAAAACAGACTCAACTTGGGGAGAAAAAGGTTTGACTTATTAAGGAACCATCAGAACAGAGCAGGGAAAAAGAGAAATAAAACAGAATCTTAAAACATGTCTCTGCACCCTTTGCTCTTCCAGAGACTCTCCTTCCTTTCCCCCTAACAGCACAAGGGATAAGGGATGAGGGTTTTGGTCAGTTCACTACAGATGAGGACTTTGCCACTGCTTCTTTTCAAAGGGAGGCCTCCTTACACTTCCCACTGCTACACTGTGGGGTACCTCCCCACAGGAGATAGTCCTTCATCCAGCGTCTTTCCCATGGGCTAGTTCCAGCATGGGGCCTCCCAAAGGGGCAGCTCCTCACGCCCTGCCCCAAAGTGGGTCACCCACCAGGAGAACAGTTCTGCAGGTACTGACTGCTCCAGCCTGAGACCCTCACAGGATCACAAGTCCTTACAGCAAACTTGCTCTCGCATAGGCTGTTCTCTCCCCACGGGCTCCCAGGTCCTGCCAGGAACTTGCTCCAGGATGAACTTCTTACAGAGTCACAGCCTCCTTCAGGCATCCATGTGTTCCAGCATGGGGGTGTCTATGAGCTGCGAGGGGATCTCTGATTCCCGGTGGCCTCCATGGACTGCAGGAGCACAGCTGCCTCACCATGGTCCTCACCACAGGTCACAGGGGAGTCTTTCTTCCAGGGCCTAAGTACCTTCCTCCCCCTCCTTCTCCACTGACCTTAGTGTCTGTGGAGATGTTTTCACATTCTCCCTCCCTGTTGCTGCTGCAGTTTACCAACTACACAACAACTTCTNGTAAATGAAAAAAAAAAACAACCTTCCAAAATAATACCTAATTGGAATTTTTGAAGAGCATAATGAATACATTTCTTTTAATCTCATGATTTCTGACTATACTAATATTAATGCATGGTAAAATACACTATCCACTGTTTAAAACAACTGATCTAGTATTTGTAGATGAGATATAACTTTTTGCTGTAACACATCAGTGATTTAGAACATTCCAAACTGACTCCAAATGAGTCTGATTCAAAACTAAGGAGACTTCAACTAACATACATTACATATTTGGGATCATTCTCTGTGCCTGTGAAACAGGGACGTTAATAGTAAACAACTGTAAAGTACTGTGGTGTTTTAGCCCTGACTGGGTGCCAGATGGCCACCATGTACTTCTGTAATTCTCCCTCCTAAACTGGACAGGAGAGACAGAAATATAACAAGAGGTTCATGAGTCGAGGTAAGGACAGGGAGACCACTCAGCAATTTGTGTCATGGGCAAAACAGACTCAACTTGGGGAGAAAAAGGTTTGACTTATTAAGGAACCATCAGAACAGAGCAGGGAAAAAGAGAAATAAAACAGAATCTTAAAACATGTCTCTGCACCCTTTGCTCTTCCAGAGACTCTCCTTCCTTTCCCCCTAACAGCACAAGGGATAAGGGATGAGGGTTTTGGTCAGTTCACTACAGATGAGGACTTTGCCACTGCTTCTTTTCAAAGGGAGGCCTCCTTACACTTCCCACTGCTACACTGTGGGGTACCTCCCCACAGGAGATAGTCCTTCATCCAGCGTCTTTCCCATGGGCTAGTTCCAGCATGGGGCCTCCCAAAGGGGCAGCTCCTCACGCCCTGCCCCAAAGTGGGTCACCCACCAGGAGAACAGTTCTGCAGGTACTGACTGCTCCAGCCTGAGTCCCTCACAGGATCACAAGTCCTTACAGCAAACTTGCTCTCGCATAGGCTGTTCTCTCCCCACGGGCTCCCAGGTCCTGCCAGGAACTTGCTCCAGGATGAACTTCTTACAGAGTCACAGCCTCCTTCAGGCATCCATGTGTTCCAGCATGGGGGTGTCTATGAGCTGCGAGGGGATCTCTGATTCCCGGTGGCCTCCATGGACTGCAGGAGCACAGCTGCCTCACCATGGTCCTCACCACAGGTCACAGGGGAGTCTTTCTTCCAGGGCCTAAGTACCTTCCTCCCCCTCCTTCTCCACTGACCTTAGTGTCTGTGGAGATGTTTTCACATTCTCCCTCCCTGTTGCTGCTGCAGTTTACCAACTACACAACAACTTCTTCTCCTTCTCAAATACATTATTGACAGAGATGTTACCTCAGTCACTAATTGGCCAGACCTGTTTCAGCTGCAAGGTCCATCTTAGAATTGATTTGCGTTAGTCCTATCAGCTATAGGAGAAGCTTCTAGCAACTCTTTCTTGAAAGAAGCTACCCCTGTAGCCTCTCCACTACCAAAACCTGGCCCAGGCAAAACCACTACAAGTACTTTGACTGTAACTAATAATAATGTAAGTTCTAGTATGGGTATGTATATTAAGCANAGGTCCATCTTAGAATTGATTTGCGTTAGTCCTATCAGCTATAGGAGAAGCTTCTAGCAACTCTTTCTTGAAAGAAGCTACCCCTGTAGCCTCTCCACTACCAAAACCTGGCCCAGGCAAAACCACTACAAGTACTTTGACTGTAACTAATAATAATGTAAGTTCTAGTATGGGTATGTATATTAAGCATGTATGTAAGTCCATATTAAGTATAAAAGTTGAGGAAGATTCAATCTAGGAGTTCTTAGGCAGTTCTCTATGTGCAATTGCATATAGGTATCTCTGCACTAGTAATAGAAACGTTTTTCCCACTTAAAATATTTGTGAAAATAATCTGTAAAGTTTCAGAAGATCTGTATATTTCTGGCAAAGCAGAGTGCTCTGACAGATACCAGTCTCCATTCATCAGCAAATCTTCATCATAAGCTGCTGGAAAGCAGAAAAGAATAGAAGTCAGTGTTGAAACTGTACAGATACAGTTTGATTGATAAAGTTTGTAGCCTGAACCTACATACACAGAGGAACAATCACTCTGAGCAGCAAATATGAATATGTAAGAGTAAAGCTCTTCAATGAGCTTTCATGTGTGCCTGTTGCCAAGGTAACCACTATATGTATCTCTTCAAACAGGTAATTTTTTGGGGGATCTGACTCTCAGCTTGTGTGTCTCACACTGAGATATCAAGTGAATGTAGGAAGTACAGGTCCAGCAGTAGTAGTAGGAAAAATAATTAGTGTGTTACAATCAATCAGGTGTACTTTTATATGTATGGATATTTTGTATGTGAACTCCTGGTGGCACCATCTTCTCTGAAATTCAGGTCTGGCTATGTGTGTGGTAATTAAATATTTTTCAATTTTGTCTGTGAAGATTACTCCACGTCACAGGTTCTCATAGCAGGAATTGAAGCAAGTTGTCCTTAATATATCTTTACTTTTTTTTAAATTTATTTTTGTAAGTCCATCATGTGTTTTGTCTCTTTATCCTTTATAATGTCAATTCAGAAATCGCTCTGTTTACCAACATACGAGAAATAGTTTGGCTTCTTGTCTTTTCTGGCTGACACTTTTTCTTCTTGTCTGCTCTATCAAGCAAAACTCCTTTTGCACCTTTTCTTTAATTAAATTTTTGCTATTTAGGACTTGATCCAGAAACAAGCAAACTTAAGTTTTGTTGCTGATATCCATGTATTTTTATTTTCCTTCACATCAGAAATACCTCATACAGTATCATATGCTTTGTTCCATGTATTCATCTGGCACTTTCTAAAGAATGCTTTGAAGATTTCTGTCATTGTCTGCTCAATAATCTTAGCAGTTACAGAACTGTTATAATCTGTATATTCTATGTTTGTCTAGATTTCTATGTGTATTCTATATAAGAATTATAAAATTCATTATGAATGTGTTATAAAATACATCTATTTGATTGAAAGTGCTTTTATTTTCATTAAGTTTCCTTTAGCATTTGTAAGGTAAAATCAGGAATGAAATTGTTTCAGAACAACAAACCCCTACCATTCTGCGATTCTGTGATATACAATATACATAGATAATGTTTCATTTAAAACAATAATAAAAGATAACAAAGGTGAGGAAAACTGATCTTTAATTTAGTTGTCTTTTTAAAAGCAGTTACATTTCAAGGACTAACAGAAAGAATTAATGAAAATTGTACTAAAATTTGTGAGACCAAGTTTATGATTAAGACTAGGATTAGGGTAGCAAGAAGGAGAAAGCTGATGCCCTCAGAAGGGCAGAGCTCTTAAGAGGCTGCCAAAGGGAAGCATGGGCTGTTGTGAGAAATCTTCCTACTGATTTTCCCCTGGGGCTTCAGTATGTGCCATGACAGAAGTTTCCTGCAAAGCTTAGGGTCAATTAGAGCAATCCTTCCTCCTCTGACAGGTGAGACTTGTTTGAGAAGCCTCATCTGGCCTCGGAGTTAGAAGAGCTGAAAGAAGCTGCAGCAGGAGTTCCTACTTCTGCTGCTTGCAGCAGTGTTAAGCAGAGGCTCTCACACTTGATTTATGCCTTGGACTGTGTTGCAGATACTTTGCAGACATGCCTGTGCCCAGGCCTGGCTTGGAAAAAAGTTTTGTCACAGCAGTCCATATCTGTGCTACTATACACAATGCTTACCATTTAACGTTAAAGTAGTTGTGGTCTTAAATCAACAGAAATAATTAAGAATTGCATGAATGTACAGTAAGTAAGGTATAAAGTTGTCTCCTAAGAGCAGAAGAAAAGAATAACTTGCCATGCATTCAAGAGCACCAGAGGACTTGGATATATGCAACATAATACAATGTTGTCTGGTTATGATTAAAATATTTTCAGGAGGAAGATACTCTTGATCTAGGCTTATATGCAATACCACAGCAAAAAAACCCCGAACTGACATTTGACACAATAATGACACTATAGTTTTGACAAACCCATTACATAGTCATTTCCAGACTGAATATATGCCTTCCCTGCTATTCTTTTTTTCTATTATTATTTGTTTGCATAGAAATTTTAGAATGGCAATGAGATGATGTCTAAACTGAATGTAGGCATTAGGCAAGAAACCTCACACGATATTTCAACAACTCGTATCGAATATAATTTTTATTTTTAATATGAATTACTGTGAGGTCCTTGACTCTATAAAGACAATGTGTACCATCTATAAATGCTAATATAAATCAATAAAGAAGGAGAGGTTAAATGATTTATGTTGGAGCTGAGCTGTGTAATAACTGATGTTCATTACAGTCTCAGCAGTGGATGGGAAATCAAAACATTAAATAGAGTGTACAAGAAGACTATCTTATTTCACAGGAAGTTTAAGATTCTTCATCCATCCAGGTCATCTATTTCTATCCTGTTAAAAGGTAGGGCTGCTAGAGTTTACCAATGTTTCCATGACTTTGAGGTGTTGTGAGCTTTGCCTGAAAAATAACAAATGCAGCTGCCAAGACTAAACTATAATATTACTATCAAAAGAGTATTATAGGTACAAATTTTAGGCATGCACTGCTTTTCATATCTAAGGTACAGTTGACTATATTATTAAAGTTTCATTTTCCTTACCACATTTTAGTAAAATAGAACTTCCGAGTTGTTTTGTATCTCTCTCTCCAAGAATATAAACAAATATTTGTACTTTTGAACATTGATGTTCACATTATGGAAGGATCAGAAGAGTCTCTGGAAGTAAGATTGCATTGACACACTGAAAGCAGGGCTAACATTTCTCTATTCAAGATTCAATTTATTCTCCAAATTTGTCAGAGCACATTTTCAGATGACAATTGCACTTTTACTATCAATTTCTTAATGAATTAATTTTAAATGATTTTGAAGGAAAATGATTTTAAATAGTATTTCACAAAAAATATTTTTAGTCCAAAGAAAAAAGTCTCCCTTAATTTCAAACACAGAAAGACTTAGAAATACCCATTCTTTGCTCATTTTTTGAACAGAGATGGAGAGATCGGTTTCGAAGCTTTTCCTGAGTAAAAGAAATTTCATCAAGACAAAGAAACTGAACTGATAGAAATTGACTGAAAATGTTGTCCTAATGTTGCTGTGGCAGCAGGCTTTCAGATCAATGTTTTTTTTTCCTTCCAGATACTATTATTTGCATCAAAATGAGAGGAAGGAACCCTCTAAAGATTCCAGAGTTACTACTACTTTGGCTGTTTTGCGTTTCAGGAGGTATTGTCACAGAGAGTTGTGAGCATGGGACTGAGGAGGATGCGAATTATACCTGTGATATAAAATTTTGTAGATGTATTTTGCATCAATGTTCAGTCTTCTTACAAAATGTGACCGACTTGAGTATAAAAAATAAAGTAAAATACTACTTCAGAAGAAAGACTTAGGAGAAGCACAGATTCCTAGAAAGGAGTACATTTCGTTCACCTCAGCTTTTGCTTCTTTCCTACCTACCAGTCTGGCAACTTCCTGAGGAACCTTCCAGAATCCAGGTCAGTGCTGCTTTGAGAATCCAGAAGAGAGGACACAAAATTCTGCAAGCCACCAGAACGATTAATGGTGCATGAGAAAGTTAATGGTTTAGCCCTTTGGTGTCTCATTTTAAATTATCTTACTTACTTCCTGTTCTCAGATTTGACTATGTGCCATTAAATCAAGACAGTTACCTAGATCAATACTCAGCCCTGAGAGAGGGCTGAAGATATTCTTACCATTTATGGAAGTTGTTTGAGTAATTTTTTGGTAAAAGACTCGAATAATAGAAATTTCTCAACAGCTTGCCTCCAGATACCTTGTCCCAGGAATAAGTTTACATCAGAGTTAGAATATTTTTGTTTGCTTTTTAATATTTAATTTTGAAAAAAATGTACTAGTGGATACCATAACATAATTCTAATTATACCAAGTTTTTGTATTTGAAGACTGTTTCCATCCATTTTCTAGGTGAAACAAGTACACTTCTTTAATCTTTTATTTAGATCAAATTTTCTAAATTGTGAGGTTTTAACAATTTTACACAATTTATTTTTCCTCATGGAATTTGGAGTTATTTCTTTTTCTCTTCAGGGAATTTTCCTCCATGCCCGGTGTTTAGACCTATTTTGATATCCTTTTGGAAAATGGATTATCTTTATTTAGGTGAGAGTGAAAGTATCTCTTGACACAGCTGATTAGCATGGAAACTGCTTGCCAACTCAGTTGCATTTGTTCAGTAATGTCTAGCTGGAGTTCTAGAAGTTTATTGTCATATTTATGGAACTCATTCTCTATACATTTCTGTGATTCTTCTGCTAATGTTGACTCCATTCTTCAAGTGTGGGAGACTTTCGATTATGTCTATAGGTGGTGATACTGCATTTGGAGCTGTTCAGGAGTCAGCTCTTGACACAATAACCTTGAAGACACAGGGTCAGGCAGCCCTTTTAGTAAGACTAATAGTTCTAGTATGAAGTAGGATTTAAAGCTACAAGGTCTGTGCAAACACTCAAACTTTCCCACCTATCACTCTCCAAGCTCTCTGCATAGTTCCTTAGCTTCAAAGGGTATTTTGACTAGTAGTGCTTTACACAAAGGAAGTGATCTCACACTTGAAGGAGTTTTAAGACTGCTGTCATCCTTCTAGCAACCTTTTTCCCCCATCTTTAGCTTTTGTTTTCCAGCATTCTATTCTTTGCATGCATGAAAGAATAACTATTTGGATAAGTGGAATGATGATTTATTGTCAGAATCATTATAGCTGTGTTAAAAACAAATAAAATCTCACTGACTGTCTGTTTTGTTAAACTTGTAGTATCTGAATGCTTCAGTGTTCTATTCAAAGCAGAGGCATTATCTTTCTTTGTATGATAAAGAAGGTCCCTTTACCTTATTTACTTTGGTTTAGTGTGCTTCAAACTACCATTAGTGTCACCAATCCAAGATTAAAACAGTATTTTACTTGCCAAAACAAGAAATAAAAGAATTTATGGGAAATATTTTAGGAATTAAACATATTTGCCTTGTGGAATCTACTACCCTATGCAGTTTTTCATAAGCAACAAAAAGGCAAAAAATCATGTGGAAGAATGTAGGGAAACCTGCTCTCTCTCAGCAATATTTTAATTTCTGGAAAACTGAATTTACACTCACATTATTTTACTTAAACTCCATTTTCTCTCTTGATCTGCATGTAATGCTTTCTAGATATTAGCAGATGATATCCAAAGGGTCTTGTTCTCCTGCTATTTATTATGAATGACTTTCAAAGAAACACCTGGAAGTGCTCACATGGTGTGGTGACAGAACAATGCTGGAATAAGAAGAAGCTGGATATCTTGACAGTTCTGCAGTCCACCAATTCTGTTATTTCTGTCTGTCTTTAAAGATGTAAAATATGAGCTAGGAGTATGATGTCAATGCATCCACTTTCAATAATTGATACGATGAATAACTTCAACCTTCTGACACTGTCTGTACTTCTCTGCATCTCAGGAAACTTCATTCATCAACCACATTTGAAATGTTTAAGTAATCTCAGTGATGTATGGAGCTCTGAAACTCTCTTGTTAGAAATCTATGCTACTAACATTCTATCAAATTAAAAAGCCACTGAGTTCTTGTGCATAATATTATCATAAATTATCTCTGAAGGGTCATTGCTGTTTTGAATGTTTAATTGCTCACTCAGCTGAACTTCAGCAGCTCAAGGTTATTAATCAATTTGTCAGAAGATTTCTCACAATGTCATCTTTTACACTACAGTTATGTGCGTGGTAAACCTGTGTGCAAGACAGTTTTATGCATCAAGTCAACAGAAGCCATGAATACCTTTCACAACACTTCTTTCATGTATTCAAGAGTATTTTTTATTGTTGATTTCTCACAGGAGTCTAGGAAATTTTAATTGTCTCAGCCTAATTTTTTTTTTTTATGCAAAACTAGATTCTCCAAAACAATGTTTCTAAGTAAGAATGGGGACCTATAATAAGAGTGGAACTTTTGAAGCATTTTATCCTGGTCTAATGTTGATTGTTGTCATTAAAGTAAAAATTCTACTAACTGTCATAACAATAAAGAACATTTGAAAATGCTATACCTTAAGTATATGTAGATATTCAGATTATTTTCTTACCAAAATAATAATGAAAAAGCATTACAGTAATTTTTAATGAGAGAATTTGGCTTTGATGACATACTAAAGCAATATATTTAATCTTAACTTAAAACCATGTTAAGAAAACATATTTTTTAAATTTTAAGAGTTATCAATTTATTTTTTATATATTTTTCTTACATTTATTTTGTTTTACAAATGCAACTGAGTATGAGACATTATGAGACAGGTGATAATGTTTCTATTTATAGATTCTTTTCTCCATCAAATCTTTTTGGAGTTCTTTGATGTAACACCATAGAATAGAAGATTTCCTATTCTAGACAATTGGGATGTTTTGGAGTAATATATGTAACGATTTGTTTAGCCACTCAAAATACTCTCTTAAGCTGGAAAAGTTTCAAAATATAAAGTGAAAACAATATTAATATTATCCACTTTCTTCTATTGCATGAATGATTATCATATTGTTTCCTACATATGTAGAAAGATAGAGGATGAATGCTACCTTATAGTTGCTAAGTTTCAAGTATCTATTTGGTATTAGGTATTTATGCAGTATATCACACCATGGTATTTCTACCAGTAAAAGAAAATTAAAGAAAGTATCAGTATTTTTTCCTTTTCATAACACTAAAATACTGGAATGATAAATACTTATATATATAAGAAATGTTTCATATATCAGAAATATGTTGAGAGCTAACTTTTGAGATTTTTTTTTTCTACAAGTATTCTCACTGTAATCTTTCAAAGCCTTTCTTAAAACATATTATCTCCATTATCAGATGATAAAATGGGAAACAAAACCATAGTAACAAATACATTCTATCTCTATACTTTTTGACATCTGGGGATATCAAAGCACATCACGACAAATGCATAACAGCTCCTTGGTGTGGTTTCATCACCATTACCCATCTCCATTACACAAAACTTCTAGCACCAAGGAATAAATGTCATTATCTTTGGCATTGAGTCAATATACTGAAGATTGAGCATGAAATCTTTTGAAGAAATAGGAAAAGAAGCCAGATATTCATACTCCCAATAGCATCTCTTAACACGTGAATCCTTCCTTCATCACCCTGCTCAGCAGTGATGTCTTACAGATGAAGATCAGAGCTAGGATTAAATAAATTACAAACTCTTCAACACTTTAATATTTTTTTTCTTCTTTGCACTATACAAGTCTGCCATAGCAGATATCAGCAGTAGGAAAAGATAACAATGAGAAATGTGGAGAAGAAAATATTTAAAGTGTACTTTGTATGTGCCAGCTCACAATTCCTAGAAATGTTAAGTTCTGTGAGTTAAGAATATATTCACTTTGTGTACATGTTATTCTTCCTTCATCCAACATCTATTTATCCATTGATTGATTATTTCAAATCAACTTTGATGTGAACGCACTATAATGGATCATCCCAAAACTGCATATACTTGGCTCTATCTTGTGACCTTAGTGAAAATAAACTCATTGGCAAGAATCAAGACTGTTGTCACTGTTTCAAGAAATAAATTTGCAGATCAGACACCCCTTCTGTGTATTACAGAAAAGTTATCCACCTCTGGCCATATACAGAGAAAATAAAAGTGATGCTGTAATTAGCTCATCAATGGAAAAAGTCAAATGGAAGTGAAAGTTAATGAACAAAATCTGAATGTCATGAAACCCAAAGGATATTTGTGTGGTAAAATAAAGAGCAAGACACATTAGTAAGTTACAGTCCTCAGCTTTCCTTAATTTTACATTCTTCAATTCTGCAATGGGTAAAAGACTCAATCCTATAAAGTGCTGAATTTTCTTAAATGTTTATTTTTCCAGTTGCACTTAAATATGCTTGAGAGAAGGAAATTGGCCAGAAGTGTTAGTTGGACAAGTACTCAACTGAGTACTTGACATTGTTCCACGTTATCAGACAGTAGTGGGGAAAGACTCCAAGCTTTCTTCTGCTGCTTATGTCGTTTCAGTGCTACTTCCTTTGATTTACCACAAGGAATGTTTTGTTTCAGTTATTGTTTATGATTGACTTCGTGACCTAAGCAGCACAGAGCAATGCATTATCATTATTTGTGAGTGTTGAGTCTAATTATGTCATCCATAAAAAGAAAAAATTTTGCATGAGTGACAGAAATCAATTCTTTATCACTGCAATTCCTAACTTTTTCTTTCAGTTTGAGAGAAATAAAGACTGCTTACTGATCATTAGAAACCAAATCAATGTAGAAATTCATATTTGTCAAATTACTGAAAGTTTTATTAAAAATTCTCCCTTTTGTCATTAAAATGCATCTATTTGTCAATAAGTTTTTTTTTTTTAATTATTTTTGGGAACTTCTGGAAAATTCCACTGTAGAAATAATTTTGTGTCCTTGATTCACTGCTAGTGCAAATTATTGGATTTGCAGGAGAAGCTTATTAGAGACACAATATGCTTGATACTTGTAGGAAAATATTACTGACAGTAATTTTTACACAAACATTATACACAAAAAAATCAGTCATTTTTCTATCTCTATGTAAAATTTAAGTATTTTAATATTATAATCAATTTTGTTCCCACTCCCTTTTTCCATAAAAAAGGGGATATTTCTTTGAAAGGAATTAGATTAATATACCTAATAAAATAAATGAATCCTTTACTATGTACACAGCAGAAATGGACAAGCTTCTCATACATAAATGCTCATGCTTAATACCTTAGTCAGTTTGTAAGAAACATCTCTTTATGTTAATACAGATAGACTTGTGTGTCTTGATGGTCTCATTCTAAATACAAACTAGAGAATTAATCTATTTGACAACCTTGATGCAAGATACGTACTTTTTTAGTTCTCAAAAATTTTGAACAAGAAAATAAAAGAACAAGTTCCATCACTGACAAGTTTCATCAATGACACACTTTGGCATTGTGAAGGAAAATAAGGTTCTAGAAGTGTAAAAATAGCTATATTCAGCACTAATTGCTATTTTGTTAAAGAATTTCAAGTTCTAATTACATTTACAAATCTTAATGATTCTCATATTTGTTTGTGTTAGTATCACTTTAAATACCAAAGAAAGACACCCAACTGAAGATGACTGTTAAAGGTGATGAGGGAAAAGGATGAGGCAAAGGGAAATCATGTTTGTTCAGTTTAAGATTCTTCTGCTGCAAGATAAAAAAATAATTTCTTGAGACAATTTATTTCTAGCTTCTAATCAGTTTTTCTATATCATATGGCCAATGTGTTCAATGTGTGTCAAGGAAAACAAGTCTTTGGGAAAGAACTGCAGAAGTTCAGTAACAACAGTCTTGTGCATCTACAGTGGATAAAAGGCGGGAGATGTTGAAGTATGAAAGTCCTTGAAAACAGGAAAGCTTTTAGTTTAATATAGTATAATGTGGCAGCCTGCGGATTTATTCAAATTTGTGAGGTAGCTGAAGTAAGTGACGTGTTTAACATCAGTGTTCACTATTGATAAATGAGACGAGTGTGGATATAAAGGACAGAAAGAAGAAATTGTTTGAGATTAAAAACCAAGTCTGAATTAAAAAATTATCTTTTCAAAAGGTATAGACTAAATTTAGATATGGGTAGAATTATAATGACAATGGTGGACAGATGAAATAGAGCAAACTTCTGGAAATGCACTGACCTACCTTGGGGCATATGCCAATGAGAACTGCATTAAAATCAATAACAGTAATAGTATCAGAAAAACAAAATGACATTGTGACTTGTCAATCTTCAGTTCCAGGAAAACTTTGAAACAAAAAATTGCAGAGTTTTTTTTTTTTTTTTTTTTATAATTTCAAGACAGCAATTTCTTTTAGCAATATTTTCACTTAGAAATTGATTCATCCTTGTATAAGACTTAATTATTTACAATTTTATAAACATTGCTAGAATTACAACATAATACAGACTACAGGAAAGAATGTATCTGTTGTGTCTTTTTCCATTAAAAGATATTCATGTAACATGAAGATGTAGTGATATTGTGGTAACAGTTGGAAGTCTAAATTAAAGCTGGGGCTTTTTTTTTGTTTTTGTTTTTTTTTTTTTAACTTGAGCAAAATAAAACCTTCTAAAAAAGACACATATTTTCTCCTGAGCACCACTAAGTCCCAAAGTGTGTTGTCTTTTGACAATTGTGAGCACACTCTTAAACTTGACAGAACAAATAATTGCACCTCTATTCTGTCCACCATAGTGTTTTACTATATAAATAGCAAATACATGTAAATTCTGTACTCTTACTGTCACAAAGTGCATAGATGTATCATGAAAACAGCAGATTTCTGAATATTATTTGAGTGGCACTTTGAGTAACAGCTAAGTACTTACTATCTGTATTATTTTGCCTTCATCTGCCTGATTCCTTCAGGCACAACCCCAACATAAATATTAACTGTTATTACTGTACATGTACTGTACATACAGGGATATCGATGAGCTGTAAAATAGATGTATGGACACATTGCATTCTACTCAGAAGTCTCCAGAGTTTAATGCTGAAATGCAGCCACCTCAGTAGTGAAAGTCAACAACTGTTTAAATGCAAAACTATTTAAACAGGATTTTAAGATTATTGTATGTAACAAAAAGGGAAGTGGAACCACAGGACAACGAATAGTACCATTCTTCTGTTCTAGAAAATGCCATTGTGTTTTTCCCTTTGTAGGCATAAAAGGAAAAAGGCCCTTGGCAATAATTAAATATCTTCATATCGGTTTGACCCAGAGATAGGACAATATTTTAACTATTGACTCTGCTTGTAAATTACACTTTTTATATATACTGTTTCATAATAAAGATTTTTTTAAATGTCATTAATTAATAATTTGACCTTTACACATGTTTGGGTAAGAAGGTAATTTTTTCATTTCTTGCTGTTTCTTTTTGAGAAACATCAGTCTGAATTGCCTCTGAAATTGTTTTCATTTTGTGACTTACACAAGCAGAAGGAAAATATCAAATTTTAGTTGTGTAGATATAACCACAAAAAGATTAACATATTCAAATTCCTTTTAACCAAAAAAGTAACTTTTATTTCATAATTTTAGTTCAAGCAGGTCTGATTGTGTAATTTGGCAGTGGCATAAAGTTGCCACCTGCATCAGTAACAATATCATCTTACAGAGCACTGAGAGCAATGTCAGAAAATGGTAAATACATCTAGTAAATAATGGAGCACTATTAAGTAATGTATGAGTAGTGTTGCTTTTTGGAACCTTTTTTTTGATTGAAGCATTTTGCAGGAAATGTCAACTTGCATAAAAAGTGTTGATTAGTTTTTAAGTGATACTCCACAGCCACATGACTTTTGTTCAGGTGTTTTAAATGAACAACAACCAAAACCACCACAGTTTTAATATCGGCACCCTGTCTTTTGGTGAAATATACCTAAGTAATAATGCATTAAAAGAATCAGGAGAAACCCTAACCCTGTTGATGAAAATATTTCCACTGGGCTCAGGGTTTCATCCCTGGTATTTGCAATATAAGAATTAACAGATCTTTTCTCTGTGATGTCTGGGTAAATGTGTCCTTAGTCTGATTTTCAGCTGTAATTCTGTCCGGTTCATTACTCAGAATGATATAGCAACAGAATAATTTGGGAGTTATTCAGAGTGTAATTAAACACAGGAAGAAGGGAAGAACTGTTATGTCTTCTCTAAATAGTTGACATAGCTTAAAACTTGAATTCATCTCAGTCTCTTGCAGAAAAAAATGTTAATATGCAGTGTACAGTCTGAAATTCTCTGAAGATATATAAGCATGTTTGAAATAAAGACTTGGCATTTCAGAAATTTTTTTTTTTGGTTTTTAGAGCTTCCAAAGTCCAAATTTGACATATTGCACAAAGAAGAACAAAGCTGAACAACATAATCCAATGCTAGAAAGTGCTACCTGCCTCCATCATGTATCATAAACAGAGACAAGCTTTGCCTTGCAACTTCTACACAAAGCAGGGGAACGCAGGAAAATAGTTTCTTTTATCTTCAGGAAAATTTGGTCCTGGAAAACTACTCAGGTTCAGCAGTACCTACCATGAAGTATTAAAATCACTTTACTTGTAATACTAATGTACATGTCACAGAAGTTGGTACCATAGCTGTTGTGCTAAGGAGTGCAGGTTAATCTGATGTAGAGGCAGTGTTTTAACCTGGGAGATTATTTCAAATTGTTCAACCATAACTGAAAAAGCAATTTAGCCTTCATTATGTTCTTGTTACAAAAGCATCTACCAAAAATCCCTTAGACACAGTAATTGCTAAACCAGCTCAAACCCACAGCTTGTTCAGGCCAAGAAGCTATTTGCAGTGTTTCATCTTTCACATGAAGGAGGAAGAACTTTATGAATGACTTAAGATCTCATAGAGATGCTCTTTTAAATCCTGATTTGTTTGTTTGTTTGGGGTTTTTTTTGCCATTATCTTTTTACAGAAAAGGGGTTTGGTTTTGAAGTTTGTGGCTCTGCTGACTACTGCTTCAGTAGTAAATGGGAAAATGTTAAGAAGTTGATCCCATCTTTACAGGTATCTTTCCAACACAAACCGTTCTATGATTCTTTTGATAAGAAGAAAATACACACACATACACAAATGTAAAAATTCCAATACAAAATGCTTTCTGATGACAATATCAATATGTTAATACAGTGTGTTGTGATACAAATCTAAGTATGAACTAACTATACACAGAGTGAAAAGAAGCCTGGTCACAGTCACACAAAAGGCTAATCACCTGACTGAGGGACAATATCTTGAGAATTACTTTCTTATGACTTCTTCCAACAGCAGAGAATGACAAGTCTGTGTAGTACCACAGGACATTTCCCAGGTAATTGAACAATGGGAATAAGACAGAACAATGTCCTAGGCTTTCCTTTTACATTCTGAAATCAAGATTTCATGTGAAGAATAAATAGCAGAGGTGATCCAGAAAAAGAGATACAGCCCTATAAAACTGGTTCTCTGCTATCAACTGTCAGTTGTTTGTTGCTTGTTAGCTGATCAGTCTTAGAGATTGTCTTTAGAGAAGTTGGACAGAAATGAAAATCTCTATTCTTCATGGCCAGGCTTTCACTTTTTTGTTAATATAGAGAAATGTTGTGAAAAAATCCAATAAGATTCATCTTATCTAAGTTTAGTCTTCCCAAAATGTCAGAAATGTAAATATGTCTTTGTTAAGCTAAGGCCAGACATCTCAGTAAAGTCTTTATATTAGTCCAAAGCACAGAGCATTTAGAGACTCCGCTTCAGCAACACTAGAGTTAACAGAAACAAACAATTCTCTACTGTAAATTTCGGCCTGGCTACCCAAAGTAGCCAGCTGTTAGGTGAAGTTTACATTAATAAAATGTTTGTCTCTACCCAAGGGTTTTCTGAGTAGCCTGCATAAAGGACTCCGGAAAAATGAAGAGTAGATTTGTTCCTAGCAGGCAGGAAGGAAGTTGTCAGGCGGAAAGAGGATATGGACATGTTTGCATGCAAGGGTCAGTATTTGGTTGCTGGATATTTCCGCTGTGTCCACACGACAAGAAAACCCTTAGTTTCCTGTACTGGACAAATAGCAGGAAAGGGTGTGACAGTTATTGAATGACATTATCATCTTACAGCCTCATAGGTGAGGAAGGCTGCTTATCAAAACTGATAGCAAAGAACTGAGTTCCTGGACCAGATTTAAGCAGCTGAAATTGTTTAGAGGTTCTTATTTAATTTCTTCAACTCATTTTAATTAGCATGTTGTGCCATTCTTTTATATGAATTCATTAGTTTCTGCCAGCTTTTTATTCATCAAATGACTTAAACTGGGTATGGAAAATATCTACAAAACCAGGAAATATCTACAGAATCAAACCCTACTGACTGTGTTCCAAGTAGGCATGTGAAAGACTTCAAAAGCTGGAATTTTTATAAAAAGCCTCTTTTAGACTTTTTTGCTTGGTTCTGCTTGCTTTTTTTTACCTTTTTTTTTTTTTTAAATTAAAACTATTAAGACAATGAGAACTGGCAGGAACCTACCCCATTTGCTTGTATATGTTGAAAAGATGAGTGTACTACTTACCAGCCAAGAAACAGCTTAAGAATATGAGCCTGGAAACATTAAACTCCATTTTAGATACTTTCAAACTCAAATCATTCCACTCAATCCAGAGAAGTTATTTGTGGTAGTAAAAATTTTCCTGTGTTTGTAGAAAGGTCATATGATTAAATCTGCAAGTAAAGTGATATAACTATCCCTCAATATTCATTCAATTACAAACATTATTTTTTACAGAATTTGGTTCATAGTCATTTTATTTACCCTTTTCAGAAATTTCTAGTTTTTTTTTTTTCAGACAGCTATTGAGAAAACACATTCAACTGCAAAACAGAGACTTAGAATTGTACAGAATTGGCTTTAAATGCAAATCATTAAAGAAGACACTCAAAGTAGTCTGGGTCTGCTACTTTATCTCAGACTTTCTTACCTCATCATGAATGAATGGTGGGAATATCTATGTGATGTGAACTTATAAATATGACTAGAATTATTGCATGCAAAACGTACAAGTTAGTAACTTTCATAGCATTTAAGCAAAAAAAAGATATGTTTTTTAATAGAACACAGATACAACATTTCCTTGTGGTATTGGAGAGACGTTTGTATTTGCTGAATGCTAAATTACAGATTCTGGTTGAAGCTGGCTGTGGAACGTGACACAACATACTCCATAAATGCATGTTTTCACACACACACATGTACATACATATGCGTATTTATTGCATTAATCTACATAATGGCAAACAGACTTCAGAAAGTTGCAGGAGGGGTCATTCATTTGCAGCAGATGAGACAAAGCAGGAATGTCATGAATTGGTTTGTAGGCCCTGAACTGCAGGGACATAAATAAAGTATCTTCTGGGCTACAATGGGGATCTGGTTCAAAAGAAGAAAAAAAAAAGAGAGAAAAGGGTGATGTAACAAAATGTATTCTTTTCTTTTTTGTTTGGTGCAGTGTTTTCTCTGACACATACCATTTAACTGAGAAGTGTTCCTGTGCAATCACAACTTTTAATGTGTACAGGATGATAAACATTGCTTTTGCACCACTTCATCACCTCCACCACTACTGCAACAATAAACAAGTTTTCTTCAGTTTTTTTATATTAAGTAATCTGATGTCACATGTACTTTACAATTACATATATGGCCAGTATCATGTATATTCTTATGCACTCTGAAATATTGGTAACATGGTATGTGTTGGAATTATTTCACAGGGTAACAATAATAAGACATCTATGTTGTTCTGGTTTATTGATATCATAAGTACATCATAAGATGTTCCTTTGTGTTTCAAACACATTAGGCAAGCTAGTTATTATGGATTTAATTTATAGCACAAAGCTTTCATAGCACATAAATTCTCTAAGGCTCATCATGCTTAACTGCTACATTCAGTGGAAATTATCTGTTTCCTTAGCTTAATAAACAGAAAAAGCTATACTAAGCAATGTAGATACATAGTAATATCTATGAGAATGCCACAATACAGGTATTGTTTCATTCAGGTGTAAATCCCCATTGAGAGAATGAGTCTTGGTGTCTTTTAAAGACAAGGGAAAATTTGAGAATGAAGGGGGAAATCTCTTACTCTTTTATAATTACTATCTTGAGTCATATCACTGACATGTTTCCTCCCCACCCTCACAAATCCAGTGGATAAACAAAAGATCTGGTATATCAAAGAGACAGTCCTTGAGCACAATCATTGCAACTTTAAACTTCCACATGCTTCCTTTCAAAGCTGATAGCCTCCAAAGCATCAGAGAGAGGCACAATGTTATCTTCATCACTACTCTGAAAATTTAATGTGGCTTTTTAGTAGTGGCCTGATAGGAAAAAAAAATGTAGTGGCTATGGGAGACATTCTTCCTGTTCTGTTTTGAAAAAAAAATGCAACAGATCAAAATCAAGGTAACCCCCTGCAGCTAGCCCCGATCCTTTGGAAACTGACATAAATCACATCAATTCTGTTGTGTTCTGACTTATAGAAAGGCAATTGTGCCTTCCCAGACTAAAGTCGTGATCATACTGATTATAGGAACTCATCCCAGGGCTTCAAGACAATGACTGAGTAATGAGGAAAAAAAGAAAGAAAGAAAGAAAAAATATATAACCATCTTAAAAGCAGAAAAGATTGGCACATAATGAAGTAGGCTGAAAAGTACCAGCACAGCAACTTGAAAAAGAATAAAGTTAATCACATTACACAAATAATTTTTACAGGTCAAAAATATGTAAAAAGGAAAAGGTTATACTTCTGGGAAAAAAAAAAAAAAGAAAAAAGTAAAGCTCTCTCCAGGAAATGAGTAACAGCTCATGGACTCTACATGTTCCAGGGTTTACCTTGAACTTTATGAATGTCATTAACTGTGAGTTGTGAGTATAGTCTTAGGCTTAGTAATGACATATTAATTCTGATCACCAAAAAAAAAAAAAACCTAGAGTGTTGAAAAAGGCCTATTTTCTTCGCATAAACATTGTGAACCACTCATTAGTTAAGTAATACTTTGTGTTTCCAATAGGCTTTCACACAAAAATTAAGTTCTCATAATTTCTGTCATTCTCTTTGTAAAGTAAAACACCTAATTGTTCTTATTCTACAGAGGAAGAAACTGAGGCACAGGGACTTCTTTTACAAAAGTATAGACATTTTGGGAATAGGAAACCAAGCTTAGACCCCCAGTTCCCTTTTTTAGTTAGTAAAGCAGTCTATCCAGTGGGCCACATTTCTTCCTATAGTTGACACTCTACACAGCTGCTATACAATGTCACTTGGGGGTTTGATTTTTCATTAGTTTGCACGCCATCTGTCCTGTGAGTGAACAACAAGAAGCTATTTAAACATTCCTTTCCACTGTTCTCTTTCCTTCCTTCCGTCCACCAATGGGCTGGGGAATAGAAAGGGTTTTAAAATTACAGTTTACATAGGTGCATGGATATATATATAATTTAAGACAGCGTCCCCTAATAATCCTACAATCACTTAGAAAAAAATGTCTTTTTCCCCTTTTTCAGGTGAAATATTGTCAGTTTTGGAAACCAATCATGAAAGCCCTAATCTGGTTAGGGAAGTTTTTTAAGCTGTTACAGGATATTGCACTACTATGTTTATTTGTGTTATGTGGCCTTCTCTCTTTTTCTCCCTATCCCCTTTCTTTTTTCCTCTGTCTCTTCCTCCCTCTCTATCTCTCTCTCTCTCTCCATTCTTGCCCCTCTCTTTCCCTCTTAGTAACTGTATTTATTGAGTCAATGAATATGGTAAAAGATGTGCAAAACAACTAACATCACAGATGTCTGTACCCTTGCCTTAATCCCCAGATAGCAAATGCATCTCGTGTTACACAGAAGCTGAACTTAATCTTGGGGTTTTGTCAGGCAAGCTCTGTCCATTCTCGCTAATAGTTTGTATATAATTTGTATATCCTTGCCCCTGGATCCCTGTCTTCTATTTCTGCTTAATGTTAAGGAATGAAGATGTTAAGAAAAAATGTCATGTTTTAAGAAGATACATGTCCATGCCTTAGTATGGCCACAAGAGAAAGTAAGATGAACACATGCTGAGCTGTGGATATATACTGCTTTTTGCTGACTCTTCTATAAAGGCTGTAAGCTATAGAAAAGAATAGAGCAGTCAGCTGTGAGTAAAACCTTACATCAATGCCAAAAGAGCCAGAGCCCACCTGTTGAAGCCCTTCGTTACCTGCTTTTGGCCCTTTCCTCCTGCTGTGCACAGATGACTCTAAGTGTATTGAAGAATGGTGAATAATTTTTCAGTGGTGGCCAAAGACAAACATCAGGCACCAAAATGGCCAGCAATTTTGCCTTATCAACCACTCACATGGTGAGTAGAAACCTCAATGCATGCTAAATGGGGATTGGGTGCAGCCCAATGTGTTGTGGAGCAGGGCTTGCATAACTTTCTTGTACTCAGACAGGTAAATGGGTGCAACAAAGAGGAAAAGCTGTTGTGGCCATGTATTCTTAAAGAGGGTGTAAGGATGCTCTGACCTATTGATCCTGGTCATCTCCTGGGAGCCAGTGACGTAAGAGGTCAAACTTTGTCTAATCAAGGTAACATATTTTCAGTATAGCTTTGTCCAAGAGCTGTCTTCTACTTTGATACCTGTTTCCTGTTTTTGTTGGAAATATCCAGCTTTTGCTTGATACCTAGCAAGATCTGGCTTTCTACAAGTTTTTTTTTGTTAAAAAAATACATTAAAAAGTTCACTTTTAAAGAAAAATATCCTGCATATTCTAGGTTTGTTTAAATTTGTGATCTTCTGAAAGAGAGCTTATGTTGAATGCCTAATAAATTGCTATTGATCCACAACTGATGGATATTTACATTATTAGTGACTGATTTGCAGGGAGCTGAACCCCTGCAGCTCACACTGACTTTAACTGCCTCTCTGAGTACTTGAAAATTCTGTAAACACTGCTACTATGATACACTTCGCTGATGTATTTTTAACAGTGGTCTTCTCATAAGCATGCAAATCCTAAGTCATATTGCTTGGTAAATCTATATGAATCTGGATTTCCCTTTAGAATCATGTAATCCATGGCAACAGTTCTCACATATTCTATAACAATGAGAATATGAGGTGACTCTGAACTTCTGACTTCTAAATTGCTGCAGATTATCATATTCCTTTTAGCTGACTGTATGATCTGCTTGATCTTAGAGAAATATCTATTGTTAGTTGTGATGTAAATATGTTTTACTTTCTGATTATATATTTTACTGTAATATCCTAAATTATAGGTTATGATTGCTTCTATGATAAGAACTTTTCAGAACTTGTAAAACAGTTTGCAATTCTGTTCTGTCTTTTGGAAATATTTTTAGTTGTGGTCAACAATCCTCATGGACATTTAGAGGGAATGCAAACTATAACTAGTTTTAGGGTTTTTTGCAGGATATTTTTTCACAGTGAGATCTCCAACAATTTTGTCATAACAAGATTATGTCAATGCCTTCACATAGAGCACAAAGCTTTTCTCCGAATTAGGTGCTGATCTACAGAGACAAAATTTTTGACTGCCAAAAAAAAGGTTTTAGACTCCACAAAATGTGCTTTTCTGTAAGATTAAACTAGGGGGAAACAGTCTAGATATATAAACCCTTCTTGCAAGCACTGATTTTTCTGCCCAGGCTCTATGTGTGGCCTTTCTCTACTTCTCATTTTCCTTTCAGGTCAAGTCATGCACTATTCTGTGTTCTTCTCAGCCTAAGTATGGCATCTAGGAGATTATGCCTTGAACTATCAACGCTATTTTTTGAGCAGTTTTTACAATATACTTGATAATCTTTTTTTAATTTGTAAATTAAGTAGGCCAAACTATGTTCTGTTTTCTATTTTTTATTTTCAAACTATTTTCTTTATCTCTTTCAGGAGTGAATAAATTGCAGAGGAAACCTCCCAACATAAATCATAACTGAATCATTTTGTCTTAGATGCTAGAGGCTTGGGTGGTCCTGTGGTTTGCAGGTCAAGATATTAGCACATCCTTAGTGTGATAAGAGGTGTACAAACAATTACGCCCACTGGGTCCAGGAGTGATTCTTTTTACAGAGGGGAAGGGACATTTCCGCAGCTGTCCTCTGGAGGGGATGTAAACCAGAAAAGCACATTTAATCACCAATGGGACTTGCACAGAAGTTCTACAAGTGGAAGTTTCAAGAGAGACATCTGAATCAGTGTGTCCTCTGGCTGCCCTGCCTACATCCCTTCACACACAGCGCTACATTCTTTAAGGGACTGTGCTAGAACTTTCTGATCTTTCAAGGTTATTGATTGGAAGGGATTTCTGCTGCTGAAGGCCTTCTCAAGGAAAGTTCATTTCACTTCCAGCTCTCAGACGTTTGGCATGCAGCCAAAAAGAGTGTGGCTCCCCTGCCAATAAGAAGATGCTCAGCTGTTACTAGTGCTGTTTTCTGTGTGTCCAATTCTTGATGAACCAATGAATGTAATGATAGCAAAAATATAGTAGAGATGTGACAGGGATAATCCCTTGATGAAAACTTGTCAGAAATTAAAACCATGAAATTTAAAATAATTAGGCTCTTTGATTAAACAAACAATCAATCAAAATACTCTTCTATTTTATTCTTTCTTTCACAAATAACACTTTTAAAACATTAACTTGATTGGGGTGTTGTAGCCTTACTAAGTGTTTCAACTCAACTGATTTTATCCATAAATATCAATAAAAGAAGTCCTCATTAAAAACAACAGTGATACACAGTGATACTAACCAATTTCAAGGTAACAGTGTCAAATCTTTCACCTTCTTCTAGCTCTTTGTTCTTCTATTCATTCCATATGTGGTGGTTTAGTCCAATGTCCAACCAGTCATAAAATCACCTCCCCTCCTAAATTAGACAAGAGAGAGAGAGAAATTTAACAAATGGCTTGTGCGTTGAGATAAAGATGGAAAGATCACTCGGCAATTGGCATCATGGGCAAAACAGACTTAACTTAGGGAGAAAAAAGGTTTGATTTATTAAAGAAACAATAAGAGCAGGGAGATGAGAAACAAAATCATCTTAAAAACACCTCCCCCCACCTCCCCTCTTCCCAGAACTCCCCTTCCTTCCCCACCAAGCGGCACAGGGGATGGGGGGTGCGATCAGTTCATTACAGATGGATTTTGCCACTGCTGCTTCTCAGGGGGAGGCCTCCTTACACTTCCCACTGCTACACTGTGGGGTCCCTCCCACAAGAGACAGTGCCTCATGAAATTCTCCAGTGTGGGTCCTTCCCATGGGCTGCAGCTCTTCAAGAACTGCTCCAGCATGGGGCCTCCCATGGGAGCAGCTCCTCACACACTGCCCAGCGTGGGTCATCCACTGGGAGAACAGTCCTTCAAGGATAGACTGCTCCAGTCTGAGTCCCTCACAGGATCACAAGCCGTGACAGCAAACCTGCTCCAGTGTGGGCACCTCCCGCATGGACTCCCAGGTCCTGCCAGGAACCTGCTCTAGGATGAACTTCTTACGGAGTCACAGCCTCCTTTAGGCATTCACTCACTCCTGCGTGGGCTCCTCCATGGGCTGTGAGTGAGTCTGTGCTTCCCAGTGATTCTCCATGGACTGCAAGGGGACAACTTGCCTCACCATGGTCCTCACCACATCTTACAGGGGAGTCTTTTCAGTGCCTAAACACCCTCCTCCCCCTCCTTCTCCACTGACCTTGGTGTCTGCAGAGATGTTTTCACATTCTCATTCCCTGTTGCTGCTGCAGTTTAGCAACTGCGCAACAACTTCCTCTCAAATATGTTATTCACAGAAGCATTACCTCCATCACAAATTGGCCAGACATGATCCAGGGTCCTGCTTAGAATTGACTGGCCCTAACCCTGTGAGCTACAGAGGGGGCTTCTGGCAATTCTTTTTGTTTAAAGAAGCCACCCCTGTAGCCCCCCTGCTACTGAAAAACCTGGCCCAGGCAAAACCACTACACCATATCATAGAACAACTGCAGCAAAAAAGCTGAGGAGCATTCTCTCATAAAGGTCTTCTTTCTACTACAAAAATAGAAATACAGGTACAACTAACACTGCTTTTAAATGGCATGGAATTGAATTAAAAACACTTAACGATAACTGTTTGGCTGTTCTGGGAAAAAACATAGATTTTGAATATAGGTGATGACAAAAGGGTTTTTCACAAAAACTTCTGATGTCATTGTTGATATTTACTATGAACTGTAGCTTCTGTTCTCTTCACAGTGCCTCTCTACTACAGGAACAGTTTGACTGTAAGGAATCTACCTAGGACCCATAAGTCTTTCGAGGTAACTCTTCTATTGTGTACTTTTATAAGAAGAGTGAAGAATTTATCCCCTTAATAAAAATTTCATTCTACTCTTAAAGCAAGTTCTCAGGCACACAGACTGGCTCATTTTTCAGTGATTTTTTTTCTTGCTTAAACTTAAGCAAACTTGAGGAGCTTGTTACTGCTCCTAAAACCTTTTTTTTCCTCTTTTTTAAACTGCATTTTACTTAGTAAAATTTTACACCTGAAATATTTGTACAACTGATCTCTTAAAGGAAATAAAATACACTTTCTGTGATTATAGAAATGTGGAAAGTCCAGAATTAAAATACTGTGCAAAATAGGAGGTGTTACCTTCATTTCACCAACCACACAGTGCCCAAAAAAGACAAATTTATGGATGGAAAAATAGACTGAAGTCATGAGCCATGGACTTTCATACATAGCATGACACCGAAGGATGTATTTTTTTTCATGCTTTATGAAGAGTAGAGGAAAAGTTGATAAAGGGCTACAACTACTATCATAATGGTGTTTACAGTAGAAAATATTTGCAATTATATGATCAGAAAACCAGGTAGCAACAATAGTCCATAGTGAGGTGTTTAGATGTGCACTTTAGCTAAGGCTCATGCCATCAGATTTAAGATTTGAATTATGCCACTGAGAGGGTGCAAACAAAACACAATCTATATTTGTTCTTAGATGTTTCTAATTAGGTTAGATTACATCAGATTAGACTAGATTAGATTAGATTACGGTGATCCTTGTAGCTCCAACTTTAAAAAAGATGTTTTGGCACTCCAATAGATATGACAGTCTTCCAAGCAGACCAATATCTCTCAAGAGAAAGAGACAGCTTTTGACTATGATGAAGTCCTACTGCCCTGGGCGGGGGGGTCCTGCAGATCCTGAGATTAGAGGAAGTTAGATTTACAGTCAGGGATATATCAATCTGGGAAAGGGATTAAAGAACACTTTGCTTCAGTGCAAAGTCTCCTGGCATGTACTCTCCTTTCCTGAGTTGTTTTCCAATTCTAGGAGCTTGGTGCTTTTGATTCCTTTTTTTGTCATAGAGGTAGAATATGTTTTGTCAGGACAAGATAATTCTGGCATTCTGCTGTCCCTACAGTCTCTACCGGGGTAATGACTCAGCATGCCCTCCTTTTACTTATGGCAATTTAAGATTTTATAGCTAAAAAAACCTCTGCAAATAAGTCTTAAAATAATGACCAAACTTAAAAAATATCTTTCTTATTCCTGTAAAGAAACAGAGTGAAAATTTTATCTCTTTCCTATCCTACCACTTTCGACCCTTTGAAGCTCTAGGGATTTGTTCAGAAACATGTGATTTGGGAAACACACATCTTTCTTGTTCAACTTGGATTGGCAAAATAGTATTTAAAAAAAATCCTGAATAGTTATAAAAATGTGACTTTGCTGTAGCACTAGCATTTCTAAATGAATGTTCACCAGCAGATCTGATGCAGTGATTTCATCTCGTTATTGCTGGGCATACTAGCGAAAGCAAAGCTATAGCCTGCAGGGGCTGCTGTCATGCAAGAATAATTATACTAGGATGGAACAAACAATCAAACTGTAAGGACAGATGTTGTTTGGTTTTGTTTTATGTTAAGGGCTAAGTTTATGTTCCACATTAACAGAAACAGTATCTTTTTTGTGGAAATCTTGGGATACTTTCCAGAACTGAGTAAGAACTAAGGCATATACTTTTCAGCATGTTGGAATCTCCTGTCTAAGAGGATGTCCTGTTTACATTTTGAGCTCTAGCTAAGTAATTATGCTGCATGAGTGCTCCAGAAATGAGGTGAGATATAAGAGGGGAAGATGGCTTGAAATGGATTTTCACACAAGTTTGAAAAATGACACTTGCGTGACCCCTGTCATCAAACCATTTGGGATTAGTCCTACAAAGGTGTATATTTAACGAGAATAGGCACTCAGAAAGGAGAGGCCTTGGCATCCATGGAATGTGTTTTGGGTGATTTAAAACTTTTTTTCATCTTCTTTTCAGAAAGAAGATAGGGAGTGGCTGATAATGTGGCTCACAGACAGTCTCATTTTATGAAATGACCTGTGTAGGTAACCACTGATGACCGTAATACTAATGTAAAGCAGCACCTAGGAATAACAAAACTAATAAAGCAAGAGGGATAGATTCTCCTTTATAAATATCATCCTTTTGTGACTTAAAGACTTTCTGTATCATAATGGTAATATATTACACAGGATTTTCACTATGTGGTATGAAAGGAAACAGAAGAATCGAGCTTACTGCTTTAAGATTGGAATTCAATTTTGAACCAGGGTGGCAATTATTTTTGGTGGGAGGAAGAAACAACTTGTAATTAAATGGATAGACAAAGTAGCAGATTTAGAGACTTGTTTGAACTGATTTTAATGTTAGCAGAATAATAATAAATGTTGCTTTTCTAAGAACTACGATGTATTTTGCTTTCTGTAGCTGAGGAGTAGATCAGGGGTGTTATAAAATTATACGGTTGTGGCACTGTGATGTCTCTTAAAGTTCATGGCCTTCATTCAGGTGGTAAACTTGTCCCCAGCCACTGATAACTACTAGATTTAGAGATTGGAAAACTGGGATATAAATCCAAGAAAGACTAAAAAGAAGTAGCATGGATTTAACGCACCTTGTTCGTTTGGTTTTATGTTCATCTGTACTAGCAGAACGTGTGGCAATCCTTTACATGAGCCCAGTCAAACTGCTAGCTCTTTAGGAAATGCATAAACAGAATGAAAGGGATCCTTCCTGCTGCCCACCCCAAACCCAAAAGAATATTAATACTTAACATAGGAAGAACATAGTAGACTAATAGGAAACTACATAAAAGGTGATAATAGCAAATATGGTATGTAGCGCTTCTGCACACCCACAGCTTAAGTGCTGTCAAGATTTGGTAGACTTCCAGGAAATGGAAAAAACTTAAAGCAGAGTTTGATAAAGTGATAATTTTTAAATATTTATGGGGATCTTTTAAACCCTGTCCAAGGGATACTGATGGGCACACTTCTGTTCTCACTGTGACCCCCTGAAGCTAACTAAAATTAACAAATCTTCATTCCACCATACAGGACTAGCCCTCTCTTTCTGTATGAAGGTAGGTATATAGATGTAAGTCTTGTATTTGTATATTAAGAATGTTATCCAGGGCCAAATCCTGGCATTGTTATTCATCTGGGTTTCCACTTGACCTGATGCTTCTCACATTCAATTTAGTAGCATATTATCTTTAAAAATCTTTAAAAGACTCTGAATAAAATTTAAAAAAAAAAAAAATTTCCTGGGAATTAGCCCAAAAGAATAGGTGATGAAGTTGCTTAATATAATCAGTGTATCTTATACACAAAGAGCCGTTCTAATACACCATTCACATTTATTTCTAATTAAAAATTTTAGAATCTCTCTATCTGAGCTTTTGTGTGATGCCCATCATTCCTGCTTCTGAGAAAATAAGAATAGTTCATTGTATGTACTATGAGGTCTGCCAGTGTTATCTCTGAATAAAATGCACTGCAGAACTCTGAAAGCCTTTGATTCTATATTTACATCTCTGAACAAGCTCATTTTGTCTCATAGTTCCTTAATTAGAGGCATGTCATTTTCTTTTCTGCAGGGCATTTTTTCACCCTCACAATACAAGCATACATTTGGTAACTAATACCAGCAATTAGCCTCATCTGCTATGTAAATGAGTGTAATTGCAATTAAATACTTTAGTGGGCCCAAAGTGAAAACATGTAATCATTACAAAGTACATGGTAAAGGGACTTTTAAGAGTGCTAGCAGAAATACTTTTTGCCTGTGATGACTCTGGTCCTTTCCATTGTTAGTTATTTCTTCAGGAATTTAGTATGCGGTTCAAAGGGTATTTTTTTCTCTTTTTCCTTGAGAACTGTGAAACTCATAGAACAAAGAATGATGAAGAAAAGAGAAATTATCTCCAGGGTGTTCACAGGATTTTGTGGTGAACATCTGAGCACCAAAAAACAGGATACCAAAAACAACACGGGAAAGTTCCTGAATTGAATTTATTGTCAAATATTTGTTGAAATCAATGGCCGTGGCAGTTTTACACCAACTAAATAACTGTGTCACTGAATATGTCTACATTATTCTCTGTCTTCCACAAGAGCTACATACCACATAGTATTTGTTGGTATACTAAACACAGCATAGAAGTACCAGTACTGTACAACTCACTAAACTTGGACTTGATGTTTGAACAGACTGCAAAGCTAATCTGGAGTGTGTCCTTTCAAAAGCTAATACAGATGCATGCTCAGATATAACTCGATGGCGTAAATATGAGTTAAACTTCTCATTTGCGTATTCTGTCTACATAATTTTGCAACTGAGTTAATAAGTTTCCAGTGGCAAATCCATATTTTGAAATGTAATTATTTAATTTCTTCCATTAGTTTAGGGTAATGGAACGATCTGTTAAGCCTGAGTTGCCTGAAATTTCTTAAAGACATGGAGTGAGGCATCTCTACTCATTAAGAGCAAATACCTGAATAGAGCTGAGGCAGCTTTGCCAGAAGATTATAAAAATGTTTCATTTCCTAAGCAGAGATTTACCCTCCTTTGCTAGTAGAGAATTGCTGATTGCGGCTTTCAAAGTTCCCAAGAGTGTCTGGAAATAGTTACTCTTTCTCAGATGAATGTTGCAGCAAAAGATTTCCATGAGCTCTACTGTTACCACTGCATTAAAAAAAAACTGAAAAAACTCCTAATGAGATATTTTTTCCTGCCATTTTGTTCACAAAGTATATTCATAGGAGATATTCAGTTTTGATCAAGTTTAAGCACTGCAAAGGTTAATGCTTATTATGGCATTGTGAAAAGAAGAACAAAATCAGATCTTCTTTTCATCTTAAAAATACCATAAGCAAATGGTCTATTCATGGCCTGAATTAGCTTTTTTTCTGTATTTTTAAGCACCAAGGGCAGGCACTGCTCTCTAGAGGAGGGTGACCAGCAGCTCAGCAGAGGCAGTGGCCTCACTGGCAAAGATCCTGTTTCACAGAGCCAGAGCAGGCTAAATAGGACAGATCCCCGTGACAGGAAGCAGCCCCAGACAGGAGTCCAGGTCTCCAGACAAGTCCACTGTAATGAAGCATGTCCGAGGTCAGGCTAGGAAGTCAGTCCATGGGTCAGGGTCAGAATCCAGATCCACAGGATTCAGATCAATAGCTGCCAGGCAGCACTTTCATGAGCCAAACACGACAAGCTCTCCCAATTAAAGGATGTAGGAACTCCTGTTGCAGCCTCTGCCAGCTTTTTCTCAAATATCTCCAAAAACAACTGGGGCTCCTCAGACAGACTTCTTTTAGAAGACTGGCCTTGAGTGCACATAGTTAAACTCCTAGGAACAATTGGTGTGCTCTGGGCTCTGACAGTTTGCTAGATTGGAAGGTTGATTTACCTAGGACAGTACTTCGAGACCATTATATTTATGAGTCTTTCCAGGACTCGTCTGTCCTGGAAAATATTGGTAGCATAGTGAGAACACCACACTAACTAAAATTCAAGCTGGGCAAGACAGAAACAAGGTACCAGGACCTAGAGTACCTTTCCATAGAAACAGTTTGTGTCTGAGTTTATCATCTTCTTGACACACAATGCATGAATCAAAATCCTGGTGGTTTGTTTGTCCACTGAAATTTTTCTCTATGACATACAAAATAATTTGTTTTTATGTCAGACAAAGTGGTTGTGTCTATACTTCTCTCAGGATGACTTCAGAAGACTAAGTGCAGTGCAACTCACATTAGTTTCACTTGCAATCTAACAAGAAAAAAACATAAAGGAAAGTGTTCATTGTAAATCACTCTTTCAAAGTTCCTATGAACTGTGATTCAGTAATGTAACAAGAAATAGACTATTTGGCACAGGTATCCCTTGATTAATGTCTTTCTCATATGAATGAAAGCATTCATGATTAGTGACCAAAATACCGCTGCTGCTGCTGGGGTTTAAGTTTTCATAGCTGACAAGAGGGTCTCTCCAGTAAAACATTATTTCCTAATTTTGTAAGCTTTGAAGATGATAACCTGCTTGGATAAACAGTTTAACTCTCTTTAACAGAGAGTAATTTTTTGTTCATTAGCTAGAACTAAGGAACAAATAGTTGTGGAGCACTTGGGGATATAGGCTCTCCAGAGTCACAACTACAAGATTTACAGTTGAGTGGTGCTGTATCTGTTCCACTTAGAAATTAATTTTTGACCTTCTGGCCATGTAAAAGTGATCATTCAAATATCTTCTATTGTTAATAAATATCAGTCAGTTTAGGAAAGTCTGTGTTGTTCTCATCTTAAGAGGATGCAACTGTCCTGTCAAATAATATAATCATCTTTGAATGTTTCACCAAAATATCTGGAGTTTCATATGGCCATAATGGTAGAATCTGAGTTCAAACTCATTTATCCATACCTTGGACAAGAACTATTTTTTACTAAGAACAAGTATCCCAAAGCATTCTATATTTCACATAATAAATGTTGATGTTTTTTACAGCTTTTAAGGTGAAAAGTTGATTAAAACCAGATTTTCACAATTTAATATGCAACACATTCTTCCAGTTACTTATGTATTTGTGTGAACAGAGAGTAGGAACAGAATGCTTAGCAGAGCAGTATATACATTTTTAACAAGAAAACAATTTCTTGGAATTATAACACTGGTTTCAACACTAAAATGCATTTCAGAAAATTGTAGGCTTTTTTTTTAGGATTCAGAATTCAGAACTGATTAAACAAAGGTTAGAGTTCACCATATTGTTTTTAGCAATTGTTTCCTATTCCAGGGATCTTTGGTCATTCTCTGTTTAATGTTATACTAATTGCAAGCACAACACATTTTTAGAAACAAACATTTTTCCATAAAATTTGAGTTTTAATACTGGTAAAGAAATTAAAAAGTCAATGTTATTCATTTGTGTCATTTAAAGGAACTGGAATTCACGGCACGCCAAAGTAATTTTTAGGAAAGGATTTGACAGAAATGTCAGCTTTAAGTCCTGTTCTTAACGTGTATCTGTTCTGTGTGAACTCATGTTCACCTTAGCCCTGTGGAGCACAAACCTTTTCTTCCAGCCAGCTGCCGTACTCAGCCTATTTTTGACCTTCTTGTAAGTGGAATTGTTTCAGCCCTTCCCCTGCCGACAGCAGAACATAAACATGAGGCACATTAAAATGGAAACAGGATCCTGGTCCTTTCTGTTTCTCAGTTTTATTTAGCAGTGACCTTTAACCCTCATTACGATACTTTGGAAAGTTTGGGACTCCCCTTTTTTTTTTTTTGTATGGCTCATTGTGGGAATATTTAGGTTTGCTATGTTGTTCTTCCCTTCAGAAATATTTAAATGGCATTTGGCAATTGTTTAAAAACTAAAAAGTCTTATTTACTTATTCTAAAAAAATTTCTGTAGACAAGATTTTATAGCATTATTACTGATATTATTATAGTGATTATATCTTTTATATTATACTGATATTACTATTACTGATTATACCATAGAGACAAGGCAAATATTGACATCCAAATTTTACTCAAGAGGAATATCATTGAACATCCAAGGTTTGTCTGCAGCAAAATATGCATTTGTGTACATGCTATTGGGTGTTAGCCGGTAACATATATTCATGCACAGAAAATAGAAGTAAATTTATCTAGCAAATATGACTCGTCTTCATAATTACAAAATTTGCATGCTGAAATTTGTAACAGTTTGCAATATGTGTCAATAACTGGTTTTGTCCTTTGATTTGTTTGCTTTAAAAGGCTCCTGACATGTTGATAAATGGATACATGTATCAGAAATATGCAGAGATGTGCTAAACATAATACAAGATCCAGTGTTAAAAATTTTGCTCAAGAAAGTTTTGAATATATATAATGTCTGCTATTTCCAACATTTCAACAGAAAACTCTTTCCCTTAAGTTAAAAAATTAATCATGTTTCCTCTGATTTAATTGTGTGGAAGAGGAGCTATACCGAAATACATGTGACTTCTATTCCTAGAAGAAGTGAAAAATGCCACTATGAGCTTTTGTTGATGATATTTTTCATTATGTTGCTTTTTTATTTTTGTATATAAGAATTAGCAAATGAATAGGTGTTACTGGTGTGTTTTCAAAAACTGGATTTCAGTTTCAATTTCTATAAATTCAACAGAATGTGGTTTTTTTTTTTTACTTGAACAAAATGTCTTCCAAATGAGTTAAAATTTCTCAAGGATGTTTTTCCTAATAAAACAGCTAGCAAATTTCTTTCTGTCTTTGTCAATCACTGTAATTCCAAACTAACACTCTATTTTTAAATCCCGATAAAAGTCTCACTTTGAAAATGTGGCATTTTATGCCACACTTTAAGAAAGGTAATTGCACCCAAAATATCTGCTGGATTTTCAAATTTTTTTTTTCCAGGTTATTTTCCTTTGTTTTTCATCCTTTTCCTTTTGTATGCCAAAATGAACAAAAGGAGCAATTTTAAAAGAGATACAAAAAAAATGAATGCAAAAATTTCAAACCATCATTGAGCTTAAATTTGCATATCCAATAGAGGTGGTGTTTCAGATTCTATTCCAAACCAAGTTTTTAGATGAGTCATTTATATTAATGTAAAATGCTTTTTTTCCCTAATTTCTGAGACTGTAAGTTCCTTCCCATAGATGCTATGCTTTGCTCAGATGGAGTTTAGTAGTATTTGTCTGAGGTGGTGAAAATTCACTTAATGCTTGATAATATGTTTGAACAGGAAAAGACTTTGTTGTTAGAATGTGCTTCCCATTTACTTCTTGAGACCTTTTGTTTTCAGTAACTACTACTTTTTTGCTTATATTTTTCTTAATTTAGTGTGATCAGATGAAGAAAAGACAGGCTGTATCACATCTTTACTTTGAGATTCTAATTGTTTGAAGCTTTCAAATTGATTAGTTTCCCCTGCTTCTGTTATGAAGATATATCAACAGTGTGAATTCAACTATGCTGATTACAGTGAAATCAGGAGTCAATTTGACCCTACAGGTCTACATTTGCAGAATTAAACATTTCATATTAAGGAGCTTCAGAAAACTGATGTTCATGTGCCACAGTTATATATTTTCACTAATGAGATACAGTCTTCCAGATTTAGTACAGATTGTCATAATCCATAAATTGTATGTCCTTTAATGGTAGCATTCACTTTTAATCTTTGCTAATAATTGAAGTAAAGCTATAATTCTTTATCAATGATTTTGCAGGTTAAAACTAGTTCAAAAAGTAAAACTCAAAAATCCTTGGAAATGCTACAGTTTAAAAAGTGACCTTGTCAAATTGATGCATTCTTTCTTTGGTTAAATTCAAAGACAATTTGTCCCACAGGTAATGCTGAAATGTATAATGTTAGCAATTATAAGAATACTTTGCAAAAGTAGTTAAAATAAGCTTAAAAATCTTTTATGCTAAACTAGTTTTTAGGAAAAAAATGAAGACTTTAATTTCATATTAGTAGCCATTTATGAGGTCATTTTGGAGTGTATTTTACATAAAACATGAGGTCAGAAAGTAAAGCTAATTAAATTTTAGTAGGAGCAAAAGTCAGAGAAAGGTTTTTACATCCACCCTACCAAGTCTAAAACAGTGATACAATACGCCATTAATAGCCTTGGAATTGCTAATTATTTCAACATGAATAGCAGTATCGGTGCTGTCAGTTTAATACTCTCCTGAGGATTATTGAAGAATGTACGTTCCTTTTTATTGTTTTATAGTTTCAAGAGCACAAAACAAAGAAGGAAAATCAACTAAAACGTGGAAAGAACAGTACAGAGACAGTACCTGTTGTAGTCTTGATTAAGAAATTTCTGTGCAATCTTTCCAACAGAAAATGCAGTTCAACTAATTTCAAGTAATTTTGGAGGGACATACCTCTTTCACATAAGTTTTCTTGGGAAGAAGATGATGTTTTTATATTTTACTATTTTATTTAAAACAATTTATTTAATAGCTTTAGTCCTTTTTAAGTTTATACTGTTGCAATGCTTTTGTATTAATGAAAAAACTCAATGTTATTATAACAAAATATTTTGATGATCTGGGATTATATTTTCCAGAAAAAAAATGGGAATTTTATTCAAATTTGGGGCAGGAAAAAAAACTCATGAAGTCTTGTTGTTTCCCTTGTAGGTGATAGTTTCTTTTTCTCCCAACATAATTCAATGTTTCGCCACTTGGTTATATAAGCATTTAACGTTTAAACTAATGTATGTTCTACGCTTACAATTATAATCAATATGTATAAGAGTTATGAAATACTCTCATTCTGTTACAAGGAAGAGTGCTTTGGTACTTCTAAAGTCTAACTATTCTGAAAAGTTAAGTTCAACTTGTAGCCACTAATTCAAATAAATTTCTCAGAAAATAATATTCTGGCCATTATATGAATGCATACTTTCTACTTCAGAATAGCCTTTAACATTCAGTATGAAATTCAGTGTTGATGATTCCATCTATGGTATTTTTAAATCTCTAATTATCTTGCTGTAAAAGTTTTTTTCACAAGTGGACTTTTAACCTTCAAAGAGGTGATGTTTAAGAGAACAGCAAACAATTCACTGTGTTGACAACCACGATTTAAAAAGCAGATGACTTAGTAGAGGTTATATTCTTACAGCAGCACAGCCGAATTTTAAAAAATATATTTGAACAAATCTTGATTATAATTTCTAAAGAATGTAGTAAACAATAAACTTTTTTTAAAAATTCTATTTAATTTCTCTCTTTGGTTAGTGTTCTGATTTAAAAAAAACAGGCAACCAATGGTTTCAATAAAGATTTTTTTCCCTGCAAGTGGAATTCTTGATAAGCATGACAATGAATCTCATTGTAGGAATTTTACTTGTTTACAGCTGATATTTCTATAAAAGTAGACTTGAAGCATTTTTATTTGCAAGTTCAGGCATTTGAGCCCTATTTGGTTTAGAAAAGGTATACATTATGATGTAATGCTATGCAAAGGTTTGTGGAAGATTGTATTGTGTATTCAGTAAAATGAAAGAATTGACAAGAAAAAAAGATTCTGAAAATATTAACACAAATCCTGATTTCAAGAAAAACATGATGGGAAAAGCGACTAGTTTAAGGTGCAATGAAACATCAGCTATATTTACCTTGGAGAGATGATTCCTAAAAAGCTCACACTAGGTGAAAGTGAAATAAAAGGAGGAATTCAAGTCTTCCAACAGAATAATCACAGATCAACCCACCCCTGCGGAGTTCTGAAGGAATAACAGGATACCTGAACCATCTACAGAAAGGATGACTGTTTATCTGTTATCCTATATGCTCTCTGATAGCCCATTTTTGAAGTTTTTTCTGTTGGTGGATTTCCACTGCAGACTTGAAGCATAATCACTTTTTTATAGCAGAGACGTTATGAACTTCCAGGGAATATCAATAGGAAGACAAATGCTTTGAATTTCAGTAAAATACCTTATTTGATCATTTTGCCTAATATTCTTCAGCTCACCTCTCACTAGCCCCACACACAGTGCAGTTCATAGACATGTTGCATTCAGAAGTCCAGCAAAGCACAGAGGAAGCTGTCACAGAACCATCTGTCTGTTTCTTAACGTGCAATAGAAAGCAATCACAATGAGAAAACTTGCCTTCTTTCAGTGATCCAATGGGCATCAAGAATTAGTAATTATCACTGTTTTCAAATGGAGTACAACTTCTGTTGCCAGTATTGGTCCTTTTGATTTCACAATGCAGCAGCACTTATTTTGAGTATGGTTCTCTACAGTGGTTTTCATAAGCCAATAAATAAATATATCTTCTTATCTCATACCAAACCAAAGATAACCTATTTGTATTTTAACTGATACTATTCTTTCAGTCCTTTCTTACATTGCTGCAGGTGATTCTGTAAGAGTTAATGTTTATTAAAATCTTATGGTCTGGTACATGAAATCTAATGATGTCTTGACATTCTGATCCAGTAAAGTCAGCATCAATTTTGCCATACACTTCAGTGATTTTGGGATTTCACACAAAGGACATGTCCTAAGGATATTCTCAGAGGATTTTATCATATAGCTTGAAATATGAGGTGAAAAGTCTGATCCTCTTGGACACAAGGCATCATAGTTAGTGAGGCACTTGTGTAAGTCTGTATTTTTAAGAACTCTGTCTTTAATCATCTGGTACAGTGGAAGTACTATGGAGCTAAATCTGAATACTTCTAAAAAGTATGGTCTTTTTTTTTTTTTCTTTTTTAAAGGGAAATGAGTATCTACAAACCTGCTGTCTAAAAAAAAGAATATGTCAAAGAACCATTTGATCCAGTCACTGAAGGTAACTGCTTACTGAAGATTTCTGAAGTCAGTAGATCTTTTCTTTGATGTTAGTAATCAGTAGATCAGGCTATGAGTAAAATAGAAATATGGGTCTTATCTTCACAACTTCTGTTCTTTCAAGCATTTCAAGTTGCTTGATATTCCTATTAGTATGACAAGTATACGTGTCTGTCTATGAGAATTCCCTCCTCTGCTCCTTTGACTAGAGCAGAGTTTAGCATGGAAAGATAAATAATGAAAAACAAAAAGGGATGCTCTTTTTGATCTTCTCAGTGAGTAATTTAGAAAGTCTATAAAAAGTTCAAATTGTCCTTAATTTGGTAAAAATAGATAATAATTTATTATCAGTCACTAGTGAAGTCATTGTTCCATAAAATTTCTTATGTCAATTGGAGAAAATAAAACAAAACAAATCTGTATTTCTTAAATAAAAAAATGCAATAGTAGTTATGAAAATAAGACTTTAGATACTAATTGGTGCAACTAATACCAATAGAAGTCTTAAAGTCTTGTTTTGACCAAATTTATCTTATTTGACATTTGGGAATACCTTTCAGTCATAAGGAGCATGGGAACATCCTTCTCTGTAACTAGGACAAGCACAATGAATTTTAGGTTAGTACACATGGAGCATGAGGAGCAAATCTGGTAGAACATGTTCGTGATTGTACATTGTGTTGATGACTGGATAAGTATTTTGTGATTTGATGCAGCTTCTGGCAAAGTGAATGAATGCCCAGATTGCCAGAGCATCAAAGGAAACATTTTTAATGTAAGTATGCATGCTGAGATGCAGCTGTGTCAATACATGCATATTTATTGGATCTAGCCAGGAGGCAAATGCACAGCTAATTAAACTGTAGGTCTGGTGACGGTTTAATTCTAAAGGCCTGGGTTGTCATAGACTTAGGAGAGATGATTTTGGTGGATCTAGAAGCAATTTAAAAATAACATAACCCTAGGCATGTTAAATTTGGATACTTTGATAAATTGTTAGTTTGTTTTGTGTCTTTACATCAGGATAGGCTCTGGAAGTAGGCATAGCATAGCTGAAGACAATCATACTCACACTGGTACTTCCATACATTTGTGAATTTTAGTTCAGATAGCTACTACATGTTACATCGGGATGCATTGGTATAACCAAGATGAAAGTAATAAATAGTTCAACTCGTAGTCTCATGAGTCACATTAATTGAATTACAAACAGATATCTTTCAAGATGCTAGAGAAAGGTCTGCTCACAACAATTGCTTCTTATTAACCAGTGCATAACATGTCCATCTCTATGGAAGTAAAAGTACAGCAGGTTTTCTAACCACTCACTTCTCTGTGAGACTTTTGCAAGAAAATGGTCATTGAGATATGTTTTATTTTCTGAAAGGAATATCCATACTTTAGAAACTGCACTGAGACACTGCATACACAGTAGGCTAGTGGTTAACTTGCTTTCAGGGCCAAATTTTAAACAAGTGTAAGTTGACATGAAAAGAATTCCGGTAATTGCAATTTACATGCATTTTGAAGAGTCTTTAGTACTCCAGGTATGCAGTAAAGGCACTGCACTGAAAATTAGAATTTATAATAAATTTATTTTAACTCAGATACATCTGAAAGCATGCAGGTATTTGGTTTGAAGGCTCTCTAACATTCCCATGTTGTCAGCATTACTTGTCTCAAGCTTTAAAAGAGACTATTCTCATGTTCTTCCTAATCATATGACTGCCTTAAAATTCATGAAATTTAAAAATAAATGCATACAAATATTTTTTTTTTATTACTTCATCATTTCAGAGTTAGGGAACACATTTTTTAAGATTTACTCCAAGACCATTGAGTAAACAATACAGTTAATAAAACAAATGGGAACTGATTTTAGACATTGATATAATGATATGACTACAGAAACACATGTTTTAAGAAATGCATAAAATTTTTCAAGATTACAGCAGGCTGTAAGGAAGCATCCTATCTACCCCACACAAGATTGTGTTCAGGTCAACTTACTGCAATGGAATTTAATGGAGAGAAGGAATGGAAGAGATAGGAAGAAATGATTGAAAATAAATTAAAGAAAAAAACTCCAAATTTCTGTATCCTACTATGACCAAAACAACATTGAGCATGATTTGTTCTTTCTGCTTGCCTATGTGAAGTGTGAAGTTTTTTAAAATCTTTTTCTGAAACTTTATAGTACAATGTGTGCAGTCAGACAGCTACTTTACACAGGGTTAATTCTGAATAAAAATGTTTATTAACTACAGAAAATAAAACTCTGAGAACCAGTATAATTCCTTCCTGGCCCCAGATTCCCAGCTTGTTTATTTAGTGTCGCCCATAGTCTGTCATGGCTGACCTAAAACTATCAGAAACAGCCACAACTGCAGCCAAGCATAAACAAAAATCTGAACTGAAGGTGCAAGGGGACTGCCATTCTAGAGATAAGATCTATTGCTGTAATAGTCCTTGATTATGATGACCAAAGGAAAACAAACCAAACAAAAAAAAAAAATCAACAAAAAAACCACACCAAACCAGCAAATATACAGACACATTTCTGTTTATTTATGCACAAAGCAAGGGAAACAAATCATTTACAAAGAGGAACACATACAGGGAATAAGGTTTCATTACATGTCAGTGTTTCTCAACAGTTTATAGAAAATTATTTTGTGAAACTAGAGGTTTGCTTGTGGTCTTCTCTGTTTGCTTAATGACATTTTGTGAAGTGCTAAAAATCACATGGAGATAGTAGAGAGAAAAAGAGAATCTGCCAGATGGTTATCTGTTGGTAGATTATTTTTCACCCTTCCTTCCACCTACAGCACAGAAGCCTTGATTTTACACTGAAGACAAATTTGCATTAGAAGATATCACGTATAAATAAAAGGCTGATATATTATACTTCAGGTGTGTGAAAAATGTGTAAATTGCTAGTGACACAGGTAATGAAGGTGATTCTTGTGTGCCAAAAACTGACCTGTTATTTAAAAGACGTGATTTTTCACACGTCTCAACTTTCACTGGAATCAGATTCTCTGAATTCTTAAGGTTTTCTATGAAAATAAGGAAGAGTGAAAAAAAACAAAACAAAACAACCCCAAAAGACAAGTTTTAAAGATCTTGTTCACTTGGCTATATTAAAGATCACTTTCTAGTCTTTAGCTTTAGGGTTACAAAATCCTCTTTACTTCTCACTATGTTACACAGTTTCTTTACACCTCAAAACTTAAGTGAGTGTAGTAGTGGGACTTCACACATTGCATTTTACTTTAGTAAACACTACTTTGCTCTTATAAAATTTTGCTGAGCAGGTTAAAGGAGAGAAGAAGATGACTCTGCTAGTGACTTTTATTTTTAAAATATGTAATTTCAATAGCTCATTAGCAAACAACTGTCCTGCAAAATTTTGAAAATATGCTTTTTTTACAAATGTATTTGGTTAGACTCATATCTCTTAAACACTTCTGAAAATGTACCTCTTTGGTTTTTTACAATTAACAAAACCTTAGAGACATCACGGCTCAAGTCTGGTTCGTTTCCTCTCTATCTTCCTTTTATGCTTTTATTATTTCTCTTTATCAAGCTGTGCTGGCTATTCAATAGCATAACATAGCAATGCTAACACACCTAGAAAGGACCCAAGTTGTAGTTGTGAATTACAACTTTTCACATCTTAATAAGTGATTTAAATGTTGATTTTGAGGACAAGATTTCTTTTTAAAATGCCTATTTCATAATACCTATAGAACAACATTAGCTTTTAATGATAATCCCAGCTGAAAATGCTTAGATATTAGCTGTGTCACACTTGCACAGGGAATCACCTTCTACCTGACCTTTCTGTTTCACAGGAAGTAACCGCGGTGTTGTTCTGTGTTCTGATTAGCAGAAATGCAGAAACTACTCAGAGTTTAGTCATATTCTTAAAAAAAAAGAAAACCCAAACCAAGCTGTTATTCTAGTTTAAAACTGAACAAAACTTCTGCTTGGAAATAATAAAGGTGGGATATGTCCCGTTTGCTTGTTAGTTCTTTCTCTGCTTGCTGCTTACATGTATGCAGCTCTGAAAAGACATATCTTGACAGTGGCCTTTTCAATGAAGTGCTTGAGGGCACCCTGGTGTTTACAAAAAAACAAGGTAGATATGAGGAAGACATCAGAGAGTAGCATTTGATGGAACTTTCAAATTCACATTTTATTATTTCCTAGCCCGGAGGAACTTTCTGCAAAAGTCTCTCAAAATAAAAACAGCGTACACCCATAGTGAATGAATGCCCAGAGATGTATTTCTAATGAAAAGAGTTTGTGTTTTGAGATCCTTAGGTGGAATGTGTTATGGAAGTGTTAAGTACTACTCTGTTCTTACATAATTAATTATGTGGTAAGATATTTCTGTGAGGAAAAGCTATGTGGAATTTGTTGGTTATACCTCATATAAACAAAATGAAGTATTCTTTATATTTGACAGCATAGACACTGTTTTTTGAGTCTACTGTTAACTGTCCAGTGTTAGACTGCAGCCAGGAAAAAAAAGTCTTCTGGAAGTTGTTTGGGTTTTAATGACCCAGAACAAGATCCTGCCTACTTTTGGTGGATTAAATGAGGAAAATGTATTTCTATCAGTGGGAAAGGATCCCTCTGGTACACAAACCTATTTAGATCGGATATCAAGCTCTTAAAGTATCTGCAAGCTGACTGAAGGAACGCACCACATATCCCGGAATGACATTGTGCCATAGCTGGCAGCAGTTTAGCCCAGACTAGCATATTTTTTGCAGCAAATCATCTGTCTTAATGGGTTACTGACCAGGGCCAGGTTTGGCTGTAGATTTGAGTGTCTGGTTGCATGCAAAAGTTCAGAAGGAATTTAGCTGTCAAGGTACTTAACATGAATGCATCCACTTTAATACAGTGAGACTGCCTGGAAGAGTGAAACTTGACACTTGTTCATCTTTTCCTTTTTTTTTTTTTTTTTTTTTTTTTTGTTGAATTATCTGCTTTTGAGAGAGGCAAACGAATTCTGAATGTATAAAGCCAGTGGTACGGTTTTCCATGGGAGAAGATGTGAACCTTTAGCATTCTAACTTCTAAGTGCTGCATTCTTGATGCAGATGTTTGTGAAGCTAGAAAGTACCCTGGAAGAAGAAATTAGAATAAGTGCAAAGCTCAGTGTCTGTGCAGAGGTGAAATGTAAACTTTCAATGAGATAGGGCCACAGTTCCATACATAGTTTCACCCTTGAAAGCTTTTCATTGGTCAGGCTGAAACATGTATCTTGATAGATGTCCATAGCATTAAAATTCCTTTAACGTTTTACAGTTCTTTTGGCTTTCTTAACATGCTTAAGCATTTTTACCGAGATTTATTTTACCCAAATACTCAATAGGTTTTTCTGGGAATACAACGTAACTATGTGTCGGGAATGAACTGTGATTTTATTCCAAAGCTTCAGAGTCAGTCCCCAATTGCAAATAACTTGGGAAAACAAGCAGCTGATGAATAACTATGCTCTACTGTTTTTCAGTGTAGAGTTCTGCAGCTTTTGCTATAATTTATTTTAATTTTATTAATAATTTAATGATCTCATTGGTTTACTTACAACATATGATTTGTTTCTGCCAATCTAGTGTTGTAAGTGTTGTATTTATGCTTTGATGATTTTCCAAAATCACTAGTATCTATGAGTTTCAAACTGTGATTTGCAAAGAGTATGTTGTCCCAAAAGGCAGTAGCTACTCATCTTGTGTTAACACTTCTTGTTTTCAGCAACAAAAAGTTAAAGCACAGCATTCTAATACTGCACTTTTTTAGTAAGTAGTTGTTGAAATTGCCACAGATATGTAAAGCAATTGCAACAGGAAAAGGAAGAAGACCATAATATGTTCTCTTGATTAAAAGAGATACTATGGAATACTACATTTATTTCCGCAACTTTTCCTTTATAAAACCAATTTGTCTTGGACACCAGCAAGATGAAACAATTGTGTAATAGTATTTAACTTGGTAGCAGAGCTTCTTTTTTCTTCCCACCCACTACAATATATGTTTGGAGTCCAGCTTTAAATTTTGTTGACATTTTAATTTTGTCTTTGGATAGATCTTAAAGACAGCAAAACACTTTGATCCTAATTTATATTTGTATATCTGCAATGGCAAACATGGTAAACTCATGTTTCTATTTCTCATTGATTGCAGCTCTTTTTTTAAAAAAATTTACTTTTAAAAAATTATGATTCCCTGTTTTCAGATGACTGGGAAAAAAAATGCTTTGGGCTGAAATTATAGACAAGGTCTCAGCTGTGAGAAAACATTTCACTCCAAATTTCAAAACACACAGATAGCTGTATCACATTCAAATACTGCTATAAATCATAATGAAGCCTAATTAGAATAGGATGCCTCTTAATACTGGCAAGTTTCGTCAGGAATGTAGCAGAGTGTAATAGGCAAGCTGTATTTGTATGGGAAGCTGCTGATGTCATAGAATCATAGAATGGTAGGTGTTGGAAGAGACCTTTAGAGATCATCTAGTTCAGCCCCCCTGCAGAAGCAGGTTCACCTAGATCAGGTCCATNCATTTATTTCCGCAACTTTTCCTTTATAAAACCAATTTGTCTTGGACACCAGCAAGATGAAACAATTGTGTAATAGTATTTAACTTGGTAGCAGAGCTTCTTTTTTCTTCCCACCCACTACAATATATGTTTGGAGTCCAGCTTTAAATTTTGTTGACATTTTAATTTTGTCTTTGGATAGATCTTAAAGACAGCAAAACACTTTGATCCTAATTTATATTTGTATATCTGCAATGGCAAACATGGTAAACTTATGTTTCTATTTCTCATTGATTGCAGCTCTTTTTTTAAAAAAATTTACTTTTAAAAAATTATGATTCCCTGTTTTCAGATGACTGGGAAAAAAAATGCTTTGGGCTGAAATTATAGACAAGGTCTCAGCTGTGAGAAAACATTTCACTCCAAATTTCAAAACACACAGATAGCTGTATCACATTCAAATACTGCTATAAATCATAATGAAGCCTAATTAGAATAGGATGCCTCTTAATACTGGCAAGTTTCGTCAGGAATGTAGCAGAGTGTAATAGGCAAGCTGTATTTGTATGGGAAGCTGCTGATGTCATAGAATCATAGAATGGTAGGTGTTGGAAGAGACCTTTAGAGATCATCTAGTTCAGCCCCCCTGCAGAAGCAGGTTCACCTAGATCAGGTCCATAGGAACATGTCCAGGCGGGTCTATGAACTTAAAACACTAAAATATTTTTTATTGAAGTAAACATTAAAACGCTCATTGACTAGCTGTTGAAAACATGCTATCATTTATACATTTGTTTAGATTTTATTTCCTATAGAGTTTATTTGGATTTCAGTTAATGAAGATTCCCTTCACATCTATTAAACACAGAGTAAATTATTATGATAAAGTTTTCTTTCTTATGTGAATGAATAGATTTTTGAAATTCCTGTCTGGCAGGAATAGTGAAAACTAGTTATTATGATGCATTAACGACATTTTGGAATTTCTTGTTTGACCAAGAATTTTTGCTCTGAGAGTTGTGTTCAAATTCCATCTTTGAAATATATACAAAAATTTATAAAAAAATTGCAAAAATTTTGTAATATATACAAAATTTCAGTGAACTCTGCTTTTGTCTGGCAGTGAAAATTTAGTCCATGCTGGCATTAATAACAAAATAGTATTTGCTTGAATATAGTTTGCTCTTGTAAGTAAAGTAGTATGAGCCTAAAGTGTTTTCGAGGGTGGTAGCCTGAATAGCATAAAACTGTTCATACTGATATTTTCTTTGTGTTTCAATTGCAGTTGGTAACTGAGTAGATTATGTCAAGTATTATTCTGCTTTCTTCTACTGCTTTTAGATAGCAGAGTGCATAATCTCTATTCATGGTCAATATTTTTAAAATCATGGAATCACAGAATGGTAGGGTTTGGAAAGGACCTCTAAAGATTGTCTAGTCCAAGCCCCTACTAAAGCAGGTCTACCTTGATCAGGTCACACATCCAGAGGAGGAGACTCCACACCCAGCGGGGCAGCCTGTGCCAGGGCTCCCTCACCCTTACAGTAAAGTTCCTTATATTTAAGTAGTACTTTTTGTGTTCTAGCTTATGTGCATTACCCCTAGTCCTATCACTGGACACTACAGAAAAAAAGTGTTGCCCTATTGTCTTGATATGCACCTTTTCAAAACTTGTAAGTATTAATGAAGTCCCCTTCTCAGTCTCTTCTTTGCATTTAATTTCTGTCTTGGTCTGTTTTTTGTACTCGTTTCATGTCTCATTACAGCTAAGATTATTCAGTTCTTTGAAAGTTAAACTCATGGCTCTTCCGTTCCTCACTAAATTTTTTTACTTTTAACTTCTGTAACTAGGTGATGAATAAATGTTGGTAGATTTATATTAGCATATATTCAGTTGTAAACGTGAGATATTTCATCTGCATATGGATATCACCTTTTTCATGCTCATGCTTTTCACTGTGCAGTATGTTCAAATGTCAAAAGACATGATGTCTAACGTTAGACTAAATAACTGGATAATTTAACTCTTCTCCTTGTAATGAATGCTCTTCCTTCTGTTCTTGATATTCCCAATTTTGGCTCCTTGTATTTCATTATAAATACTAAACTATTTCAGTCACTGCTGACTGTCAAGTCTGTATTAGCTGTGTCATGGTTTGACATGACAGCCTTTTCTGGTAAGGGGGATGGGGCTGTAAAGATGGCACCCGTAAGAAGTTGTTTGCAACTCTCCCCAGCTCTGAGCCAGACCCACTACTGGGGCTGAGCCAATTAGATGCCTCCACGATCACTTTTTAAGAAGAAGCTGGAAGAGGAGGTTTCTTCCTTCATCTTCTTCCTGCTTTTTCCTTCTTCTGTCTCTTCTTCTTCTTCTGGCTGGTGGTGGTGCAAGGAG